>CAXITT010000147.1:624581-659195 GCA_964033795.1 Lymnaea stagnalis
GGGGGGGGGCAAAAAATTGTTAGTAATGTTTTAATATAGTTTTAATTTACTGTAGCGTATTTGTATGGTGAACGAACGAACAGGACATCAGCTTAGCTACTTTCTCTTTATTTTCTCTTTACTTTAATAATTTGTTTGTCTATTTTGGTCAAAAAATTGTGTATCCAATCAATCCAGGGGGGGGGGGGCAAGTGCCCCCCCTTGCCCCTACCTGCGGGCGCCCATGTTTGTGACCTTGACTAAAACTAAAAGTCTCTAAAACTGCTTGGGACGTTCAATATACAAGCATGTAAACTGGAAAATCTTCAACCGACCAGCGCATCATTGTAATCTCACATTATCCCCCCCTTGACAGGATGCCAGACCCATACGAACTCTACTTTGCAGAACACCAGTGTCACGTTCGACAGTTTGATTATGCTTTCAACTATATCTTATTTCAATTTCCCCAGAAATCGAAAGTATTGTCTGAAGTCCCCCCCTCCCAACCTTTTTCTTCTGACCAGATGCGTAATCTGTCAATATCGAGCAAGGAAATGTTCAAGTTTGAAACATGCCTATGTCCCTAAACCTGCCTCCTAACAGCTACGCCCATGTTCATTCTCCTAATTACACCGACACATAAATGCGCAATAAAGCGGTAACACGCTGTCTGTATTTGATATTTCTGCACTTTGCAATAAGCGATTATTGATTGACTGATTGATTTGACTTGATCCACGCATTTATCGATTTAGCTTTATAATTATTCTATTTTTCTTCTTCTACGTATGTGTATTTGTGTCAAGCCTGGGGTACCGTGCCATGGATAGACTGTTAGGTCACGTGCCCATTGCCTACAATAGCGGGGGGCAGGGGGGGGCGCTTTGGCTGACGCGTGTGCTATGGAGGGCGTGGGAATGAGAACCCATAACATATTAATAGTCTGGTCGGGTGAAGAGATGTCAAAGCTACTAGAATTAAAGGGACACAACATTGATCATGGGGTATAAAGGTACCAAAAATGTGACCGATTATCCAATATGAGTTTGGATTTTAAAATGACAGGTTGTTGTGTGACTTTAGGGGGGGGGGGGTCAATGGGGAGAAAGGTAAGGAGGGGCGGTCAGCAAAAAACCAGAGCTAGTACCAAAAATGTGACCGATTATCCAATATGAGTTTGGATTTTAAAATGACAGGTTGTTGTGTGACTTTAGGGGGGGGGGGGTTCAATGGGGAGAAAGGTAAGGAGGGGCGCTCAGCAAACAACCAGAGCTGTCACTAAGACCCACATGGTTGTGAGGTCGGCCAAAAAAATCTACACCAAGGAAAAAATTCTAGACTGACTTAAGCTCTGGTATATCACATCATCAGATGGTGGTGTATTCATCAAATATGAAAGCATCGGTTCACCTCATCCGGACCATTCGATGCTTTCAGAGGCGTAGCGAGGGTGTTTGGTTCCTGGGGACAAGATTCGCGCCCGGGGACAAGATCCATCTTAAAGCGCCCCCTTTTCTTTTTTTTTCAACTCTCAAACCCATTATTTTTACCAATGATATAATATCAAAGCACATTTTGGCGCCCCTAACTAGCTAGCACCCGGGGAAATCTGTCCCCCTGCC
The DNA here is from genome assembly GCA_964033795.1 of Lymnaea stagnalis. NCBI lineage: Eukaryota > Metazoa > Mollusca > Gastropoda > Lymnaeidae > Lymnaea > Lymnaea stagnalis. The sequence goes on from CAXITT010000147.1 coordinate 626,186, forward strand.
CCCACCTCGCTACGCCTCTAGATGCTTTATCGACAACATGTTTACGAGTTCAACTCTCACTAAGACATCAACAAAACAACTCAGCTGTGACTATTGTACCCCAGACCTAAACTATTTTACCAAGTTACAGCCTCGGGCCAAGTCGTGACTTTTCTATCACGAGTTTGCAAAGTCGTAAGATGGTTGTTTGTAGGAGGAAGTAGGGAGGGGGCAGTTTGGAGAATTAAACGCCCGGAGTGGGGGAGGGGTGAGGGCGTTGCATTTCTCGGGCATGCCTGCACAAATTATTTTTGTCTTGAATGAGTTGTTCAACTTGAATACGGGTGATGTTTCCTGTCGGCCCCCCAGGTAAATAAAAGAAAGTAGGTCACGAAGTCCTTATCTGGATTAAATGATATAACTAGGTATTTAAAGGACTAAGCCGCTCTAAACGAATGTTATATAGATGACATGTCATTGATGTCATATCCGTCAGTTGATTTGGGCATTATCGCACATAAATGCCAACGCCCTTCACCATCAACAGCCTTTGTTACAATACCTAGATCTTGATTTGTAAAAACCACCAAAAACGAGTGTAGGCCTGCTATATAGATGACATGTCATTGATGACAGACCATCCTGATGGGCATGGGTGGGGCATTCAGTGGTAAAAATAAATGACCGCAATTAGATAAAGTGACCTGGGGCGACAAACCACCCGTGAAGTTAAGGGCCTCAAAACTTAGAACAGTCCTGAGCTGTTCTAGAACCATATATCCTTCAAGCGTGTTCAGCGACTTGATAACTTTCATAACTATACATGTCTCGCCTTGCCCAATTGACCCCATTAGCTGACTCAGGTCCTTTCAACACTTAGAGTTGAGGTTTTCTGTGTGTTCTTCAATGGACATTTAATAATATTGATGGACATAAGGAAAGAATTTAATAGACATTCTTCTAGGCCAGGTATTTTCCAAAACTCAAGGGACAAAATAACATCCAGCCTCGTGCCAGAATTCTTTATTTGCTCAGCCCAAACTGAACTTTTTATATGAAGAAGAGAACAAAATAAACAAAACCCACGCAATCTGTTTGCACAAAAAACGAAGGCGCTCTGGATATGAAATGGCGGTCTCAGCAATGTCACCCTGCAGGTTTGGATTCAAAAGAATTTTTTGTACAACAGGTTTTTATCAGTGTCCATTTCAAGCCAGGCGATTCACGTCGTACCACTTTGATGTTTAAAAATAGACTTGATACCTCAGTTGTTTTAATAGACTTGATACCTCAGTTGTTTTAATAGACTTGATACCTCAGTTGTTTTAATAGGCTTGATACCTCAGTTGTTTTAATAGACTTGATACCTCAGTTGTTTTAATAGACTTGATACCTCAGTTGTTTTAATAGACTTGATACCTCAGTTGTTTTAATAGGCTTGATACCTCAGTTGTTTTAATAGGCTTGATACCTCAGTTGTTTTAATAGACTTGATACCTCAGTTGTTTTAATAGGCTTGATACCTCAGTTGTTTTAATAGGCTTGATACCTCAGTTGTTTTAATAGACTTGATACCTCAGTTGTTTTAATAGGCTTGATACCTCAGTTGTTTTAATAGACTTGATACCTCAGTTGTTTTAATAGACTTGATACCTCAGTTGTTTTGTTGGTTTTTTTAAATCATAAATCTGATTTTTTTTTTTAAATTTAAAGATCCATTGAAGATGCATGACATAAATGTAAAACATTGGATAGAGGAGTCAGGAAACACTGCTGTCTATTGACCTTACTGTCAGAAATAGAGGAGTCGGGGGCCAATGCTGTCTATTGACCTTACTGTCAGACATAGAGGAGTCAGGAAACACTGGTGTCTATTGATCTTACTGTCAGAAATAGAGGAGTCGGGGGCCACTGCTGTCTGTGGACCTTACTGTCAGACATAGAGGAGTCAGGAACCACTGCTGTCTGTGGACCTTACTGTCAGACATGGAGGAGTCAGGAACCACTGCTGTCTATGGACCTTACCGTCAGACATAGAGGAGTCAGGAACCACTGCTGTCTATGGACCTTACTGTCAGACATAGAGGAGCCAGGAACCACTCATGTCTATTGACCTCACTGTCAGACATAGCGCAGTCAGGAACCACTCCTGTCTATGGACCTCACTGTCAGACATAGAGGAGTCAGGAACCACTGTTGTCTATTGACCTTACTGTCAGATATAGAGGAGTCAGGTACCACTCCTGTCTATGAACCTCACTATCAGACATCGAGGAGTCAGGAACCACTCCTGTCTATGGACCTTACTGTCAGATATAGAGGAGTCAGGGATCACTGCTGTCTGTGGACCTTACTGTGTAGAGCAATGTCCAGAGGACTGTCCGACGTAGAGGAGTGGTCGCAAACCACGGCTCTTGGTGCCCAAAGCGACAGGCAGCTTTTTTTCTCTTACTAATTTATAATGCGCTCACAAAATATTTTCTTTACAAATATAATTTATAAAGATGGCTCCTCACTAAAACAAATATATTGCCGACTCCTGGACTCCTAGTAGATGGCGGTGGTATGTCTATTAATAGAAACAAGACATCGTTAAATATGCGCACGGACGTTTCTCGGTCTCTTCAAAGTAACCTGGGTGTGGACAAAAAACCCAGAAACGGGAACCAGGCTTGACTTTCGTTGAGTCCCCGCAGTGGCAGTGGCAGAGCAGAAAAATTAAATATCCCATTTTTACAAGTAGTTGCAGTCCTTAAAGTAGGTCAAGCTATTTTGGTCAATTTTTGACACCCCCTCCCCTTGTCACAATCTGTCACAAATCTCAGAACCCCTACCCCTTTAAAAAAAGTCACATTTCCAAAATAAACAAATATAGATTTAAAAAATTAACAACTCATCAAAATTCAATCTCAATTACACATCATTAATAAAATTAAATACTACCAAGTGATCTCTTCTGTCAGAATACATCCATCACAACAGAAAGTTAAACATCACTTTCATTTTCAGATTTAATAAGTATAATATATATATATATATATATGTCGTGACGTACTTATGGGCGAGCCAATGCCTAGGTCCTTAAGACCCAGGTTTTCAATGAATTCAGTTGTTATACGATATACTGAATTTCTTTCAGACATTTATGATGATTGAGATAAACGTTTAATTCATAATAATAATTACTGTTATTGTTTGATGTATTATTGTTTCAAATGTTGAATCGCTAACATGAGATTGCTGTGCACTGCTGAGGCGCGCTTGTGTGGCGGCAGGAACTCAAACTGATTTGACTGGTTGGACGGAAAACTCATTGCATTTTTGTTATTATGATTTAATGTGGGGAAAAAAATGCTACTTAATAAAACCATGGGTGTGGTCTTAAAATAGACTTTAAAACAGAATTGGCAAGTTAGACAACTCCGTTAGGCATGTTAGAATTGCCGTGAATAGACCCAAATACGAACCAGAAACTGGTCAGCTTCTTTTGAAGTGACTAACATGGGGGGGGGGGGGGGGTTGCCCCTGATTTATTTTTTTTTGGGGTAATTATAAAAATGATTTCACCAACTGGGCACTGACGTCAAGTAAACTATACAAAAGCGATGACATTTGGTAATGACAAATAGTTCAAGAGAGAAATTTGTTAAACTTACGAGAATGGTGAATCTAGTCTAACAAGATTGATGAATCTAGCAAGATGTTGAAAATAACAAGTTAGTGAATTTGTACAAAAAATGGCGAATTTAATAGAGAGGTAAATCTATAGTGTAGGTGAAAAGTCCATTGCATCCATTACCCACAACCGACATTTCACCAATCCACTCTCCATTGCTATCCTTAAACCCAAATTTCGTCCAACCAACCCAACACTCCATCAATCCACCAATGACTCCATCTCCATCCACCAAAGACTCCATCCATCCACCAAAGACTCCATCTCCATCCACCAAAGACTTCATCCATCCACCCAAGAATCCATCTCCATCCACCAAAGACTTCATCCATCCACCCAAGAATCCATCTCCATCCACCAAAGACTCCATCCATCCACCAAAGACTCCATCTCCATCCATCAAAGACTTCATCCATCCACCCAAGAATCCATGCCTTCTTCCCATCCATTTAACTATTGACACAATCTTCCCAGCAGCCACAATCTGATGTTGACTTGCTAAAAAGCTAAGATCTGAACAGACACAGTGTAACCGGATGTTACGTAGTTCACCACAAACAAGAGAAATCCTAAACTCAAGTCTGCCCCTCTCTCCTCAAACACCTTGATTCTAGCCAATCATCTGCGCCAAAATCTTAGTTCTGACCGCATTGGGGAGTCATACAAATATCTCTGACTGAACAGTAACCTAATAATTATTTGAAACCTTACTTAAAAATTACTGTCTTATTATTTTATCATTCATCGCTGTAATGTCATCTGTCACTTTAATGTCATTTTTCAAAGTGATGTCATTTGTTGCTGAGATCTCTTTGGAGATGTAAACCATGGTGCCGCGGGCTTTGGTTCCCAGAGCCGAGCCAACAAGTGGCCCCAAGCCGTATACAAACAACACTGTCTGTGAAAAAGTAACGATGATATACAAAGAGCTTTTCTTTTAGACAGGTCACGAACACCTTGAGCCACGGTGCCCTTAGCATGTTGCCCAACTTGCCTTGTGAAATATTTCCCCTATTTGGAGCGAACAAATGTCCGATGCCTCGTTTGTAAACATTTGTAATCATATGGCAATGCGAGTTATTACCCCCTCCCCAAATACTCCGCATTCCTTATTATAAAACACAGGTTTCTTGCAACATCAGCATGGGAAAGTGTCTCTTGATAAATCGGTTAGTGAAAGGGGCCGTTCACATACCATTTGGTCTCGGTTTCGCATCATCGCATTGTCTTGTAAATAATGGAACTCCGCAGCCTTAGACTCAGGCATACATTAGCAGTGCCGCCATTGTAGAGTTTGTTACGTTTCAGTACACGTGTTCCATTTCGTTCAAAACCATTTTAGTACTTTTTTTTTTAAGGAATAGAGTGGGACGCATTCTCACCCCCACCCCCCGCCCACTATCATTTTTAAAAAGCAACACGGAACTAGCCACCGACACAGAAGATCTGTTTGCCAATCTGAAAATAATGTATGCGTCATAGAAATTCTTCCTTGGTTCTTTACCGACAAGTTCAAACGTCACACACTGGCCCATTCATCCTCTATCACTACACGGCTGTACTGTTAAGGAGTCTAATAGTAGACAGACCGTAGCAGCTCGTCACATATTGTGGGTGTGGGACAATTCAGAAGAGGAATGTTTTAATAATATATTTTACAAATGATTTGTTGAATTCGGGGAGCCACTTATTGCATCCCTGGTGTGCACCCCTCCCAGCCCGAACAGGTGGTAATCATGTATGGAAATGTCTGATAGGGTAATCTGAGAACACGTATAAAATGCTTCAAGGTATTATGTCACAAGTCAACCATGGCATCAGATTTCCAAGGTACCATGTCACAAGTCAATCATGGCATCAGATGTTTCAAGGTATCATGTCACAAGTTTGTCAACCATGGCATCAGATGTTTCAAGGTTTTATTTCACAAGTCAACCATGACATCAGATGTTTGACTCAACTCTGCTTTTATTACACGATTGATATCAACTTGTACCGACTACCTTTGTTTATTTGATTCATGAGGCCACATTGAGACCCCCCCCCTCTCCGGAGTCATTTGTTAGCTAACACTCCTCTTCCGAAAAATGAGCCACAAGCAGTCACCGCATTCTTTGTTCAATCACCGCATTCTTTGTTCAATCAATGCATTCTTGAATCAGTCACCGCATTCTTTGTTCAATCAATGCATTCTTGAATCAGTCACCGCATTCTTTGTTCAATCAATGCATTCTTGAATCAGTCACCGCATTCTTTGTTCAATCAATGCATTCTTTAATCAGTCACCGCATTCTTTGTTCAATCAATGCATTCTTGAATCAGTCACCGCATTCTTTGTTCAATCAATGCATTCTTGAATCAGTCACACACCCCACCCTCCGTTGTGGGCAGTTCAACTGCTGTAGCGAAACATTTTCAATTTTAATTTCTATTAACCACTCGTAATTATTTAAAGCAACATATTTTTTAAATTGAAATGTCACGGTGTTAATCTCCGGCATCAGTCCCTGCGGTGCAAAGGAAGTCAGTCATGCGTGACCCTGCTGTGGGTAGTAGTATAGTATTTAACCAATCAGATGCCGGGTAATCAAATGTTCGCCACCAACCCCGTGAGACCAGGTGAATCAAGAAATTCAAAATGGTGATGCTTTATTTTATTTTAAAATTTTTAAATATTTAAATTATTTTAAAAATTCAAAAGTCCAAGATTAAAAAATTTAGAATCAGACGATATCATTATTATTATACGTGGTTTTATATAGCGTGGTACCCCAGCCTAGGGCTGGGCTCACCACGCTGTACATACAATTAATAAATATCTGAAATTATTAATTTACATACATTAATTAAATAAAACAAAACAAATGTACTGGTATATATAAAACTATTTACATCTCAAGCCATGGACAACACTCAGTACCATCGTTTTACGGTCAGAGGTGGGAATCAGTGAGGATAGTAGAGATTAAATAAATATGTTTTGAGTGCAGTTTTGAAGGCTGTGATGGTCGGTATATTGCGGATGTGTAATGGAAGAGAATTCCATTGTTTGGGTGCACAGAAAGAAAAAGATCGTTCACCGTATGTTTTTGTGCGATTCTTGTGGACAGAAAGAATACGCGCGTCTGCACGAAGCTGTCGAATGGGTGAATAGACAGAGAGAAGTTCGGTTAGATAGGAAGGGGAGGAATTCGAGAAAAAAAGTTGTGCCAGAGAACAGAGAGTTTGTAGCCAATACGTGCTTGTACATGGAGCCAATGAAGGGAATGATCTACAAAATGTCAAACGAATGTCATTAGAAGATAAGTTTCAAAATCCTGAATCTGACATTGTGTGTCTCCTAGCGCTTCATGCATGCGAAAAATGCTTCCACGCACATCGGTTTAACTACACAGATTGGACAATCAGTACTGACCTGTCATATTGGACAATCAGTACTGACCTGTCATATTGGACAATCAGTAAGTCTACTGACCTGTCATATTGGACCATCAGTAGGCCTACTGACCTGTAATATTGGACCATCAGTACTGACCTGTCATATTGGACAATCAGTACTGACCTGTAATATTAGACAATCAGTACTGACCTGTAATATTAGACAATCAGTACTGACCTGTAATATTAGACAATCAGTACTGACCTGTAATATTGGACAATCAGTACTGACCTGTCATATTGGACAATCAGTACTGACCTGTCATATTAGACAATCAGTACTGACCTGTAATATTAGACAATCAGTACTGACCTGTAATATTGGACAATCAGTACTGACCTGTAATATTAGACAATCAGTACTGACCTGTAATATTAGACGATCAGTACTGACCTGTCATATTGGACCATCAGTACTGACCTGTAATATTAGAGAATCAGTACTGACATGTAATATTGGACAATCAGTACTGACCTGTCATATTGGACAATCAGTACTGACCTGTAATATTAGACAATCAGTACTGACCTGTGATATTAGAGAATCAGTACTGACCTGTAATATGGGACAATCAGTACTGACCTGTAATATTAGACAATCAGTACTGACCTGTAATATTGGACAATCAGTACTGACCTGTCATATTGGACAATCAGTACTGACCTGTAATATTAGACAATCAGTACTGACCTGTGATATTAGAGAATCAGTACTGACCTGTAATATGGGACAATCAGTACTGACCTGTAATATTAGACAATCAGTACTGACCTGTAATATTGGACAATCAGTACTGACCTGTCATATTGGACAATCAGTACTGACCTGTAATATTAGACAATCAGTACTGACCTGTAATATTAGACAATCAGTACTGACCTGTAATATTAGAGAATCAGTACTGACCTGTAATATTGGACAATCATTACTGACCTGTAATATTGGACAATCAGTACTGACCTGTCATATTGGACAATCAGTACTGACCTGTAATATTAGACAATCAGTAATGACCTGTGATATGGACAATCAGTACTGACCTGTAATATTAGACAATCAGTACTGACCTGTCATATTGGACAATCAGTACTGACCTGTAATATTAGACAATCAGTACTGACCTGTAATATTAGACAATCAGTACTGACATGTCATATTGGACAATCAGTACTGACCTGTAATATTAGACAATCAGTACTGACCTGTAATATTAGACAATCAGTACTGACATGTCATATTGGACAATCTGTACTGAAATAAAATTTCATCGGCATTTTACGGACTTAAAGCGTTTGGCCACTTTGTTCAGTATTAGATCTATGTGTAACTTGTGCTCCACTCAGTTTACCAGGGCTCGGGCCTATTATGATTACATTATTTTCAGTATAATAATCAGCTGGTAAGGGGAGGGGGGGGGACTTATTTTTTGAAAGTGTCAAGTTTTGACCAATTTTTTAATTAAAAAAAAAGTCCACCCCATCCCATTTTTTATAATATAAATCTTTTCATTACGGCCCTGCTCCCTTTTCTTGGATTCCAACACATCCAAAGTACCTACAAGCACTCATACAGCTACTTATAAGTACGTCAAATATTACCAAGTACTCGGCCGCCCCCCCCCCTTTCCCTGACATGTTTTAATATCTTGATGTCATCGGCAAGATACCGCCACCAATGTTTCACTTTTCTCTGCTGTCTACCTGTTGGCTGGCGTGTTGTGATCAAAGTGCTGATGTACATTCATGGCGGGGGGGGGGGGGGGGGTGTTTGTGTGTGTGTGTGTGTGGGGGGGGGGGGGTACCCTTTAGAACATGATGTTGGTATCTCAGATTCTTGTCGCTCAAATCAAGGGCTGCAGTGGGGGTGGGCTGGCTGGTTGGTAAGGAATGTTGACAAATGTCACAACAGTGCACTGCATAATCAGAAAAATCTCACTTAATAACATTGGCCATTCCATGGATCACATTAATGCACACGACCCCTGACAATATTTTAAAGGAAAAAAAATCTGACGATGCTGAGAATTTTTATGATAAAGCTTTCATTAAAATGTGTGCTTCGGCCCATCACGTCTGTCAACTTTTGTATGCATTACGAAATAATAAAGGGAGAACCCAAAGGCCTGGATATCAGGAAAACTTTTACAATCACATTTTAGTTGGCTTTGTTTCCTAGCTGGTTTATTTTTAGAATCGGAAATAATTCAAAACTCAATGATGAATTGTTGACGCTTCCAATGCTTCTAGGCACACACCAGTACAGCCAGATATCAGGCCCACCAGTACAGCCAGATATCAGGCACACCAATACAGCAAAATATCAGGCACACCAATACAGCCAGATATCAGACACACCAATACAGCAAAATATCAGGCACACCAATACAGTCAGATATCAGGCACACCAATACAGCCAGATATCAGGCACACCAATACAGTCAGATATCAGGCACACCAATACAGCCAGATATCAGGCCCACCAATACAGCCAGATATCAGGCACACCAATACAGCCAGATATCAGGCACACCAATACAGTCAGACATCAGGCCCACCAATACAGCCAGATATCAGGCACACCAATACAGCCAGATATCAGGCACACCAATACAGCCAGATATCAGGCACACCAATACAGCCAGATATCAGGCACACCAATACAGTCAGATATCAGGCCCACCAATACAGCCAGATATCAGGCCCACCAATACAGTCAGATATCAGGCCCACCAATACAGCCAGATATCAGGCCCACCAATACAGTCAGATATCAGACACATCAATACAGCCAGATATCAGACACACCAATACAGTCAGATATCAGGCGCACCAATACAGCCAGATATCAGACACACCAATACAGCCAGATATCAGACACACCAATACAGCCAGATATCAGGCACACCAATACAGTCAGATATCAGGCGCACCAATACAGCCAGATATCAGACACACCAATACAGCCAGATATCAGGCACACCAATACAGTCAGATATCAGGCGCACCAATACAGCCAGATATCAGGCACACCAATACAGCCAGATATCAGGCACACCAATACAGCCAGATATCAGACACACCAATACAGCCAGATATCAGGCACACCAATACAGCCAGATATCAGGCACACCAATACAGCCAGATATCAGACACACCAATACAGTCAGATATCAGACACATCAATACAGCCAGATAACAGGCACACCAGTATAGCCAGATATCAGGCCCACAATAAAAAAACTTGAGAGACCTGCTTCCCACTGCACTGAAAGCAAATTAAATTACTAATACTATTGGCAATAGCTCTTTTAATATTCATTAACAATATGGGCGACTTGATGTCCGTATATGTGAGTATTCCTAAAAGGGTGAGTGTCAATAAAAGTTTAAGGCCCTCGAAGCTCGTGAGGCCCCACTAGAAACGTGAGCCCCTGGGCCTTAAGACGGTACTGCCCGAATCACCAAGAACCTTTCTATATGAAAACCCTCAAAGGTTCGGTGAATAGCGTCTTTGAAAGGTGGGGCGTTCACGGATGGATGAATCGGTACGGACGTAGATCGAGATCTTTGTTCCTCCCCCGTGCACAATAAATACATTCCAATTGTTCCAGAATGTTGCGTTACTTTGAATCTACCTTTATCCCCCCTCCTCCCCCAGGACGCCGCATTCCAAGGAGGTCTTCAACGTGTTGTTATTACTTGATGCACATAAGGTGATTTCTACTTGGATTGCATATTCCCTAGCCCACCCCCTCACAAGCACGGTTTCATTCGTTTTAAATATTATTGTCATTGAGACGCCTCACATGACAAGTACAAAAATGGAACATCTGATAAGGAAGCTACTTCACAATAAATTGATCACACATAAAGTTCATTTTTTTCTGTAGCATTATTAAATTTGGTAGGGTCGTAGCGGCTGCCATAAATCTTGAACTAATTCATCGAATGTCCTGCTTAAAATAAGACAATCGTAAACATCCTTGCACACTTTAGTTTACACGCATCCGCTACTTACACGCCTCAACTACTTACACGCCTCTACTACTTACACGCCTCAACTACTTACACGCCTCTACTACTTACACGCCTCAACTACTTACACGCCTCATCTACTTACACACATCCACCACTTACACGCATCCACCACTTACATGCCTCAACTACTTACACGCCTCAACTACTTACACGCCTCAACTACTTACACGCCTCAACTACTTACACGCCTCAACTACTTACACATATCCACCACTTACACATATCCACCACTTACACGCCTCAACTACTTACACGCCTCAACTACTTATACACATCCACCACTTACACATATCCACCACTTACACGCCTCAACTACTTACACGCCTCAACTTCTTACATGCCTCAACTACTTACACGCCTCAACTACTTACACGCCTCAACTACTTACACACATCCACCACTTACACGCATCCAGCACTTACACTTCTCAACTACTTACACTTCTCAACTACTTACACGCCTCAACTACTTACACGCCTCATCTACTTACACACATCCACCACTTACACACATCCACCACTTACACGCCTCAACTACTTACACGCCTCAACTACTTACACATATCCACCACTTACACGCCTCCACTACTTACACGCATCAACTACTTACGCGCCTCTACTACTTACACATATCTACTACTTCCACAACTTGCACACATCTAATACTCGCACGCATCCACTTCTTTCACACATCCACTGCTTACACATTCTTACATACGGCAAGTTCTGTAACCGATGGACATCCTTACAAGCAATGGGATGTGATAAGCTGAGTCTTTCAGGGTTGTTGTTTTGTTTTTTCTTCAGGGGGCTGGTTGTCAAAAGGGTGTCTGTATCAGGGCTGAACGAGTTATGCTTTAAAATGTTTTCCCAGAAGTAGAAAAAAGAAGTTGTGGTGGGGATGTCCTTTACCAAATAAAAAATAAATTTAGTCTTTTTATGTGTGTTTTTATTTATTTTTTATAGCAGTGCCACAGTAAGCCACAGTAAGCCATAATAAGGTAATACTGTCAAATATATAACGTCTTCATTACAATAAATAAATTGGACCGCTGTACTGTTGTCATGAAAAATGTATTCATTAAAAAAATTGGATACCTTAAGACTTATACTATCGTGTAGCAGTCACATTTGTATAGGACGGAGGGAGAGGCATCAAAGCACAACAATTTTGTTCAAGTTTTTCAATCAAAAATTAGTTTCTAAGTTTGGGAGTGGTATTGGGCGTCTCGTTTACTTTCATTCATCTTTTCTGGTGAATGAACTTAAGCTGACCCCAAGTTCGGCAGCGCTATTAAGATGTGGCTTATCTAAAAATAGCATCCCTTGACCTCGATTACAAATAAATAAAATATATGGTCTGTATTACTATTAGTCTAGAATTTTTTAGAATTATATAAAATTTTGGGAAAGGAATACAGTGTGTAGGTCCGTTCGAGAAGTATTTATGAAAAATGTTATATATAAGCATAGAGAGATTAACAACCAAAAAACAAAATACATGACCATGATAACAGAGGAACAAACAGATGAAAAAATTAAAATTAGAAACCAAACTTTTGAAAAAGTAAATCAATTCAAATACTTAGGATCCTTGTTAAATGAAAGAAACGAATTACTAACAGAAATAAAAGAAAGAATATCAGCCGGAAACAGGGCATACTTCAGTAATCAGAAAATATCCAAAAGTAAAAACATTACAAGAGAAAAAAAAAGAAAACTATTATAAAACTGTGATCAGACCAGTTGTAACATAGTCAAGTGAAACCTGGACCCTAACAAAAACAGCAGAAAACCTATTAAACACATGGGAAAGGAAAGTTCTCAGGAAAATATATGGGCCAACAAAGGATGAATATAGATGGAGAATATGAACCAACCAGGAATTATACAGTCTATATCAGGATCCCACGATAGTGGCAGAAATAAAAAGAGGCAGGCTACGATGGGCAGGACACTTAGAGAAAATGCCAAATGACAGAGGAACGAAGAGGGTGCATCACCCATACCCCAGAGGAAAATGGCTCAAAGGCAGACCTAGGCTTAGGTGGATAGATGATGTAGAAAAAGATCTACAGCAACTGAAAGTCCAAGCATGGAAAAGAAAGGCACTAGTTAGGTCTGAGTGGAAGGAAGTGGTCAGGCAGGCCAAAGCCCTACATAGGCTGTAGCGCCACAGGGATGGATGGGTGGTCTGAGTGGAAGGAAGTGGTGAGGCAGGCCAAAGCCCTACATGGGCTGTAGCGCCACAGGGATGGATGGGTGGTCTGAGTGGAAGGACGTGGTGAGGCAGGCCAAAGCCCTACATGGGCTGTAGCGCCACAGGGATGGATGGATGATAGAGAGATTGAGCGACGGGAAGATCAGACGAGAGATATTTTGAGCACTTTTACCATAGAGATTTTTCTATACGAGACAGAGATTTGTTTACTAACATTTTGATGTGTGTGTGTGTGTGTGGATTCCTTTTCATCATTGTAACTTGTTACAGCATTGTATCTTCTTCAACATTGTAACGGTACAAGCCCATTATTATGCTGTAAGTCAACAGCTTTGGTTTTATTTATTTCTGATTTTGTAATTTATTGTTAACCTAATAAATGTATTAATTGTGATTAGCCCTGATTTGAGTATCGTATTCTTTCTTATTGTATTTAACATATGGAATCGTCTTTTGTTGTGTACAGTTTTAGAACGAGCCATATATTTAAAAAGAGATTAATTTCTCCATACTGATAACAGTAGGTAAGAGGGAGTAAAGAGCATTTTTATTTTAAATATTTATATCAATTTTGCCCATGAGATTTAACAAAGCCCTCTCTCGACATGGGTCGACACCACCAGGACCGGGCACAGGGAGCACCCGCACTGGGTGGTGTCTTCGGGGAGGGGCATGGTGTCATTCTTGGTACAAAATATGTGAATATGAACTTTTGGGGAAGAGGACGCCTAAATTCAGACTGATGAGGATGCAAATGTTGCTTGGAGTGGTCCGCCATGCTAACTCTACAGACTACTTGGGGACTATTTATTTTATGGTAAGTCGGACTAATGTTGAGAGTGGACAAGCGAGTGAAACGGTCGTGTTAACTGGGAGTAGTGAGTAAATATGAAGCTACGACATTGAACTCAATATCCAGATAAGTATAAGAGAGTGAACCTATATAGCACATTTACAATTTTTTTTTTAAAATAGCAAGACATCTGAATTATTAGCCCCATGTCTGTCACGTAATGTCAAAGAGAGAAAAACGTGAGTAGAAGGGAGGGGGGATGGGGGGCTACATTTGTTAATCAAACAACTTTTCTTGATGTTGGTTGTGACGCCGGTCAGAGGAATCATTTCGTCGCGCATTGTCGGAATACTTGCGCCGACAGGTGGCGTAGCTGGCACATTGATAATGTTAAGGTCATGCGATGAGACTCGAGCTTCTCAAATCAAACACAGTTTTCTAACGCTCCTTAAAAACACTGTCCAACAATAAATAAATGATTCGAGCTTGTGACTTGATAATACGTTTGGCAGCTTACGAGTGAGACCAAATGCATTGCTTGACGTCACTTGGTGTAGTCCGATTACATTGGTCTTACTTAATTTTGGTTACTTGCAATCTTAACTTTATCACGGGGCATGGGCAGACGCCACCTTTTGTTTACATTAATATCAGTTATTTATTTGTGCCTCATGTTGACCCAGTCATGTGACGGGCGCGGTTGTCATGGTGACCTGGAGTTTTTAAACTTTTATGGCCGAAACTCAGACTTGTGTAAATAAGTTATTGAAAGTTGTCTGGAAAATATATTGATTAAATGTTATTGTATTTTGTTTCTGTATGTTTTCTTCTCTTTTTTAAAATTAACCCAGGGTTACAGAAACTATTTAGGTGTGTTCACCCGAGTCTGTGCGACGACCCTTCATCGAATCGATACTTCTAAACATAACCGACGGTCCTAGTGTTACGACGGCCCTTCATGTTACGACGGTTGTGCATGTTATCGATGGTTACCGGAAATTTGATCGAAAGAAATTTCGTCGACGGTAAATTGATCGACGGTAATTTGATCGACCGGAAATTTGGTAGAATCTTTTTTTCAGTTAACACGTTAAAATTTTCTTCAAATTTCTTTTTGAACGCACTATACTATATAGTAAAACAAAATAATGCGTTCAAAAAGACATTTGAAGCAAAATTTAAACGGAAAAACGGAAAAAAAGATTCGACCATATTTCCGTTCGATCAAATTACCGTCGATCAATTTACCGTCGACGAAATTTCTTTCGATCAAATTTCCGGATACGGTTATCGACAGACCTACCCGTTACCGACAGTTGTACGTGTTGAACACGAGCCTTCATTGTACGCGACTACTGTGTACGTACTTCTACTGTCTAAGTACTTCTACTGTCTAAGTACTTCTACTGTCTAAGTACTTACTGACAACGGAATTCCAAAGGCGTTAATTGGACAGGCCAATTTATGGATCTTGTACCGAAATCGGTTTGATCACCCATCTGCGCACTCAGACAGATTAAACCCCCCCCCCCCACCCAGCAACAATCCGATGTTTCAATTGGCCATGATTGAATTCTTCGGACGAACTAATATTAATTGGTCAGCGCTATCCAAGCAAGATCAATGCTATAATTTAAAGATAATATAAGATTATTTTATTGATTCAAACAAATGGAAATGTTTTTTGATTGCAATGTAAATATATATTTTCATTGCAATCAAAAAACATTTCCATTTGTTTGAATCAATAAAATAATCTTATATTATTGATTCAAACAAATGGAAATGTTTTTTGATTGCAATGTAAATATATATTTTCATTATGTGTGGGGGAGGGGGGGGGAAAGGGGGGAGAAGACAGCCATTCAGTGATCTCCCTTAGCCATAACAGTAACAGGGACTTAGTTCTCATTTAGATTTGTGACTTCTGGAGGAACACGCTGGTAAAGGATGTAATCGTGAAATTGTCCTTTTCATACTGAGGAGCACAAGTGATGACCAGTTGTACCTTAAAGGTCACATTATATATATTTATATACGATAAGTTGGCCTTACGCTGTAACATAATGGGTCATTGACCTACACACACAATGGGTGAAATGGACTTGGTCACCACATTCAACGATTTGTGGGGGCGTGGGGGGGGGGCATTGATTTTCATGAGCGAAATACATTGGCAAGGAAACCACTTCTACATGACGAGAACCATTTTGAAGAAGACATGATCTGAGAAACATGTAGGAATACCTTTTTTAAGATGGTCATTATATTGGCTGATATTTTGACTTGAAATATTAAAAAGCTATGACTTGATCAATAACCTATAACCTCAGACCGGTTCTTAGGCATACGCTGACTACGCATCGGCGAAGGGCCCCGAACGTTAGGGGGCCCCGTGAGGCGCCCTCGATCCCCCGCGTAGGGCCGCTTAACACCTAAGCGATATAGCAATGATGCACACACAAACAAATTATTGATAGCCGGAGGCGATCTCCTTCCTCAAGATAAGGAAATAAGTGCCATCAGAGCATTCTTAGGCATATAGGCATATAGGCAAACTAGGGAACCGCCTAGAGCCCCACTACCACCTTCATGTCCATATATTTCAGAAGTACACATTTTCTCTAGTGGCGGAATTATCAATATGGTTAGTGGTTACACGTGAGCAAAGAGGAAACATTGATGGAGGCAGAATTGAGGTGCCGCAGTGGTGGGTGGTGTTTTCTCCTCAGCTCCAGGGAGCTCCACCCCCCGGACCCCCCCTTCCGGGGCCCCCAACCTACGCTCCATGCTTATGGCCCCCAAACTCCTAATAACGGTTCTGATAACCTGATCAGTCATCCATGACCTGATCAATTGCCTATGCCTTGGCCAGTCGTCCATGACCTGATCAATTGCCTTTGACTTGGCCATTCGGCCATGACCTGTTAATCGCCCGTGACCTCGTCACTTAACTGTCAATCACCCTCTTACCATCTTGGTTGTGAATCATTGATAATTAAGGCTCTTGTTTTAACATACTTGATAGAGACACCAAACAAAAGATCATCCCGTGTGTCGGCTAACTACTCACCTAGTCCAAGAACATCCTGAGACAGTGAAGGGGAGATGTAAATCCGTTTGCCGTAAGCACTGAAGCTGCCACACGCAGAACCCCCGATATTGTACCGCAGCATCGTGTTGGATATCAGTGGCACTGGTCAGTGGTGCTCAAGTGGTGGTGCTGATGAATGCCCTCTTAAAGATTGTGTTTTAGGCGGCTACTATCATGGCTACACACGAGGCAGTTAGGGCTACCCTGCAGGTTGTAGTCGGGGAGTGTGTAGTTTATGGGCGAAGCAGTAGCTAGTTCTGTCAATAAAACAAGTGCATTTGGGATGGTTGGTAGTTGTAGCTAAAAATGCCGCGGCCCCAGTCCCGAGATAGCACCAGTCTTAAGGTAGCACCAGTCCCGAGGTAGAACCAGTCCTAAGGTAGCACCAGTCCCGAGGTAGAACCAGTCCTAAGGTAGCACCAGTCCCGAGGTAGAACCAGTCCTAAGGTAGCATCAGTCATGAGGTAGAACCAGTCCTAAGGTAGCACCAGTACCGAGGTAATTTATATCAAAACTACTTCTAAAAAAAGTAATTGTGCTTTAAAAGGGTTTCATGTAACTAACAATAATTTGAAGTTTTATTTTCTAATGTGTGCTGTAAACGGTGATTATTTTTGGCCCACCGATGACCAAAACAACACACACACACACACACAGTGATCCTTAGTCCGGCTTTAGCCTGCCATGTCCACTAGGTGTATTGTTGACACATCTAACCACGGGTATCCATTCTGTCCCTTTCCGGCCTACTGTACCCAAACCACCGAGATGTTCTGTCTGCGATCATCACTATATAACCCTTGTCTTCACATCGTTCTTGGCGTGTTGTTAATCTGACAATCTCGATCACTTTGAGTTCTTATCCTGTGCTTGATTTCTTTAGTAGAGACACCCAAAAACATAAAAACTCGCACAATTTCACATATCTCGCACAGTTCGCATAATTCAATTATTCGCACGCCCTGCACGGGTCACATTCCTCACACATAAACGCAGAACAAAAATCCTCTCTGGTGACTTCGAGGGAAAATAACACAGCACATAACCAACTGACTACGTTTTTTTAAAAAAAATTTGTGAAGTCCTGAAATTCAAATTCAAATCTTTAAATAAAAAAAGGCCCTTAAACCCTTCAGGGCGTAGGATTTGGAACGGACCGCTCCTACACCCACACTCGAACGCCAACACGCTGACAGCACTAAACGAGGTGCGTTGGGTGGTGGGGGAGAGGGAGGGCACACGACAGAAGCATAACCTGTGATACCACCTTACGTTTGGTGGAGGGAATGGGGCATAAGACTACGAGAGTTCGTACAAGAAACTAGTCTCTAACAACCCACTTGGCGGGTTTTCTAACGTTCGTCATTCATTGCGATAAATCCTCGCGTGTCATGACGCATGGCCGCCACAATTTGGTTCAACGGTGGGAGCTACCCTTTTTTAGACATGTAACCTCTGCCGCGCAGGAATCCAATGTTTATTAAGGTTGGAGCGATATAAGACCGATTGGTTAGACAATGCGATTAAAGTTACAGGTAACATAGGGGAAATGATGAAAGATGCCTTGTCTCTTAGTTTAGTTCAGAAATGTGAAGGACAGGTGTAAACATATGAAAATGTTCTATACCAAGGGTGGGCAATCTTGTTCATGCAGAGCTCGCATGGAAATTTATTACATTTTTTTTTTTAAATTGTCAGGCTGCATGATAATTCTCTAGGAATCGAGACCAACGTTCCCCAAATGGTGGTCCGCAGACAGGCGTCGGTCCACGAGGTTCCGTTGGGGGTGAAGGATGGGGCTGGTCATTTGAAAGAATGAGTTGTGATCGGAAACGAGTGTATGTGCCAAGTTTCAGCTCGGATTGACGGGAAGTGGGTCAATTAGCCGTCCGAATATTTTTGCCAGCCACGAAAAAAAGCGAAGTTGATATAAAGGATTTAAAAATACCCCGTGCTGTACGCATCAAGAGGAGCCGGACGCTATGTGCCAAATACAAATGGTAAGAAATGTGATACCTATCAACATCAATTGAAAGACCAAACAAAACAAGGCCAAAACAATTGAATCAACATTGTTGGCGTTACGAGATCATGGCTGCCTAACCTGGTCACACCGTGTAAGGTTTCCAGTGTTTCTTTCAGACATTTTTCCCCGAGGGGCTTTTCCAATTTTCGGGGGGGGGGGGAAGGGGGCTGTGCCATTTGCCAGATACCAGAGCTTGGCGGATGGGGCCTATGTCCCGGGGCGCCAGACTACGGGGGGGGGGAGAGAAATGGGCTTTGATGGTATTTAATGGTTGAAAATAATCGATTTCAGAATTGTGAGGGGGGGGGCATAAAATTAAACTTGTCCCTTGACGCCAAACACTGTAGATGCGCCCCTGCTAGTGTCGTCGCATGGGGTGGCCCACAGTAAATTGTTGATTGTTTCAAAATCAAGAGGTGTATTTTTGAGTATACTTGAATACAATGTTTCTATTATAATTTTTGAACGGGGAAAAACATTTTTAAGGTTTTGTGGAAGACATCATTGCGCCCAGTGCCATACATGAACTGAATTCACTCCGTTTGTGGCGTGCCCAAGAGAGAGTAAGCATTTGTCACAAGCTTATAATCAAACCCATACTTTACCATTGACCAGCGTGAGTGAAGGAGGTGGAGAAATTTAGTGTGCAAAAGACAGTCGGGCAAACTTAAAATGCAGTGGTGCATTTTGGCTCATACCTGAATTTGTTGTTTATGTCAGACAATTTTGAGGTTGCATTTCAAACTTTCGGATGAGAAGTGCCAAAAATAGCCAAAATAATGATAACATACATCTTAAATTCCGCGCTAGTGGGACATAAACTAAATTCATTCTAGTTGTGTCACCCTTAAGGGTATGCTTTTGCCCCAGTTTTTTCTCACCCCTTAAATCTTTATAGTCTTCAGAAATGTTTTGCTAAATTAAAAATACAAGAATGCATTTTATGACAGTGGGAGACACTGTTATAAACCAAATTAGCTGTTCCACCGTGTATGGACTCCCCAAATGGTATGAGTGAGACACTGTTATAAACCAAATTTTAGCTGTTCCACCTTGTATGGACTCCCCAAAGGGTATGAGTGAGACACTGTTTTTAAACCAAATTAGCTGTCCCACCTTGTATGGACTCCCCAAAGGATATGAGTGAGACACTGTTTTTAAACCAAATCAGCTGTCCCACCATGTATGGACTCCCCAAAGGATATGAGTGAGACACTGTTTTTAAACCAAATTAGCTGTCCCACCATGTATGGACTCCCCAAAGGATATGAGTGAGACACTGTTTTGAAACCAAATTTGCTGTTTCACCTTGTATGGACTCCCCAAAGGATATGAGTGAGACACTGTTTTTAAACCAAATTAGCTGTCCCACCTTGTATGGACTCCCCAAAGGATATGAGTGAGACACTATTTTGAAACCACATTAGCTGTCCCACCTTGTATGGACTCCCCAAAGGATATGAGTGAGACACTGTTTTTAAACCAAATTAGCTGTTCCACCATGTATGGACTCCCCAAAGGATATGAGTGAGACACTGTTTTTAAACCAAATTAGCTGTCCCACCGTGTATGGACTCCCCAAAGGATATAAGTGAGACACTGTTTTTAAACCAAATTTGCTGTCCCACTATGTATGGACTCCCCAAAGGATATGAGTGAGACACTGTTTTTAAACCAAATCAGCTGTCCCACCATGTATGGACTCCCCAAAGGATATGAGTGAGACACTGTTTTTAAACCAAATTAGCTGTCCCACCTTGTATGGACTCCCCAAAGGATATGAGTGAGACACTGTTTTTAAACCAAATCAGCTGTCCCACCATGTATGGACTCCCCAAAGGATATGAGTGAGACACTGTTTTTAAACCAAATTAGCTGTCCCACCTTGTATGGACTCCCCAAAGGATATGAGTGAGACACTGTTTTTAAACCAAATTAGCTGTCCCACCTTGTATGGACTCCCCAAAGGATATGAGTGAGACACTGTTTTTAAACCAAATTAGCTGTCCCACCTTGTATGGACTCCCCAAAGGATATGAGTGAGACACTGTTTTTAAACCAAATTAGCTGTCCCACCTTGTATGGACTCCCCAAAGGATATGAGTGAGACACTGTTTTTAAACCAAATTAGCTGTCCCACCTTGTATGGACTCCCCAAAGGATATGAGTGAGACACTGTTTTTAAACCAAATTAGCTGTCCCACCTTGTATGGACTCCCCAAAGGATATGAGTGAGACACTGTTTTTAAACCAAATTAGCTGTCCCACCTTGTATGGACTCCCCAAAGGATATGAGTGAGACACTGTTTTTAAACCAAATTAGCTGTCCCACCTTGTATGGACTCCCCAAAGGATATGAGTGAGACACTGTTTTTAAACCAAATTAGCTGTCCCACCTTGTATGGACTCCCCAAAGGATATGAGTGAGACACTGTTTTTAAACCAAATTAGCTGTCCCACCATGTATGGACTCCCCAAAGGATATGAGTGAGACACTGTTTTTAAACCAAATTAGCTGTCCCACCTTGTATGGACTCCCCAAAGGATATGAGTGAGACACTGTTTTTAAACCAAATTAGCTGTCCCACCATGTATGGACTCCCCAAAGGATATGAGTGAGACACTGTTTTTAAACCAAATTAGCTGTCCCACCTTGTATGGACTCCCCAAAGGATATGAGTGAGACACTGTTTTTAAACCAAATTAGCTGTCCCACCATGTATGGACTCCCCAAAGGATATGAGTGAGACACTGTTTTTAAACCAAATTAGCTGTCCCACCTTGTATGGACTCCCCAAAGGATATGAGTGAGACACTGTTTTTAAACCAAATTAGCTGTTCCACCTTGTATGGACTCCCCAAAGGATATGAGTGAGACACTGTTTTTAAACCAAATTAGCTGTCCCACCGTGTATGGACTCCCCAAAGGATATGAGTGAGACACTGTTTTTAAACCAAATTAGCTGTCCCACCGTGTATGGACTCCCCAAAGGATATGAGTGAGACACTGTTTTTAAACCAAATTAGCTGTTCCACCTTGTATGGACTCCCCAAAGGATATGAGTGAGACACTGTTTTTAAACCAAATTAGCTGTCCCACCGTGTATGGACTCCCCCAAAGGATATGAGTGAGACACTGTTTTGAAACCAAATTAGCTGTCCCACCATGTATGGACTCCCCAAAGGATATGAGTGAGACACTGTTTTTAAACCAAATTTGCTGTCCCACCGTGTATGGACTTCCCAAAAGGTACCATGAGATCTCCTGTTTCTTTCAGATAAGTTTCAATGGCGTAGTTGACTGTGCATAGATTCTTTCTTTTGAAATTTATGTTTAAATGGCGTGGCATATCATCCAGTGGATAGTTCCAGTGTTCCTATCATCAATTCAATAAAATTTGCAGTGTCGGTAAAACTCGATTACATAATTCCAATATCATTAAGTGCATTTCCGAGTTACAAAGAAAGGTAAGTCAATAATTCATTCATTTAAAGCAGTTGTTGCCCTTGGACATGATTTTTCTGTAGACTTCACTCTTTCCCCATTGCAGTTAATTATTTTAAATCATGTTATCTCCTCTTTTATTTTTAACTCTGAACCCTTGCATCTACAGAACACTGCTTTAAAAAAAACAACTAAGACCATCGGTGAACGCTCCTTCTACTTCCATGGGCCCACGTTCTGGAACCAGCTCCCCTTCCATATCCGTCATTGTGAAACCTCGTCCACTTTTAAAAAGTCCCTTAAAACCCATCTGTTTAGGTCCGCCTATGACCTGTGATGCACCCTCCTTGCCCTGCCTCATTTTCTGTCTCTGGTTAATCCTGTAATATAGGCCCAAACGTGTCAAAGTGTCCTCGTTTTATAGCCATTTTAATTGTTTCTATAGTATAGTA
This sequence comes from Lymnaea stagnalis, assembly GCA_964033795.1. Taxonomy (NCBI): domain Eukaryota; kingdom Metazoa; phylum Mollusca; class Gastropoda; family Lymnaeidae; genus Lymnaea; species Lymnaea stagnalis. Next base: position 649,347 of record CAXITT010000147.1, read on the forward strand.
GTTACTATCCTAATGTCCCATTTGTATTTACTTAGTTTACATGTTTTTAATAACTGTAAAGCGCTTAGAGCTTTAAGGTAAGAGCTATATAAAAATGCCTAAATAAATAAATAAAACAAGTATTAGGTTTTTTTAAGTAATTCAGATTGATATGATGTCATATGAACACATGCTCCACCACATTCAAATAAACTCCTAACATTTAAATTAAACATTTTATTTCTGGATTGTACATTAGCAAAAAATGGAAACATCTACGAAGAACATCATTACATGAGAACACTGCTGGTTCACTGCTTGACAGCTGTGTACATTATATGTACAAGTATGACTGAGACTGAGACAGTAACTATGACCAAGAAGAAGACACTGCTAGGCAAATTTTTAAATGCTTAATTGGCAAATGGGAAAGAGCATTTCAATGCTGCTTTCACCAAATGTTTGTTGTTTTTTTCTGAAATTTTGCAATGTTAACAGCTATCAATGTGTTAAAAACCATTAATGTTAACAGTTATAATAAAAAAATAAGTGCAATCAAATGTATAATGTTAAAATTGTTAAAGAAATATCTCAAAACATTTTAAAAAATGGTCTATGTAAATATTGACATGTATAAATATTTTTTTTTAACAAATAAAGAATTTTTTTTAAAAAAAAAAGGGGGGGGGGGGGGGGGTCAATAAAATAATTAAACTAAAACTCTTTTTTAAAACTAAAACTCTGCACTTTTAATCTTATATTTTCTTCCTCTAAATATTACACTTCTTACAGGTGATATTAATTGACTATGGTCCCCACGCCACCCAAAATCACCTGATAAAAGTGTTCCACCTATAAATCTTGTGCCCATAAACATAAAATTATATACCCTCAACCCTGAATTTATTGCCCCAACCCCTAAATGTTACACACCCACCCTTAAATGCTACTCCCCTGACCCCTTAATTTATACCTCAATCTGTGAAAAAAAAATATTAAAAAAAAAAGACTGTTTCAAATAAACATAACCCAGTAGTCTATGGTTAAAAAGTCATTTTAAAAATTCATTATTTGTAAGCCCCGCTCCCACCCCCACCAATATCTTTATATCAAAATTTGTCTACACAGTAAATTTAATCATTTTACAAAAGCTTGATGTAGCCCTGGTGTAGCCCTGGTGTAGCACTCAAATAGTGAAGTACACAAATTCAGTAGAAAAAAGGACAATTTAAATATAAGTAAAAAATAGGTTTTGGTTTACCTTAAATATCTAGGAAGCACTGGATTATTTCCATTGTAAGCCCCCAAATAAATATAATAAAAAATAAAATTGTTTTCAAATAATTTTGATGACTGCTTCATATAAAGTTACTTTAAAATCAAGTTGATTGTTTATTTAATAAAAGTAGCGGTAAAATGAATAATATTAAAAATGACGGGATAAAAAAACAAAATTGAGTCAAGCACAATTTTTAAAATATGATGGCACTGTCAGTAGTTGGTCAAATAATTTTTTGCCCCCCACCCCCATTTGTACAGGATCTATAACTGTAAACACTTGGTGTAACTCGAGTCTTTAAACCAGTCCCATGTGACTTAATAATCACAAGCCTGTGTCACCTGTGTGATAAATGAAACATCCCTCAGCACATATTGTGTGTTAAATGAAGCCTCCCTCTCAATTGTGTGTTAAATGAAGCCTCCCTCTCAATTGTGTGTTAAATGAAGCCTCCCTCTCAATTGTGTGTTAAATGAAGCCTCCCTCTCAATTGTGTGTTAAATGAAGCCTCCCTCTCAATTGTGTGTTAAATGAAGCCTCCCTCTCAATTGTGTGTTAAATGAAGCCTCCCTCTCAATTGTGTGTTAAATGAAGCCTCCCTCTCAATTGTGTGTTAAATGAAGTCAGAAAACCACATTTATGTGTCATAAAGGAACAAATAAATCTGTAGAGAACCCTAGTGATAATTGACATTGGAGTAACAATGAATCTTATTTAACACTGTTTCCTTGTGACCAACCTGAGACTGAGACAAAAATTATTTTTTACTAACTTAAATTTTGAGATATGTAAAGCAAAAAAATTTCATTGTAAGGACCTTGTCATAATAAACATTCCTGTAAAATAGTCTGTAAACTCATGTTTTATAACACTGGCTTAGATTCTAGTCTTGATTCACACCTATGATAAATTTATGTAACACACAATAATACTTTTAGCAGTGGGCCTCAAAATGTGACAATGATGTTGCTGCTTGGCTGAGATTTAAGCACAATGTGGCCAGTCCAATACAAATCTTTAAACATACAATTAAAGACGGAAAATTCATATGAAACCAATACCGGAAAATGTCTAAAAAAAATTTAAATATTTAAAGCATTAAAATTCATACATGAAACATCACAAGAATACTGTGAGCAGTGGGGACATGTATATTACCAATTGAGTTAATGAATGGCTTTGATAAAAATGACATCTACATTGAGTGGTTCTTTGATACATGTACACAACAAAAGATTGTGGAATATTGCCAACCCCATAAAACACACACCATCGAACAAATAAAACTGATGAGATTATAATCCTAAAATGGATGCTTTTTTCAAATGACAACTGGTCCATCTTGTGCATATATCATGAGTGTTATTCCCAAAAGCTTTCCAAGAATAATCCTACAAGCAGAGCCGTCCCCAGGCTTCCGATATTTAAAGAGGCCCAAAGTTCTGATGTGGAAATAAATTTACATTCTAAACTTTTAAATGCAGGGGAAAAACAAAAAAGTGGCAGGAGGGCCTCCAAAAGTCTCACAACGACTCTGACTAAATTGATTTAAGATTGGCACATTGCATGAGTATTTAAAAATATATCGGCTAACACATCATCTAAAACAGAATTTAAAAATGTTGAATTGCACAAACCCAAATTTGCAGATTGAGATTTTAATCCAGAAAAAAAATCTCATACAAATAAACCAATTCTAAATTTAAAAAAAAGAAATTTTTACCACAGAGCCAACGATTTAAGAAACACAATATTGTAGTCTACCAAAAAAAATATGTATTTTTGAATTAAAAAATTATGTTTGTAGTCAAACTTTTAAAATGTATACGTTTTATTTTTGTTAAATTCCATCACAATTTCAAACCTGCTAGCTTATATCACTAACTCCGCCGTAGCCGGTCCCAAGCCCGGGTGAGAAAGGAGGAGGGTTGGGCGAAGGGCTAGCAACCCTTCCCTGTAAAAAAAGCCCTGCTACAAAAACACGAACAAAGATTTCAAAAGGGAACTCGGACCTTGGAAAGGATGGGTCTCCTAACAGAGGCCCAAGACCGAGATGCCTGGAGAGCCTTTGTTTGTGGCCTATACCCAGACGGGACGACAGGCGAAGATGATGAGCTCATATCACTGAGTGGTCCATTAATGTCAGAGTTTAAAAATATAGCTAAAACCTTAAGAACTCCCTATAAATTTAATTTAACATTGCATTCATCTAAAGATTTGATCCAGATATTAAACAAAAACACTTATTTTAATGGGAGAACAATTAAAATAATAAACATTTTTGCATTTATAAATGTAAAAAAAAATTTAAAAATTACCTGTCAATAAAATAGACAAAAAACTGACGCTTCAAAAATATTGCACAGCCCAAAGTGTTACAAAGCCAAATATTAATTGAAATAATACAAGGATAGACAATGACAAAAGGCGTTCATTAATAAAACCTCTGATGAAGTGATCATGTGCCACATGACACATCACATGGCAGACATTTTTTTTTTAAAAAGGGAAATAAAATCATGCTGTTCTTATTTGACTATGTACTAATTTATGAACTGTGGATTAATATTGAAAGTGGACTAATTTATAAACTGTGGACAAATTTATTGACTATGGACTAATTAATTGACAGTGGACTAAGTACCTGCATTGGTTCCATCAGTAATTAATACAAAGTCAATACAAAACAGTCCTGCTACAAGGTTACTACACAACAGTCCTTCATTAAAACTATTCAGCAAACTATTTATAGTTCCAGGTCCTTATTTTCTAATATATCACCTCAGTCCTGTCATGTCTCCAGAAAAAATATGGATCTTAAGTCAGCATTACATTGAGTTGATAATTAAGACAGCCTTACATTGAGTTGATAATTAAGACAGCATTATATTGAGTTGATGACAAAGAAAAATGACACCTATAAAATAGCACCAATAGTCAGGGGAAAAAAGCTATTAGAAATGGAAATATTGTTATTCGATTTTTCAGTATGTATTTGAAGAAAAAAAATCATGAGATTGCATATAATTAAACTCCCCCCTTTTTTTTTAACAACCCCCCCCCATTACTCCTTTATAAACACCACAACCTTTATACATTTGACTGTAAAACTGATACTTTGTTAGCTTTACACCTGAATGGGAGATAAAATCCAACTGTTTCTCCTTAGTGTAAACCTTTTTTAAAATTTTATTTATGTTACCGGTATAAAAGCTTTAAATGTAGGTTGTAAGCGCTGAATACTGTTTAGGCTACAAATAACTTTACCATATTTTGGTTATACAGTCAAAGAAGCTGTTAAAAGATCTATCGTAATTATGTGGTAACATTAACAGCACTGTTATAACAGCACTGAAAACAGATCTTGTTGAATTAATCTGACCAAAAAATGGAGACATTTTTTGTTCAATTTGTCTAATTGAACTAATTGATCTAATAATTATTTTAACATTTATGAAATAGCCTTTAAAACCAGCTGTTTTCTACTCAGAAAAAAACAACATATATATAAATATATATATATATATAAACATGTAGACAAAGATTGAAATATCTTTAGTAAGTATAGGTAGGTAAGTTCATTGTTGCAGCTATAAATCTAAATAAACATGTACACAAAGATTAATACGTTTTAGTAAGTACCGGTACATATGAGTGGGTAGGTTTGTAGCAGCTATAAATATCACATGTACACAAGGAGTAACACATTTTAGTTTATACTTAAAGGTAGGTAGGTTTACAGCTGCCAGGGCCGTGGGGGGGGGGGGGGGGGGGGGGGGGGGGGGGGGGGAGGGGGGGCACTCACCCTGGATGTAAAAAGCGTCTTTCAACAGGGTATAGATAGTGAATTAAACTATAAAATTCCAAAAAGACAAAGGTTGCCAAAATCGTCATCCCCGGGCGGATTTTTTTAATATATATATATTTAGGGGTGGTGTTTTCAGGTTTCGCACTGGGGGCCCCTTTACTTCAGCACGGACCTGATACCAGCAATACTTATCATATACCAGATAAACATGAACACAAAGATTGACAAATTTTAGTAAGTACCATTAGGTGGTATTTTCATAGCAGAAATATATGTATCATATATAAATGTACACACAAGGATTGACACATTTTATTAAGTACAGGAAGCGAAGAGGCGTAATGCAGCTACACATAAGTTATAACAAAAATATTGGATAACTTTAAATAAAATATACAAAAGGTTTGCCTCAAATAAACAATTCTAATTTTGTTCAGCTAATGGGTCGACAGTCTTCCTTACAAATGGATGAGTCAGCAAACTAAAATACACTCATAGCAAATGTCAAGATATCACTCATCTTGCTTGGCATAAACTAAACCTGTAGGAAATGTGATATCTTGGCCTATACCAATTTGTGGAAATATGACACCTTGGCCTATACCAATGTGTAAGAAATGTGATATCTTATTACAATAGAAAGCAGATCAAATTACAAAGTGAACACCATATTTATTTACTTTATTTAGTTCCTTCAGATTTTTATTTCATCTCTGTGATACACAAACTGGCAAATAAAAGCACTGCATTGTATAATAAAACTGTTCTAAGAGAGGTAAGACTAATGATAGGGCCTTCAGCATCATATAGTCAATGAGTTGAAAACACTCTCAGAGTTAATGTCATCGGACTGGCTCACACCAATGGTTAGATGAAACCATGCTATCATATCAATGGTGTGATGACACCATGCATGCTTTGCTGTATCAATGGTGTGATGACACCACATACAGATGTACCAATGATGTGAGGACACCAAACAAAGTCATGCCAATGGTATGATGACATCTACCTTACTAAACAGAAAGGCAGATACTGCATCAGGCATATGAGATTGGTTGTCTGCTATTTGCTACATATCACTAAGTTGAAGACTTTTGGATTAACTTCTCAAATGAAGGTAATGTGGTTTTCAAAACAACAAAAAACGTTAATAAACTGATTGCAGCAGTCGTAAGGCCCTAAGTTAGCTGTGTCTAAAGGCAAAAACTTAGCTGCGTCTAAAGCCCCTAAGGTAGTTGTGTCTAAAGGCCCTAACTTACCTGTGTCTAACGGCCTTAAGTTAGCTGCCAAAGAATGATCAAACAGAAGCTGTGAATCTTGCAAAAATCAATCTCAAGCAGAAATATTTGGCAACCAAATGAGAGTGTAGCCAAGGGAGAGAGAGAATCCAATGTTAGAGGATTGCTATTAATGGAAATAAGTGATAGATGAAAGGTCAAAGTTGAACCTTTCACAACTTGTGAGGCACTAACTTCAAATACAAAATGTAAACATTTTCTTCCTGCTGATGTATCTTGGTTTGTTTGTTTTTTAACTTTTTTTTTTCTGGTGTTGCATACCCACATAAAGCTAATCTTCACATCTGCGTTGGAGTGATGGTTTCCATGTGATGGTCGGACAACCATCACTACAAACAAAAGCAGTGGTGTAAGGAAATCCTATGATCAGAGTGCAGTGGTTCAACAGAAGGACACAAGTATAATTAATGCAACAAATCAATTGATTCCTGGTACATAGGCTTCAAATACAGCATAGCAAGATACACATTTTTCTTTTAAAACCAGCCAACAGCAGATACAAATAAAGAAACAAATATTTAAATAAACATTCAGAAGCCCACATTCCTAGTACATTTTGCTGCAATGAAAATGTTTTATTAATTTTTTGGTAAAATACATCGTAAAAATGCAAGATGCAGTGTAAAGATGCATACTCTTTATCAAATAAAACACATCAACAACAACAAAATTTTAAATTACAGTTTGATAAAAAGTGACATCAAAAAGCTCATAAAATTGCACAATTCTTGACAGGGGGAATAACTGTGGTAAAATTTCAAGAACACACTCCCCTCCACCAGCATACCCAACCCTCCTAAAACTCCAGACACATTTTAAAATAATAAATAATAAAAACATAAAATTTAGCAGCTGGTGGGATCCCCATTTTATGGAACCACTAGGCTAGTGAATGGAATAATGATGTAAATCCATTTGGGTTGAGATTCATACAAGTCGAGATCAAACCTTATTGGTTTTTTTCACCCCTTTTCATTTTCATTTAGTTGAAAAAAAACATCCCGTTTTTACAACTTTTAAATCATTGAAAGTTTGACAGTGGATCCTTTTCTTTTTCTTTAAATTTTAGAAATAAAATTTTGCTTTAACTCAGAGGCATGCTGGTGACTTTTGGTTCCCTTACCAATTTAACACAATGGTCAGTACTCCTTACCAATTTAACACAATGGTCAGTACTAAGTCAAAAGCATACAGTCAGGGATGACTAGCATGCAGTCAGGGATAACTAGCATACAGTCCCTTACTTACCATCCCAACACACTAAGCTGTATTTTTAACACACATCCTATCTTCTTTTTGGGCCAAAGGAACACAACCCCCCCCCAACCCCCTCGGAAAAAAAAAACAATTAATTGCTCCCACAGAGACTGAAGTAGTTATTGAATCTCTTGAATCTTGAAGAGGAAAAACAAAACAATTCATATTGTATAGTGTATCCAGTAGGCATGAAGCTACAGCACTAATGAAGTTGATATGTTAGGCCATGGGTTCCAGCTCAAGTAATGTAGGCCTACATTTCAAATAGCAAAATTTTTACAATTCATTTATTTTAAAATTAGTTAGATGTGCATTGGGAAATGAAGTTTGATTGGCTATAGCAGACATAACTTCTATCACATATTGTACGATGAAGAGTTCATGTCAAACTGACAGTGATATAAATAAATTTACATTTTGCCAGCCAAACTTATGACCTAACAGATTTGATAGTCTAGTTTCTGGACGTTATTTATTCATCCCCAGGCCTGAAATTATTTTGTTGGTTTTTTTCTTTAAAAAAATTATTTTTTGCTTTGTTTGGATTGGATCACTCCCCACAAATCCTCATGGATCACTCCCCACAAATCCTCATGGATCACTCCCCACAAATCCTCATGGATCACTCCCCACAAATCCTCATGGATCACTCCCCTCAAATCCACACAAGAAGTTCAAAATTTTTATGTCATTTATTCTAACATTAAATCCTCAAAACAGCTAACCACATTTACAATTAGAAGCAGCTTAGCTTAGAGGAGATCCATGCATACATTCAAGAAAGTCCCACTTTTCCATTGTCACAGAAACATCATCATTACAGACAACCCCCCCCCCCCCCCCCCCCCCCCCCCACCCCCCTGCCAAGCCTCTGGACCCTCCCACCCCCCAAGAACCCTCAGTGTTGAAGTTGTAAAGATTCATAGCTGGGTGGAGGTGGAAGGGATGAGATGGGTTGCTCAGTGATAGGCACAGATGAGAACCTATCCAACACAAGTGGGGGAGGGAGAGGGTAGGTGTTGATGTGGTGACCAGAGCTGCTGCTGCTGTTGTTGTCCCTACTTCCTGTGAAGTGGTCGCTGCTGTAGTAAGGGTAGCTTGGAAGGCGGTGAAGCCGACTGCGGCGAGAGGCTGTAGTGGAGGATGAAGGGCCCGGGTGGTCAGCACCAAAAGTTGTTTCTGTTTCATCAGAGTTGGCCGTGTCCACTTCTCTCTCTTGGGACTCCATGCGGCCAAACACACACTCCTCATATGATGGTGGCACTGGGAAATTGACAATGAATCTAAATTAAAATCTCATGTTATAAAACAAGAACCTCCAAACTATAACTAGACTCTCAACATCATAATTTAAGATAATTTTTTAACATGACTCATTACAAAAATGCAGATGCACTAACATTAAATCCATGCATTAATAATTTTGAAGTTTAAGGAAAAGGAAAACTAAAGAAACTTAATATTTAATTGACTGAAGGTCCAATAATGTGACCCTTGTTGAATATGACCCTTGTTGAGACCAGTGATTTCAGATTCAGAAATAGATCATGAGACCTTTACAACCAACAGTCACTATGACAACATCTGTATAGAACAGTCACTATGAAAGCATCTGCGTAATGGGGTTCCTGGCCCTAGAACAGGGGTCGGCAACCCAAGGCTTCAGATGCAACTCTTTTATTTTTTCAGTATAACGACAAGCAGCTCCCAAAATATTTTCTTGGCAGATGTAAAAATCTTTTACTTTATAAAATTGTTCCCTTGCTCAAAAAAAGGTTGATGACACTGCCCTAGCCTATTCATGAGCGGTCGTTGGCTTTGGAAATGGCTATTTCTTTTTCCCCTATATTTTGATTGGAAAATAGGTGGGTTTGAGGATAAATTCACAAAGTTTATCCCTTTAAAAAAAATATTTGTAGAGACATTTGGTTGTGGAAAAAGAAACTTGCAGTCGTATGTTAGAGTTTTTATGTAAGACATGCCTGATACCACACCAGATACTTTAGCAGGCAGGGCTATTTAAAAATGTTGTCTCCCTTGAGGGTGAATAGGTGTCTGTGGGGGTCATCAGTGATGTGCATTTGCTTTGTCATTTAATGGTAGGAATTTTCAAACTTGATCTAAGAAGAGATCCCTGGCAAAAGGGGGGGGGGGGCGGGGGGGATAAGGGGAGCAAGGAAAGTGAAGAGCCCTGACATAGAAGACTTCATCTGACTGGCAAAGGG
>CAXITT010000147.1:660116-761673 GCA_964033795.1 Lymnaea stagnalis
AGGGGGGCGGTGGGGTAAAGAGCCCTGACATAGCACACTTCATCTGACTGGCAAAGGGGTTGTGGGGCAAAGAGCCCTGACATAGCAGACTTCATCTGACTGGCAAAGGGGTGGTGGGGCAAAGAGCCCTGGCATAGCAGACTTCATCTGCCTGGCAAAGGTGGGCAGTGGGGCAAAGAGCCCTGACATAGCAGACTTCATCTGACTGGCAAAGGGGTGGTGGGGCAAAGAGCCCTGACATAGCAGACTTCATCTGACTGGCAAAGGGGTGGTGGGGCAAAGAGCCCTGACATAGCAGACTTCATCTGACTGGCAAAGGGGGGCGGTGGGGTAAAGAGCCCTGACATAGCACACTTCATCTGACTGGCAAAGGGGTTGTGGGGCAAAGAGCCCTGACATAGCAGACTTCATCTGACTGGCAAAGGGGTGGTGGGGCAAAGAGCCCTGACATAGCAGACTTCATCTGACTGGCAAAGGGGGGCGGTGGGGTAAAGAGCCCTGACATAGCACACTTCATCTGACTGGCAAAGGGGTTGTGGGGCAAAGAGCCCTGACATAGCAGACTTCATCTGACTGGCAAAGGGGTGGTGGGGCAAAGAGCCCTGACATAGCAGACTTCATCTGACTGGCAAAGGGGGGCGGTGGGGTAAAGAGCCCTGACATAGCACACTTCATCTGACTGGCAAAGGGGTTGTGGGGCAAAGAGCCCTGACATAGCAGACTTCATCTGACTGGCAAAGGGGTGGTGGGGCAAAGAGCCCTGACATAGCAGACTTCATCTGACTGGCAAAGGGGGGCGGTGGGGCAAAGAGCCCTGACATAGCACATTTCATCTGACTGGCAAAGGGGTTGTGTGGCAAAGAGCCCTGACATAGCAGACTTCATCTGACTGGCAAAGGGGGTGGTGGGGCAAAGAGCCCTGACATAGCAGACTCTATCTGCGTGGCAAAGGGGGGCAGTGGGGCAAAGGGGGTGAAGAGCCCCTGTGTTAGCAGATACTATACCAGGTACTACAGCTTACTTTCATAGTTTTGACGAGTTGGTGGGGAGATAACATCCAAGACATCGATGGAAGCAGCTTCCGTAGCAACAGAATTAGCCTGTAGTGGGATTGTACCGATAAAAATTTTACAGCTCAGCTGGACAGTCTTCCAGCCCACAGGCACTTCCACCTGAAATTAAAATCATCAATTTTAAATGCCAAGTTGGGTTGAATGACAGTTAGAAGATGACACACCTGCTTACATGATTTCATGACTTCAGTGAAGTTTATATGCATCACATAATATACTTTGTCATGACAGACTTATATGAATACCATGTGCAAATTCAGTGACATTTAAGAGTGGTTTAAATTTCAAGATAATGACAGACAGTCTTATATGAATGCTATATGCCATATCATGACAGTCAGACTTAAATGAATGTCAAATAATGTCCCCTGACAGAATTATAAAGACCTCATACATTATGTCAATGATGTGATAGACAGACTTACATACACCTCAAACATTATGAATGTTGAATATCTGATGGACAGACTTACATACACCTCAAACATTATGAATGTTGAATATCTGATGGACAGACTTACATACACCTCAAACATTATTTAACAAAGGTATGACTAGACAGGCCTCTTTTAAAGCTACTCATTCTGACACTAGCGATAGGTCTAAATTTATCTTAACTTTTCATCCCCCCACAACCTAAAAGCTCGCTCTCTGGTGCTGAAAAACCGCTCAATTCTTATGGCGGACCCTGTCACAAATGAGATTTTTAGAAAACCTCCTCTTTTCGCTTTCCGGCGGGACAAGAGCCTTAGGGACATGCTAGTTAGAAGCCACCTCCCTGCTATTAAAGCACATAAAGGCACAAAAAGTTGCAACAGTAGCCGTTGTAACTCATGTCCCTACGTGATCGAAACTGATACGATCACTTTCCCTCTGGGAGTATTCAGAATAAAAGATGGCTTTACCTGCACAAGTCGCAACGTGATTTAATTTACACCATTATTTGCAAAAAGTGCGGTAAACTATACATAGGAGAGACAGGTCGTCGCCTTGGGGACCGGTTCAGAGAGCACCTCTATAACATAAATAAACACGCTCTCTGTCCGGTCTCCAAACATTTCAATAGCCCTAACCATAATGGTATCTCAGATATTGTAGTTACTGGTATACTCTATACAAGTAACACTGCAGATAGAATCTATATGGAGAACAAATTAATAACTAGATTTGGTACGTTGTCTCCATATGGATTGAACCAAATCCATAGTTTTACTTAGCTGCCATGTCTTTTTCCTGTTTGGTTTTTCCAATTATGTTAAAATCACTTCCTTTCTACTCCTCTTTACTTTGTTTGTGTCTGGTTTTAGCGCCCTCTCCTATATTTTTTTTCTGTTTTAGGTAGGATATGTATATTGACATTATGTAAATTTAATTTATACTTATTTAAAGGTGTTTTGTTTGTTTGTACTGATGAAGGCATGTGCCGAAACGTTTAATTGTCTATAATGTATAATTATTATTAAAGTTAACTCATAATGTTCTATTGACACAATTTGTTCGTGTCTTATTAATCTATTTTAAAGCTTTATCGCAGTCCAACACTTTTTATAATTAGTTTACTCAAACATTATGAATGTTGAATATCTGATGGACAGACTTACATACACCTCAAACATTATGAATGTTGAATATCTGATGGACAGACTTTCATACACCTCATACATTATGAATGTTGAATATCTGATGGACAGACTTACATACACCTCATACATTATGTCAATGATGTTGCAGCCCTCCAGTAATGAGGGGGCCACAGCTGGGATGGTGCAGCAGCTGTTGTAGCGATGGGCTTTGCCAGCCCCCACCTCATCGTCTGTCTCAAACAGGACCCAGTTGTTGACCTTGTCGTGGTGCTTGGGGTTCCCCGATGAAAATAAGCTGTCACTGAACCCGGTGTAGCGGACGGTCTGTTGAGGGAATTTACTTTATCTGTTAAGTGGGAGTTCTTTATTTATTGACATAGTTTACCGGCATTGTGAATGACTCATTGTCCGGGCAGGATTAGAAAATAAGCAAATAGGAAAACAACATTCGGCATTTGAGTGAGATGAAAAGTGGCAACTTATTATTTGCATTTGGATGGAAGAAGTTGTTTTTAATTTCTTGATAACCCGCCATCTTTTTTTGTTCTTCCAATGTTAAATTTCACTACATGTATTTACAGTAAAAACTTATTGACTGACCTTAATTTTAATGTTATAGTAAAACAAAGCAACTGGCCTAATGTTGATATTACATTAAAAACTTTTGAGTACCCTAAAGGTAATGTTAATTCAACTGCATGTATTTACTGTAAAGCTAATTGACTGACTTCATGTTGATTTAAATGAGTGACAGCCATGATGCAAATAATTTACTATAAAATATCATGGTTCACTTGTATCTCTTTTCCAGCTTCATGTGTCTAATCTTCTTTGAGGGGACAAAGTGAGCAAGGCTCCAACCCCCCCTCCCCACCCTCCACCCCCCCACCCCCACATCCTCAATATCTGCCACTGTACCACATGGTATTATAGAACACATGGCTAACTTACAGATGAAATTTTTTTCAAATTATGTAGGCCAGTCATAAATGATTATGGCACATCTTAGATCTCACTTATATTTAATTGTTTTCATAAAATTAATTTTTCCTTGCAGTTTTTGGCTACAAAAATATTTTGCAGAGCCCTATTTGTTGTCATGAACAAGGAAGTATCTCTAGTTCTTATTCTACCAGGTAAGAGAGTGAGGCTGAAAATACAACTGATATTTTTTAAATCGACCTATTCCTGGGATCTAGTCATATGGAATGTTTTATATTTGAGAAAATCTAATGTCTTTGGTCTTTGTTTTGGTCCTTCTCTCCCTATCCTGAAGACTGTACTGATGACAATAATGACAAGTTTCCTGCATATGCTGGAGATAAATATTATAGACCACATGGTATCACAGACCATATTGTATCATTAGACCACATGGTATATAGACATGTGGTATCATAGACAACATAGTGTCACAGACCACATGGTAGCATCGACCACATGGTATCATAGACCACATAATATCAAAGACCACATGGTATCATAAACCACATAATATCAAAGACCACATGGTATCATAGACCACATGGTATCAAAGACAACATGGTATTATAAACCACATGGTATCACAGACCACATGGTATCATAGACCACATGGTATCATAGACCACATGGAATTTATAGACCACATAGTATTTAAGACCACATGGTATCAAAGACCGAATAGTATAAAAGACCACATGGTATTAAAGACCACATAGTATTAAGGACCACATAGTATTAAAGACCACATGGTATCAAAGACCCTATGATATCAAAGACCACATGGCATCAAAGACCTCATGGTATCAAAGGCCACATAGTATTAAAGACCACATGGTATCAAAGACCACATAGTATCAAAGACCACATGGTATCAAAGACCTCATAGTATCAAAGGCCACATAGTATTAAAGACCACATGGTATCAAAGACCACATAGTATCAAAGATGTAGGGGAAAAATTTTTTTACCTGGATCAATTGCATGACCACACCACAAATGGAAGATGTGGCTTTGTTGTTGACCACAATATCATAGTACATCGGTTCTCCCGGGACAAAGCCACTTTTTTCAAGGCGTAGGTGTGTGTAAACATTCCCAGCATCACAGCAGCAACCCTCGTACATCTGCTCTCTTTCCAGGTACTGAGGCATCTGCAGGTAGAAATGGCATTGACTAAACTTAGAATTTGAACCAAAGCAACAACAAAAATTTGACAGGTTATAGTTTGGTGAATGAACTCTTATAAAATGTATCCAAGATCCACTTAATTTCTACTTCATTATGCGATTGGTACAGTAAACAAATAGACCAGTGAACTTACTGATGCACCTGGTACAGTAGATAAATCTAAATGTCGGATGACGGTCAAGTCCTGCTCCATCTGCAGCACCCCTTTCCAGCCTCTGTCCATTGTCACGATGCACATATACCGGACATATCCTCGACGGCCCTCAAAGGATGATGGTACATCAGGAGGCAGAGTAAAATCAAAAGGATAAACATGCATGCCTGGCGGCTGACTGTCATTCAGATCTTTAGAAACAAAAAATAATCATACCAACACATGGTCAGTTGTGGTATAATTTAAAATACCTTTTTTTTTTCAGAGTGACATACGAATTCAAATTTAATCATCTAAAATGGGAAGTCTACAGCACAACTCATTGTCCTTTGTGGGATAATTAAAAGACAAAATTTTATTCAATTGTGGCTTATATTTATAAATTAAAATGGAAAGTCTATAAAAAAACAAATAATTGTCAAATGATCCTTCAAAATGTTCACATATAAACCTATAATGCATTCAAATTTATGGTTAACATTTTTAAAACAAAAATAATAACTAATCATTATGTGCAACAATATTTGGGTCTTTGGAACGATTTTAGACCTTGTTTTTTTTTAGAAATTGTTTTACTTAAACCATTTTTATTCAAAATGTTTCTTTTTTAAAAATCACATGTCTTTATCAAACAAAACAATTTGACACACCTCTGCATCTGAACAGATGATATTCACTGTCTATGTAGATCTCGTGGGCCTGATAATGCTTGGACGAGTCCCCGTTAGAAACATCCCACTTGGACTTAGCTCTCCCGGTAAACTTTATGTCAATGGCTGATCAAGAAAGCAAAAAAACAAAAAAATTTACATTTGTTCAGTCATACATGCTGCAAACGAAATCAGATAATGCAATGATTAACACACTTTAAAAAAAATAATTAAAGAGGGCTTTTCCCCAATCTCTATTAAATTCAATATGAAAAATACTGATACGGATATTTTTTTTCTATTTAACTTTTTAAATAAAACTGACGTGTGAAAATTTGTATGGGAGGAACAAAAACGACCCCCCCCCCCCTTCCATTCCAGCAACAACAGAAATCTTCAGGCTCCACAAAGTCACAATCTGTCATTCAATCATTAATTATTAGGATATTTTTTTTCTATTTAACTTTTTAAATAAAACTGACGGGTGAAAATTTGTATGGGAGGAACAAAAACGACCCCCCCCCCTTCCATTCCAGCAACAACAGAAATCTTCAGGCTCCACAAAGTCACAATCTGTCATTCAATCATTAATTATTTTTTTTAATCAAATAAAACCGAAGCTTAACTCACAATTGATCCATGCTGCCTTTGCAAGCTTGACCACGACACTCCCACTGACCACTTGACCTGCTATGTATATGGAATTAGATCTGCTGAAATGAAGCTCAAACAGTTCAATTCTCATTTTCACGTGTCAAGATAAATACCTGTGAAAGAAAGGTTGATTTATATTTTCAACTTTTGTCTTTAAAGATAATAATGATGAACATTGGGCACAAGATTATTTTTTTTTTTTTTAAATACATGAGTGCAGAATGAGCTTGTTACATGTCTGCAGGATGTTAGAATAACAAATAGCAAGGACATGAGTGGGGGGGGGNGGGGGGGGGGGGGGGGGGGGGGTTTGCATTGAATAAATCAAATGGATGATGAATTTGATCTAGTCCAGATAGGATTAAAGGACAAAAAAGACCCCAAAATTTTTTTTCAAAATTAACCCTTTACGGGGCAGAGGTACTTCTTCTTGCATGTCCTGAACGGGCACCACTTTCCGTTTTTTAGTAAAATTTAGGGTTACATTACAAAAAAAATCAAATCTAAGGTGTTAGTCAACAAATTTGTGTGAAATAAAAATCAAAATAAAGTAAAATGAATGAAGATTTATTATTGTACTCAAATGTTGACATTAATCCTTATACGAACATAAATATTTGCAAAAACAACATATTGTTTGTGATTGTGAGTCATCTATTTGCTATTTACAAACTATTTCGAAGTTTGTAAAATTCAACACTGCTTACTACGCTAATTTCCCTAATATTACTAATAATGTAAACATCTAGTTCCAATTTACAGTCAATTCGTGCACTTAAATGTCACTTTAATTGAATCCAGCGAAATCTCCGCTATCACTTGAATAATCGGCAAAATCCATTTCGAAAAAAAAAAATTTTAAACCCCTAAAACTAAAAAAAAAAAAACGATAAATACTTGTAACTGGCGCCTACTCTATTTAGCTATCGGAAAAACCAGATGTAAACAATAAGAAGTCTCGCAAAGCCTCGGAGGTCACGAGAAAACAACACTAAGTCGTCACGGACGCTTTGGGCGTTTTGCCCTTTAAGTGGTAAAGACTTTTCGCCCGCTCTGCCCCGTAAAGGGTTAAAGAACAATGATTTGTGTTTGAGTGATCTCCCCCTTCTATGGCCCTATCATTTTGTCAAATGAAAAAAAAAGTAGTCTTCACGGGTCCCAAACAAAACCAAAAAAAATCACTCAATAGATGAGAATTGTGCATAAAACAAGGTGACTGGACCTAACACAGAATGACTGGACATGGCACAGGATGACGGGACATAAAACAAATACCTGGACATAACAAAAGCATGCATTATTTCCCCAGCCCCAGTCAATCACTACAGATATGTACAGACACCTTCTTTGCCTTTTCAACTCCCAGGGGTGCATAGGCCATCAACAATAACTCTCAATGCCTTCCTGTCATGTCACTTGCAACCTTCTCCAACTCTCTTTGATCTAAAAGCATATCCTTGCCTATCCTCTAAGCCAGATGTTTTTGGGTCTCCCCACTCTACTTGATCCCTGTATGTTTCATATTGGCGCTTGCTTTAAGATATGTAAGTGCTCAAAAATGTATCCCTTTATTAAGAAAAATATTTATCTCAAGCATATACACGAAACGTGTCATTACTGTCATCAGTACAGTCTTCAGGATAGGGAGAGAAGGACCAAAACAAAGACCAAAGACATTAGATTTTCTCAAATATAAAACATTCCATATGACTAGATCCCAGGAATAGGTCGATTTAAAAAATATCAGTTGTATTTTCAGCCTCACTCTCTTACCTGGTAGAATAAGAACTAGAGATACTTCCTTGTTCATGACAACAAATAGGGCTCTGCAAAATATTTTTGTAGCCAAAAACTGCAAGGAAAAATTAATTTTATGAAAACAATTAAATATAAGAAATACCATAATCATTTATGATGGGCCTACATAAATTGAACAAATTTCACCTGTAAGTGAGCCAACATGCACAGACAGCTCTACTCATAATTATATTATTACCTTGTTTAACTGTTGCCATACTATATCAGTTATATAAAAATAAAGAAGTTTAAATCTTAATAATTAATACTAATTATAAATTTAATAGGCTCAAGACTGATGTGCCCCACAGGGGGACATTTGATTATTTAGGGGGCATTTTGAAAATGAGCTGTCTAGAATTTGAAAACCAACCGTCTTGAGGTGCATTGGAAGGCCAAACTTAGTTTCAAACATTTAAGAAAAAATTAGGAAAAAGAACAATCTTAAAGTCTCTGTTTACTGCTTATACTGCAACTGTCAATCATACTCTTAAGGCTACCTATGAAATTTCTTTACTCATAGCTAAATCTAGGAAAAATCATACTATAGGAGAGAATTTAATCAAACCATCAATATGAGCATTTCTTAAAACTGTTTTAAGAAAAGATGAAAAAGATGTGAAAGCATGCCACTCTGTAACAATACTGTTAGCAAAAAAAAGATGAAAAGAGTGAAGAAATACTACTTGTTGAAAAACTGAAAACAAAATTTTTTTAATGCAAATGGATGAAACAACTTTGAGAGACAGTGAGGCCGTTTTAATAACTTAAGATATATTGATAAAGGAGATTTCGCTGAAGACATATTGCTCTGTAAATCATTAGAAATCACCACTGCTGCCAAAGATATATATACCGGTAATGAGCTAAAAAATTACTTCGATGTCAATAATATACCAATAAAAAATAATATCTCATGTTGCAGATGGTGCTCCTAAGATGATGGGCAAGACAAACGGCTGCTCTAAAATGATAAAATAATGAATAATAAATGAAATGATACATAATTTAAATTTAAGTATTTGAGAAAATCTTTCATTTTGCACTTAAATTGCAAGTGAGTGGGAAGTAAAATTTTGCGCACAAAAAATTGAAGCTGTAAATAGATACTTTGATGAAACAAGGGAGACTACTATTTTTTTTGTATCGGAAATGGGCGTCGGCGCCGAAAAATACGAGTTTTTAATTTTCCGATGTGTGTGTCTATTTATTATTAAATTAGTTCTTTCCACATATATTTGAGTTCCGTTTCCGGCCTTATAATTTGGAAGACATCTTGGCCTACATTTCTAGCCAGCTATTTTGCTTTTTTCAATCGACCTTTATTTTGAAAATCTTTGGTATATATAAGGCATCTTCGCATACAAAATTTTTTGTGAAATAATAAGATAAGGTCCTTTTTTATTAAATCTGTATGAGCATTAGATATTGATCTATATCTGTGCCAAGTTTCATTGATGTAGGTCGTGTCCCACGTTTGTTACACTTGTCACAGTGACCCATATCACCATAAGGTGGCTCAGCCTAATTTCGACATGGCGTGGGCCACGCCCCCTTTTTAATGGCGGAAGTTGCCGATACTTAGGAAATATTTAATTATTACCACTATATACATCAAAATATTTTATATTTTGTGTTTCAGAATGCATTTTGAAGACATTTAAACTGGAAATGTTTTAATTTGAGCTTTAAAAACCCTGCAGAGTCCATATTATAAATGATCAGAATTTTCCCTGTGCAACACGTTGTCATTGGCAACCATTCACAGCCACTTGCATCACGGCTACGTCGTAGTACTATCTCAGAGTTTCATTCATAAGAGTTTGCCGTGTGCAAAAGCTATTAAACCATTGGTCAGGGAAAGCTTTTATTAATTATTCATGTGCCAAAGTTGAAAGTTTAAAATAAGTCGACCCTAAACAGTATTTTAGCGATAGGGAATGCGTTGCCTTATATAAACTATATAGTCATTGCGCATGACGCGATCAGTGGAATGAGGTCATAGAATGTGGAGATGCAGTCCATGTTAAAAAATGACAAACCAAGTCGTACTTTAAAAATTCATAACTTTAAAACTACAAAAGCTAAAAATATGATTTTGGTGTTATAATTCTGTTTAAAATTAGCACTATTTAACTGTGCCATTGGTTAATTTTTTTAAAATGTTTACATTTTTGACCAAAGTATCTACACTGTAAAACTTTGCACACAACTGTATGATTTTGCACACAAAGCAACAAATCTTAGAGGGAACATTGCCTATGCCTATAACTATAATATATAATTGAGGATTCCTGCCATGAAAGTTTTATTTTACAGTATTTCTAATAAATTTTATTAAAGGCTATCGTCTTCACTTCTCTTTACCCTTCTTTATTACCCCCCCCCCCAAACTCTTTTTTATGGACCTCAAAAACTTGAAATATGAAAAACCTAAAACAATGAAACGGTCAGAAAAGTAAAAGTTTTTTTTTAAAAAAGCCATCATCGGTGACATATTATAAGGCCTAACTTAATATAAGTTTATTGAAAGAATAACATTTATTACTAACCATGAAAAGAAATAGTCATTTAAAAAATACATTATTTAGGTAGTTTTTGCATCTGTAAAACCAACACTGTTGTACAACTTTATGGTAGGTGAGCCTACAATTACAATTAATTACATGCATCTTAGGTAAGATTCCCGGAAGTAAACAAAAAGTTATCTCTTACCTAGCAAAATGTACTTCATTTTAAAAGAGTTTTTTAAAATTGGAGCCTTAAAATTAAATTTAATAATTTCCCTAAAACTCAAGATTAAAATAAAAGGCACAATAGTATCCAAAAGTGCCTGAATGAAAAAGGCTAATAAAATGAATAATAAAGTGAATAATCTCCATCAATCACTGCCTCGATGCTCTCGGAAAAAACATAAAGATTATATATATTGTCGAGAATTTGCCATTATTTAATAAAGTTTCTTTTGGAAACCGCTCTGGCATATCTGCACATTTTGTAAGTATAAGTCATTTTAAGTGGAAATGATTTTTTGTGTTGCGCAATCAACCAAGAAAATTAATAATTAGACACCCTCGAACCAAAAATGGTTACCGGAAATTTGATCGAAAGAAACCTCGTCAACGGTAAATTTATCGACAGAAATTTGATCGAACGGAAATTTGGTCGAGTCTTTTTTTCAGTTCACACGTTAAAATTTTCGTCAAATTTCTTTTGGACGCACTATACTATATTATATAGTAAAACAAAATAATGCGTTCAAAAAGAAATTTGAAGCAAAATTTTAATGTAAAAACTGAAAAAAAATTCGACCAAATTTCCTTTGATCAATTTACCGTCAACGAAATTTCTTTCGATCAAATTTACGGATACGAACAAAAAATATTCCACTCCCTCTGATTGCAAGAAGTTCTATATGGATATCCAACCCCCCCCCCTTTTTTTTTCCACCAAAAAAAAAAGGAGGGGGGGGAAGAAATATTCATATTTTACAAAACATAAAAACAATCTTTCATAAAAATTTACGGATAAGAACAAAAAATATTCCCCTCCCTCTGATTGCAAGAAGTTCTATATGGATATCCAACCCCCCCCCCTTTTTTTTTCCACCAAAAAAAAAAGGGGGGGGGGAAGAAATATTCATAGTTTACAAAACATAAAAACAGACGTTTCGTTTGAATGCCTTTCTCCGTTTTATTAAAAGGGAACGTTGTGTGATATTTAATTCCGTCATGGCCGTCCCAAGCCCGGGTGCAAAAGAAAAAGGGTTGGCGTGAGGCCAGCTACCTAACCCATAAAAAACAAAGTGCTACAGAAACGTCACCAAGAATAAAAATGTATTAAAAAACAATTTCATTCTTGATAAGAGAGGTCTCTGCTTCCCCAACACCCAAGAAGAGTTATGAAGCCTTGCGGCCAAAGCCAGATTATACTAGAAGCCTCAAGCCGATGACCCTCCTTTCAAAGGCAATAAACATATGCACGTGGAATGTTAGAACAATGTATGAAACCGGGGAAATCAGCACAAGTGGCGGCAGAAATGAGAACATACAAACGCACACTGCTCGGCATTTGTGAAACAAAAGGGACTCAAGCTGGACAGTTAACTTTGGCATCGGAAGAAACACTAATGTATTCAGGGCATGAGAAGAAAAATGCTCCACACACACAAGGATTCGCTTTCACGATGACACGGATGGCACAAGGGGCATTGATAGGATGGGAAGCCCATGGTCCATGGGGGCATTGATAGGATGGGAAGCCCATGGTCCATGGGGGCATTGATAGGATGGGAAGCCCATGGTCCATGAACTATTACAGCGAATTTCCGAACCAAGAAGAAGAAAATTAATATGAATGTAATTCAGTGCTATGCACCCACCAATGGTTGGAAGGCAGACGAAAAAGAAGCTTTCTACAATAGACTACAATCAATATTGGAAAAATTTACAGGCAGAGATCTAAATATCTTAATGGGAGCTCTAATTGCTAAGACTGGAAAAGAAAACAATGGATGCGAAAAATTATGGGGCGCCATGGTATATGAGAGGGGGGATGAAAACGGCGAAAGCATGGCAGACGTCTGTGCAGCAAATGGGCTTGTTATTGGGGGCAGCAAATTCCAACATAAAAATATCCACAAGGTAACTTGAATGTCTCCTGACAGAAAAACACAAAATCAAATCAATCATATATGTATTTGCAAAAAATTTAGAAGGTCTCTTACAGGATGTACGAGCAAAAAGAGGAGCCTATAGGCTATCACATTTGATCACCATCTTGTTTGGGCTAGACTAAAGCTAAAACTTAAGAAAAACTGGGAAGAACCAGCTGCTAAACGACTAAAATTCAACATATCACTTCTAGCAAACGAGTAAAAACGAGAGGAATTCAGTGCTACCTTGAGAAATAAGTTCCAGGCACTGCAAGGCTAAAGAGATGAGGACCAGATAAAACATAAATGGCAACATATAAAGATGTCTGTAACATCCACTTGCAACGAGGTTTTAGGGCCAGTGAAGTAAAAAAAAAAAAAACGCAAAGATTGACTCTCACTTAACATGCTGCAAAAAATTACAGAGAGAAAAGAAATGAAGCGTGTAGTTAACAGCAGCCACACCTGGAGGGAGAAAACGAAAGCACAAGAGAAATATAAAGAAGCAAATCGAAGGGTAAAAACAGCATAAAAATATAAATAAAAATGCCTACATAGATGGTATAGAAACAACAGCAGAAGAATCAGGCAGCAAGGGCAACATGAAAAAGCTGTATGACATAAAAAGAAAGCTCCCAGGAAGATACAAGTTACAAGAGCCCAGAAAGACCGGTTAAAGACAGGAAGGTTGATCAATAACGGAACGGAAAGAACAACAAAAAAGATGGGTGTAATACTTTAAGAAATTACTGAACAGACCTCCCCTCACAGACACACCAGACATACAACCAGCAAATGAAGACTTGGAAAAAGAAGAAAGTGTCCCAAATAAGGAAGAAATAGTTCTGGCTATCAAGCAGCTCAAAATAGGGAAAGCATCGGGGTCTGATAACATCACAACAGAGATGATGATAGCATATATAATAGTCAACATGCTGCAAACTCTGTTTGAAAAGATATTGGAATAAGAGAGAGTTCCAAAATAATAAAGGGGATCTCAGCAGCTATGCAAACTACAGAGGAATTACACTGCTGTCTGTACCAGGAAAGGTCTTTTACATAATTATTTTGAATAGAATATAAGACCATGTCGACACGCAGCAACGAGATCTTGGAGAAAAACAGCGAGCGTTACGCAGAAAGTACAGACCTTAATAGACAATTGCCTTAGACAGATCCTGAACATCAAGCATCATCACCAACAAAGACTTACTGGAAAGGACACACGAGGAGCCTATTAATGGAGACATCGTAAGGAAAAGATGGAGGTGGATATGACACACTCTCCACCCCCCACCCCCCCAAGATAATATCACCAGACAATCCCTAAAATGGAATCCATCTGGAAAATAAACGGAGAAAGGCCTAAGAATACACGGAGACGCGAGCTAGAGACAGACACACCAATTATAGGATACACCTGGAAGCAACTGGACAGGAAAGCACAGGACCGAGATGAATAAAAAAAAAGTCTTATGGACGACCTATGCGTTTGCCCCAGACGGGGTTAATTAAAGGCATAATTAAGTTGTGTGAAATATAGCAATCGATCAAGATTTTATCTATAAACTTTTGACCATGTTTGGTTTAACCGTCCCTCCACCCTGTCTTCCACGCCTGGACCCAGATAATTTGTTTTTTTAAAAACTTGTTTGTTGTCCCCGTTGAATCTTCTCTACCTTCTCGCAGTAGATTTGAATTCATTCAGGGCTGTCCCCAGTACCAGTTATGGATATAAAATGAACAGCCGAATAAGTCAACTATTTTTAGGAGTTGAGTAAATAAGTACCCCACTCCCCAAATAAGAGTAGTGCTGTTGTAGGGGTTAAGAGGACCAACCGTCTACTATGTGCCATCTACCGTCCTGTGCAAAATTAGCTATAGTCTTACACTTAATGTGGTCACTGGTATCATTTTTGCAGTTCTCTGGGACACAGCCTAAGTCATTTTTTGCTCCTCTATTTGTATTATTCCGCTAATGAAAAGATTCCTGTTTTGTTTCTTCTTTTTCTCCATTATATTTCCTATTACTTAATAGGAAATGAGTGAAACAAATTAAGGTCAAACCTGAAAAAAGGAACGCAAACAATAAAACGAAAGTGTCGACAGGAAGCCTTCGTCAGCAAACAAACAACCGAAGAAAATTTTTGAAAAATTGCACTTAAATGAGAGGCAGTTTCCGAGAGGGCAGCAAAATAATTATGACAGTAAATAATTAGGAGAGATTAAATAGGGAGGAGGGAAAGAGGAGAAGTTGGTCCACTGCGATTTGTCGTCCGAGGGGCGGGGCTAGGCTCAAGCTGTGAATAAATACCTTGTGGTGTCAAGGTTCCATAAGTCAGGATAAGATTGTGTTCCAAATTCACCCGAGTGCTAGTCACGATCACACTAACTTTAAAGTCCACCGTGCCCTTGTGGTCGCTTCTTTTGATTTTTATCACGCCTGAAAACAATGAAGACCTCCTTGTGCGCATCGCATCAACGCTGCCCCCTCCCACTTTGGGACCAAGCCATGAGGTCGCAGCCTTTGCAACACTTGCCCTTTTGTCATCCAGACTCAACACATACGCTTCCCTAAGGGCAGATTTCAGATACGCGACGGTTTCCTTCGTACTATAGGTGCAATGTTGTCTACGCCATTGTTTGCACCTGCTGCCAGATATGATACATGCGGGAGACAGGCGGTTGACTCTCTGACAGTTGTACTGAACACCTCCGTATTATTACGCAAGATAAACACTTCAATAAAAGCGACCACAATGGCACGGTAGAATTTAAAAGTAGTGCGATCGTGACTAGCACAAACACACTCAGGCGGGTGAATTTGGAACACAAGCTATCCTGACCTATGGAACCTTGAAAACACATGGCATGAACGTCATGTCTTTATTCACATCTAGGGCCTAGCCCCGACCCTCATGTTTCGAACAATCGCAATGGACTAACTTCTCCTCTTTTCTTTCCCTCCTCCCTATTTAATCTATAACCTACTTATTTTCTGTCACAATTCTTTTGCTGCCCTCTCGGATACTTTCATCTTTTCTCGTGAATGAACTTTAGCTGACTCCAAGTTTGGCACCGCATTTGGATGTGGCTAAAAAAAAAATAGTCTCCCTTCACCTTGTTTACAAATAAATATAATCTGTAAAAGTAGAATTATGTAGAAATATCGAGATTGATCGAGAAGGGGATATAATGTTTAAGCCCTTTCTAGAATGTCTCTGAAACAGATTATATATATACGCCTAGGAAGATTGAGCGAATAGAGATTTGCTATACAAGACAGGGATTTGTTCACTATTTGCCATGTGTGTATGTACCTTTTTCAACATTGTACCTTCTTAAACATTGTACCGGTACAAGTCATCACTGTACTGTAAGACAATAGCTTTAGTTTTTATATCTTTTTTTATTTTGTAATCTTTAACTTTAATTAACTTAAAAAATTATAATTTGTAATTAGCCCTAGTTTGGGTATAGTTTTCTGTATTAGTGTATTTAATTAATAGTATCGTCTTTTGTTGTGTACTGTTTTTCAACGAGCTATATAGTCTAACTAGTCGACCCGCGACGTAGCATACGTCGCATAATTGCTCATAGATAAGTTTGTCCCTGTGCGTTTTAATTATCACTGCAAAGGATGATCTAAGAGCAATTGTCGCCGTGTAAAATTAAAAGGTAAATTTGAATCTGATGTTGTGATGGAAATCCGGGAAATAAGGACAGTTTTTGCGGTAGCAGCTGCAATGGTTCGAAACTCTAGCACATGGCGGTGAATGTTGGTAACAGTCAGTCTAGCGCCATTACAGAGAACTCTTGCAGGCATGAGGTTTCTTATAAGCATGACAACTGAACCAATTTTAATTTTGAGTTTCTGCGGAGGCATGCCAGTGGGAGTTAGACTGTTACAAAATTCTTCGGGGAATGACAGTTGATCTGCGGGATCGTCTGTGACGATGGAGTCAACATTGGTGAAAGTTACTTCGTCGGTAGGGATAAGTTTCAAGATTTCTTCATTAAAATGTAAGGAGTCTTCGTTGGTGACGCTTACTATAGCTCGCGTACTGAGTTGTTCCGGAGTGACAGTTGAGAAGTCGATGTCTCCATATAGTTGTTGAACGCGATTAGAATTAACAGAAAAACAATATGAAAGTAATTTAACAAATGTTCAATTTTTTCCGTCTCCTACATCAAGGAGCCATTTGGCGAAATCTTGTTTGTGAGGAAGAGCTCTCATATTTGTTGTCAGTGTAAGGACATGCATGTTACGTCACAAAGGATGTTTGTTAATGCAATTGGCGACAGTAAATGATCGGCAGCCACGCATAATGATGGGGAGCCACGCATAATGATGGGGAGCCACGCATAATGTGGGGAGGATTTGTTGGAGATCCCCACCCAATAGTTTTGTTTTGTCTCCACATGGCTGCGTGTCACCCGTGAGGCAAAGTAATCACCTGTCAACTGCCTGGAATGCATGTGTCATTGGGGCCTCGTCACATATTATCACTTTGGATTTGAGAAGATGTTGAGCGTGGAGTGACGTAGGTTTGATGTTGCATGCGGAAGTCGTGGTCAGCTTCAAGGGAATTTTAAAAACGGAATGTGCAGTACGTCCACCTGGTAAGAATGTTGCAGCTATTCCTGTCGATGCTACGGTTGTAGGAATGTCTCCCCTACCTCTCATGATATGAATAAGGGTTTTTGTAGACGAAAGTTTTGCCTGCTCCTGCAGGACCATCTAAGAAGAAGCATGTTTGTCGCGGATGGGAATGGATGTATGCAGCGTCATCAGCGTGTTTTTGTTCTGTGTTGAATTTGTTGCAGTGTTCCGAAGGGAGGGACTGTTCAGCATGAGCGTCGAAGGTGGTCGATGAATGAGACAATGGAAGAATGTCAATGACGGGTAGTTGTAATTTTTGGAGGCTCATGCCATGTGGTTGCAGCATGTTATTAATTTCCGCGAGAGTATACATGTAAGCGGTGTGTGTCGAATGTTCACTTCACAAACTATATATTGTTTCAATAAAATATCTTTATTACACAACTTAGCTACATCTTGGACTGCAATTACTCACAAGCCCACACTACACAATAATAATACGTCATATCGCTTTTCGCGCAATACGTCACAAAATATCAAACATTTAATAACAATATCTTCCCATCTACTAAAGTTACTTGACAAAACATGAACTCAAGTAACGCACATTTAAAAGAATCCCAATATTTGCTACACCCCTTCCCTTATGGTACGTCACTGCACACTTTTTATGTCACGCCCATGAACTATATTAATATTCTCATGTCCCAACCACTTTTAAACCGAATACTTTTTACACAATACTTAAATTGAGACGATTTCATTTCCGAAAAGAAAATATTACGCACCAAACGCAATTGCGTTACTAAAAAAAAGATGTATATATATTTATATATATGATATATAGCGTAGTTATCGGTAATTATATTTTGCGCGTTAGTGAACTCATTATTGAACCACTCTCTGGCGTATCTATAAATAGCCTGCGTCTTGTTTGACCTTTGCTGGCGCATTATATATATATAGATTAGATAGAGATTAAATCATCAATACTTTCAACGGTACGTAACAATACCACTTCTCAGCCAAGTGCTATTTTTTAAATTTTATTGTGTTTGTTCGCTGACGAAGGCTTCCTGCTGACACGTTCGTTGTTTTGTTGCGTTCTTTTTTCAGGTTTGACATTCCTTTGTTTCACTTATTTCCTATTTTGCTAACCAGATCGCAATCTCTCCCCTTATCACCCTCATCTTACTTAAACTTTAGCAGTATTCCCAATCTATTCTAAATATTCACCATAAATTCTCAGGTAATAATAAGGGGGAGAAACTACAATAAGGTTAGCAAAAAAGGAAATGAGTGAAACAAAGTATGGAAAACCCTGAAAAAAGGAATGCAACAAAACAACGAACATGTGGCGTGGGCAGGAAGCCATCATCAGCCGAACATGTGGGCAGGAAGCCATCATCAGCCGAACATGTGGGCAGGAAGCCATCATCAGCCGAACATGTGGGCAGGAAGCCATCATCAGCCGAACTAACGGTAAAAACTGATTTAAATATAGCAATGAGCTGAAAAGTAGTATCCCAGAGTGCATCAAAAGAATTGTGACCGAAAATAATAAGCAGGTGAGAGATTTACCACAGGCAAAAAGGGAAAGAAAGGAGAAGTAAGCCCACTGCGATTGGTCGTGACAATTTCTCCAACCAAAGCACTGTTGGTAGATTGCCATGAATTCAATATTTGATCCCAAATTTTTATTTTGTTATTACAGAATATTTATTGCATAAAATCAAGAATGAGAAAAATAAACAATTTGAAATAGGTATTCAATTTTTATTCATGTACTGCACATTGAAAAAAAAAAGAATTCTTCAATTCCATAGATTACTGCCACTGTGTAACTCCTAGAGGTAAGGAATGATTGCAGTCTGCAGTTTAAGCCTTGTGCAATATTGTACTCAAATTGTTCACATGTAGTTAGTGTGGACACATGGGTTATACATGTACCATGTAAGATTGGGTTGCATTGCTTTGGAATAAGAAAAAAAACTAACAACTTATCACTATTATCTTCTCAGTGTATTGTGACATTTTATTATGCTTATTACATTAGAACTAGTTTCAGTTCAATACTGCACAAGCCCAGCAGAGCATTTACAGCTCACTGAATCTGTTGCTTCTTACCAATGCTGTAGTCAAGAAATTAAAGTCACATTACTGGATTATTATTATTTAGATTATTTTATTATCAACCATATCACAAGATACCAGTTACTTTTATTTCAAAAAAAAAAAATTAAAACAATTAAAATGATAAAAATGACCATTAATCTTAGAGAAAAGGGACAATGCAATGACAAAATGGCATGAGGGAAGGCAGTGAAATGGGAGATGCAGAGAACCAGGACAAATGAAATTTGAAATGGGTGGGGGGAAAGCATCAACTCACTACTTCAGGATATTGTAAACTGGTGATCTGTACAAATGTCTTCATCATAGTGGCTCCCAAGCAAACCATCAAAAAGTCATGTTGAATTTCTGGTTCAGTTTGGGGACCTTTTAGGAGACAAGGCCAGGCAACTCTCACACATCATATTATTATAAACATATTTAGTCCCTTGACATAAGTATTTAACAAGACTATAAAAATATGTTCAGGTAATATTTCAATGCCTTCATAAATCCATTCTTGCAGCTTAATTTCTGAGAAAGAAAATTAAAACATTTTATCATACAACGAACAAAAAAAAAAAAAACAACTTTGCCCACATTTTACATATCACAAATCATCAAACCAATAATGCAGAGAATTTCTTTTTCTCCCTGTAAGACTGTAAGCCTAATGCAACTTCAACTTTTCTGAAATTTCCCTAAAACATAAAGTACATCAAGTTTAAATTTGCTTTTGTAAAAAAAAATTCTCATCCTACAGCTTATGACAAGCTGTAGACCATATGTTATGGTAAAAAAAAATACAATAGCATCAATTTATAACAAAATCAAGACAACAACCAACGTGTTACACAAGTTTCTTGGGGGAAAAAAAAGTAAGGAAGGTTTTAAAACTTGGCTTGAATTACAAAAGCTTTGTTGAAAAAAGCCACACTATAGTTTTAAAGAAAATTATAATAATATGGTTTGTCTACCACTATTCAAGTTAACAAGTAAATTACTATGCACAGCGAAATTTCTGTTTAAATATTGTAACAAAAAAGTTCATTCCTGTTGAGGTTGTCACATGGCTTGTGAAACAGCATCAAGTGCTGAAGTTAAAAGGTTTGTGAAACCCCATCAAATACTGAAGATACAGGGCTTGTGAAACAGCATCAAATACTGCAACTCCCAGGACATCAGATAATCAATGAACGTATATCCAACTGCAAAGTATAACAGCTTCAAATAGCAGCTAAGTATATTGCTCAAAGGAGGAATAAATCAACAAACGTTTCAGAATTTCGGCCAATAAAGATCAGAAGATTGATTGGTGTAAATTACTAAAACAAGAATCCAATTACCCATGGCAAGAATTCAAAGCCTCATGATGGCATTTTTTATTTAAAAAAGCAATTCCAGAAAATGTGCTAATTCATGGAAATTTTGTCAAATAGTTGTAAGAAAATCTGAAGAGACTGATTTTAAGTGGTCTGCACTGAATCTTTTTTTTTTTCAATAAGACTTACAAAGGGCATTAAGGTTTGTTATGTAATGGGAATAAAAGTTTGCATAGTCATTAACAAGCATTAGACAATTTCACTTGCAAGAAAGTTATATACATTTCAACATATTCAGTCAACATTTAACCCAGATTATTAAACTTATTCACATGCAAACTAAATACTTACAAAACCACACAAAAATCTACAACTCTACATAATTTGACAAGTTTTTGCCTACAGAGCAAGAAACCACAATAATGTCTCTGTGGTGAAAGGAAATGCACTAAATTGAATGCTCCATTGAAGGATTACACAAATTATAACTGATATTTTACATTTCAACAACCAATATAACTTATTAGAGAATTTTTATTTGTGTTACTATGATACTGTATTATGTATTCAGGTTTGCTGAAACCATTAGGCTTATTTTTAATTAATGTTGTAAAAAAAGAGCATGCAGCCCATTTCAGAAGGAAATATTATTTCCCTCCTACTTATTCTACTAACAGTTTTTTTAAAATTCCTCACACATGTCTAACACGCATGTCTCACACGTTGGATCAGTGGGCAGTTGTCTCCATGTTCTTAAACAAATATATTCCTATCGCTGACATTGACTAGTTCTCACAATTAGAGTAACATTTTCCAAAGATAAATGGATGCTGTTCCATCACAGTAGGCAGAAAACACTAGTAACAGTGACTAACCCTGGAATGTATTAATGATTTCAAAAGACTTTGAAGAAGAACCTGTACAAAATTTGATACATCAAAATCAAAACTAGTATTAACAAGTTTGTCATGCAGGCACATTTTTTGTTTTTGGACTAGAGAAATGTAAATGTTTATGTGCATTATTTTTAACCTTTGTAATTATTGTATGGTCTGGACATCATGATAGGCTTGCTACAGAGCTGTAGCATGAGCACTGTAACCCCTTTGGCTGTAGGGGGCCTCATATATTTATGGGACCCAAAGTTGTGATGTGGAAATTTTTAAAAAAGTAACATTAAATCCAGTCATGGAAGAACTCTGCTTGTTATACAACTACAACCACATAACTTTGTTATTCAAAAAATTGATGATTTACCTAATGGCACTATAATTAATTCTATTATCTATCAATGAATGTGAAAGCATTTTTCTTAGAAATGTTCAGAATAAAAAATGAAACATTATATTTTTTCTTTCAACAGAGGACATATTGACAGAAGATACATTTCGCAAAATTGCAAAATGTTCAATTATAGAATAGACTGACAAGGTGTAAAAATTACCAACAGCAATAAATCTAATCATATGTCAAAATTAGCTAGTTTTTTAAAAACAAACCTGATGTTAAGCATTGCCATTTGAAACCTTAAAATGGTAATATATACCTACCGGTAGCACATATTTCTTTGAAGGATTTTGATGAAGCGATTTTACATTATCTAAGTTATGGCATACAAAGCCAATAGTGCTCTAGTGGTGAATGCAACAAGCCCGGTCTTTTACATAAGAATTATTTAGCTTTTATCACATTCTCAAAGTTGTTTACAGACTGACCATCATTGCTTTCAAAAATCTACATTAAAAATTGATCTGAGTACATGAATACAAACAACTCATTTCTTGCTTAGAGAGCATGCATGCATATTTACACGTAGACATGTGCATTTCCTTGTCATCTGTCTGCCATCCAAATGTATCTGATTCCATTACAGATAATGACCCCATAAATCACACAAAAGGTTCCACACTAAACCCAAACACTGAAAAAGCACATGAATGCATTAACAGAATGGAAGGTGTCGGTTTAGATTGGGCTGTTATTAAAGCCGACGATTCTTGAGAGGGCAGCCAGTCTTGTAATGATCCTGATAGCAGCAATAACAGTGTCCCGATGAAGGTGAGGTAAGGATGCTAAAATTTAAAGAACCAGACGTTTGATAAATACTAATGGGTTGTCTAAGCCATAACTATGTGTTAGTGAAGGTAATCAGACACACTGGCAAACGCACAAGCTCCAATCCCTGACTTTGACATAAGGCGCATACACTGGGTCACTTGACCAATGGTCAATTCTAGCGGTGGCTGCTTTGGCAAACCTTTGGATTCTTGAAGAATAAAAAAAATGGTATTAATAATGGAATTATAGAATTTTATCAGTGGACATCAAATAATGTTAGATCTATGTATACTGCATTAAAAAACTGTCAAATTCTATTCCATTGGCTAGCAGTAAAAAAATTAATAGCATATAAGTATAAAGAAATAAGAATTGCACACTCCCAAAACATAAATTGTAAAAAAATTAAGCCCTATGGTGTACATCTAATAGCTGCTACATGGGTCAACTGTTTCAACCAATCCATAAATCATCTTTATTAATTTGACTGAAAGTAATAAGATTAACATCACCACCACCCCATTTCTTTTTTAAAAAAAAAACAACAACAAACTTTGTTGACTTTGCCCTCTATTCACTGCTAGTAACCAGTGCCATTCTAAATTTTGACCAGGGTAAAAGTATTACCTAAAATAGCACTATTTAGTGCTGCACAGACTGGTTCACGTTTTACAGGTAAGAGCTGGCTGCCTATAGGACTATTCCATGGATCTGAGTAGGCCAATAAACTGAATGCATCCTGTAAAAATTAACATCTAAAATTTAGGAGTCAGGACCTTTTCTGTTAGATTAAAATTAACTACAAACGTTATACACATATTTAAGAAGATGCAAGAATAAAATAAATATAAAGAAAGAAGATAAAATTCATAAAGCAATGTTTCCCAACCTCCCCTCCCACTAAGAATTATTTGACTAGTCCCACACCCCCTACAAATTCTTAACTAAGTCTTGTACCTATTATTTAAGTAGCAATGCCTTTTAAATTTGGGAAACCTTGCCCTAAAGTATCGTCACAAGCACAATCATTCATAAAATTCAATTTAATTTGGACGATTTAAAAGTGTGATTTTTAATTCCTTAAGTAACAAGGTAAGATTAATAACGTGCGTTATAAAAGTTTTCAAGGCATTTTTAAAAAAAAGATTTTTGTAATGTGTAAACAATTTTTTTTATATACCTGCAATGCTTTCTTATTTGCCTCATTTTTGCCGAATTCTTTACGCAGTCTTTGACTCATCATTTTCAGCTCCCTTCCAAAAGATAACATCTTTTCAATGGCAGCTTCATTACCACCACACATCTGTCTACGGTGGGATGGCACATCAACATCTACACATCCCAATAGAATGAATATTAATATAAAGCAAATAATTCAATCTATTTCATCCATGTTTTAATAAACTTATGGATAAAAAATACCAGTACAAAAAAATTAGGATGTAATAAAAGTAAACTAAAAATAAGGAGAATAATCAATGTTCCATTTCAACTCACATCTTTTTTCAAATGAATAAAAATATAATCTATTTTTGTTTTGCAAGAAGCTTTTTAAATGAATATGTGTCAAAATTAAATAAAATTGTGTAAATTTGAACACTATCTTCTTTTTAATGTATCTGCACCATTAGTATTTAGTTAAGAATATTGAAATGATTTTTTATAGTGCACACTTATTGCTTTTTATCAACAAATGAATTGAAGCATTAAAATGTATTTAAGGGAAAGATTTTCAAAATATATCATCATATATCATCGTAAATAAGAAACACATCTTTTACTCTCAACAAATAAAACAAGAGCGTTGAATCATCAATTTTCCAGCAGGTTGAACAGATTATATTTGCCAGTATTTTATTTTTTACTAAACAACTTTTGCCAACAAAGTAACACACCAGCACAGCTTTTATATGCAAAATTAGCAAAAAAACGATTGAAGGTTTCTTTGTTTTTAAATGATTTATACTTCTTTCATCCTTCACATAGGAATTATATGTACTACTAAACATATTTAAATTTAACATAGCTGTACTGTAAATTATATATTATAATAAAGAAGATATAAATTCTTACCCATTTCTTCATCATCATGTATTGAATTTCCATTTATATGAGAATTTCCATTTGACTGGGGACTTGCATGATCCCCCTCATCTGACAACTCCATCTCTTCAGTGTCAATTAACCTGGAGCCAACAGGGCCCCCATTCATGGATGAATGATCACCAACGGCTATTGCATTGGCAGAGTTTAATAAAGCCTCAGCCTCACCAATATGACCACAGTTTAAAGGATGATTATTCTGCATACTATTGCCATTGTCACTGCTGTTATTATAGCTGCTGTTGTGATAATGATGCTGCGAATTGTGGTGGGCAGTTGACACAGAGCCTGGGCTCTGGCGACCCTGGCTTTTCCCTGAAGATCGGCTGGGACTGTTGCAAGCTGAGCCGCCAGAACCACGGTTATGATGGGACTGATGAGATTGCTGGTTAAAAGTCTGCTGTTGACTGTAGTGAACTGAATATTGATGCTGTTGAGATGGAGGTGTACCTGCCCTGCTGTAAGGGTGGGGGCTTTGTGCTGGACTGGAACGGCTACTTCCATCGCTAAGATAGGATTTTGGGCTGCGGCTATGAACAATACCTGTACCTATACTGTGGTAGCTCGAATTACCGCCTCTTACTTCACTGTCAGTTCCATTGACCATCTCCACAAACTGACGACACTTGAGCATAAACAAAAGATCAGGCTTAGTATCTAATAAATGGGGGTACAGGTATTGTGTGGTTTCAATCGCTTCCCCCATTCGTCCGGCTAACACCAGCTTTTGAATTCCTGAAAGTAATAAAAATAATTCGAATTCCTGAAAGTAATAAAAATAATTTGACGACCAAAATTTTACAGAAAAAAAAAAGAGAGAGAAACTATAATAACCATAAGCAGCAGAATGTTCTAAAGAAACAATACTACAAACAATTTAAGATTTATTGCAAAACGTATTTTTTTTTAAAAATAAATAAATAATAACATACGCTGTCTGTTTTTTATAGATTCAATATTTTCTACAATGGGCTGGTCAGTGGATTTAGAGAATGCCTCAGCAGCAGAGCAATATCCATGGTGGACTAGATATGTGGAAACAATCCTGTAAAAAAATTATTATAGTAAAAATGGACTGAAATTATAACTTGATATGTAAATGAAATATAGAATTTGCACAATTGTTCAGCAGTGAAAAAAAAAAAGTGTATATCTTTTGTGTTGTATATAAAGATAAAGTATGCTGTACCTGTGTAGAGCTGACTGGAACTCCCCCTTGCGGTCTGAGACTGGAAATCTCTCAATTGTTAGTTTCGTCTTCAGTCTCCATTCCTAAATAGTACATACATAAAATGAAAAGGTTGTTAATTATGAGAGATGATTTTAAATGAAATATATTTTTATTAGTTTTGAGAATGTATCTTTCTTTTCTTGCAGAAAGGTTATCGTTCATACTAACATCCTTGAAACATAAATAACTTTATAATGCTTTAATATTCACCTTTTTATAGTCATCAATATCAAAAACAAAAGGAAATTGGCCAAAATTAGCCTCCACAACTTCACCAGGGGTCTGGAGGCCAACGGTGGGGTACAAATTAGACTGTTGAAAAAATACCATTAATTGCAGTTAATAAACTGTCTTGTTTTCTTTTTTCTCAAATGTTTCACTATATAAATTTCTACAAATTAATAGGCCAACAACACAAATCTTAAACATTGATAGCAACATGATTTGATCAATCAGTGACACCATTGTAAATGTTTAAGTGAAATGACTCAGAAAAACATACCGGAAGATCTGTGAAGGCAATACCTGGATAAGAAGTAGATATTTAATTCAATGACAAGAATGGCAGAAAATTATTAATTAGTTTACAATCTTCACATTTATTAACTAAAAAAATGCTTGAAGATTTCCCTATAAATATTGAAACTAAAGCAACTATTAAATGTAAAATATTTTTTTTTTATTTGTACACCCTACTTTTGCCTCATAAGTTTCAAAATTTTGTTGCTTTCATTTATTAGAAGCTAATAACCATTGGCCTTTTTTTTTTTCTATAATAATCGTTAGCACAAATAATGTAACTAAAACCTGCTTGGGGTGAAAATACATTTGGTACACAAAATAAAAGGGATTACAGGTATAAGAAGAAGCGATTACAAATATAAGAAGAAGCTTTCTAAATATTTCCTAATGAAAAAAAAAAAAGACTCAGGACAGGATCATCCACCTACCTAGACTGACACCATTTTTGGTGTAGAAACATGTGTGATCAATAAGATTGACACAGCAACCAATTGTATCCCCTGTGGTAAATGTTGGTCCATATGACTGACCAGCACCAGAGGAGCAGAATGAATTGCCATCATCTCCATGGTAACCATAAGACTGCTTATCCCAGCCTGTAAGAAACAGAACAGGATTTTTTGTTTAACAGCCGGACATTTATTCTAATAGCCCATGTAAAACCATGGAATACATTTTCAGTGCATAGGCCATTAAAAATCCAAAAATCAAATTGCCTCAATTTTGAACAAATAACCAATCAACCTCTTTTAAATAAATATTGTCTAAAATAAAAAAATACATTTCATTTTACAAAACCTAGATAATCTATGTAAATAAAATTTCAATATAAACATTTTAAAAATAGGCATACATTTCATTGCACATGCTGAACATATATCAAAAGAAAGGCATCAATTAACCAACAAGCCCACTCCTATAATGTAAAAAATTCGGCAATTACAATTAATAGCATTTGTGCATTATAGTCTGAGATACCAGATCAGGTCAACATTACAGAGTAAGCATCTGGATATTAGAAAAATTGTCCAGGCCAACAATTGAGCTCAACTTCTTTACTCAAAACTGAGAGATATCTCTTATAAAAATTGTAATCTTAATCATAATTACCTACCTGCTCTTAGATCATGTAAGCATTCCAAATCATTAAATTAATTACATAGCATATGAAACTATGTAGTACCTGGAAGTCTATTCATATTGACACCTTGTGCAGACAATCCAATCCCCATGTACCTGTAAAATGAATATACCGGTATACATGAAGCCTTATATAATTTTGTGTATTAAGAATTATTTTAAATAATGACAATTTTTAAAAGGGAAATAGACTTGCTGGACTTCTGTTTTGTTATTTAAAGAAATTTATCTATCAGACCTGTGGCAAAATGTAATATGTTGTCTGCCTCTGGGATGAGAGGTAGTAGGTTCAATGAGAGGGGGGGGGAGTGTCCTTCCCCGGATATAGGTAAAATTGCCAAATGGAATGGACTTTTTAATTCATGTAAAGCAGTAAAAAAAAATTAAAAAATGTATCAATCTCCAAAGTTGTAAGGCAGCAACCAATGGGAGTGGGATTAAAAATCATCTGTCTATGCAAAAATAACAGTAGTCTTTACCAGATTTTGGCAGAATTTAAAGTTTGTTTTTTTTAAATAATAAAATTCTCACAATGAATTCATAGACTGCTGAATAGTACATTGCATAATTTATTATTATGGCTAAGTTTCTTTTCCTAAATTAACAGAAATTAGAATCAGAGATTCAAATAGCTGCCAGCCTCAATATAAAAAAAGCAGACTTTTAATGACTGAGTGAAAAGAATGAGATAAGGATGTTAATAGCATGGTGCAATATCATTATGAAAAAGGTTATTGTATTCTTTAGTTAAGAAAGGAAATACTGGTACATTCTTAGAATAACATCTTCATCAGCAAAATTAAATCCATAATTTTTTTTTTTAAATATTGCCCCCCCCCCCTTGAAAATTAGTATACTTTAGGTAAGAAATATAGCAAGCAACTGAATATCTGGACAGCAATCTCTAATTTAGTTAAGAAAGGAAATACTGGTAAATTCTTAAAATAACATCTTCATCAGAAAAATTAAATCCATAATTTTTTTTTTTAAATATTGCCCCCCCCCCCCTTGAAAATTAGTATACTTTAGGTAAGAAATATAGCAAGCAACTGAATATCTGGACAGCAATCTCTACAGCAATTGTCCATAACTATGTAACCACTGGTCTGAAGTCATGTCTAAATTTAGAAACTTCTTTATTTAACCTTTGCCACATTATTCAGAAACAGTACTTGCTCAGTCTCAATGTATATTTAAATACAAAAATGTTGACTCTTTTAAAAAGTATTAACTAAAACAGACAACTAGTAGGATTTTTAATCTTACATTTTCTATATTTTTGAAACAAGAATATGTTTTTAAAAGAAAACTTTTAATGGTGACACTCATTACCAAATAGTGGTAATTCTTTGGGTATCAAGACACCTTAAAAAAGACATGGGTTGCACTGATTAATTAGCAGATAATTGTACATCAGCCATTTTTCTGATAAATGGGTTTCAGCAGAATTATATTTTTCTATGCTCTCTAATAGAAACAACATAATTTTGATTGGTTAGGAAATATTTTAAGTAACTTACAAACCATTAATTAAAATATTTATTTTCATAGCACTATACATTATAAATTATGAGTGGTTGTATTATATGTTAACTGAAAATCTGCCTATAAGGTATGACCCTAGTAACAAATTTAATGTAGTTGTTAATTTTTTTCTGAGCAGCGTTTTAATCAAATTTGGGTAAAAAACACTTTTTGAAAAGTGGTAATGAGAAATGTGAAATTAAGGGTTAGGGTGTAGGGTTGTTTCGTCGAGAAGAAATAAATTAAATTGGTATTTTGACAAATAGTAGTAAAAATTCTTTTTAAGTGCATCTTAGGTTCCAATTCTTAGCAATATATAAAGAAAAACTGAATCACTTACCCATCTCTGCCTTTGCTGATGACTTTAACCTCAAAATAGTATATGCCACATGAAGCAGGGATTGGATGTGTTGCTCTGACACTAGCTGCATCTTTATGGGTCTTGCCAACACCTTATGAGATTTGTTATAGGCCATAATAATACCATTATACAACATGAAGATGCATAGCAGAATATATTAGGCCTAAGCACCCATATGACTTCTTTTATACAGAGTTTATTTACACTGGTGTCAGCAAGATTGAGAAAATGTAGTATGCTACTGGCTGCAAAACAACTAAAAACAGATTTCTTTCTTTTAAAATCACATTAAAGTTGAATATACTGATTCATAAGATGACTTTTTGGAAATATTTAAAAGGAATAAAGTGGTCACGGGGTTAGTGTCGGCCATTCCAGCTAACACGTATCTAACCCCGCAGAAGCCAGGTCGCTTAATCAGAGCCAAACACTCAATAAACACTGACTTCACCTCTGACAACTCCAGAACAATGATGAATGCTTCACTGTGCATCGGTGTAACACAGTTCAATAAAAATCATTTTTCCCACGAACAATAATTACTTGAAACCAACTCGACAATGCCGCCATGGACTCGACATCAATCAGAGTTTCAAGGCTGCCCTGGCACCCGCTAGGAGCGGTTAGGATAGCCGCATCGCTTCCGAAACCGTTGCACATATGCCAGTACTTGGTTGAAGCAACGTAGTCTATTAGAATCAGAATAAATGAGGTGGTCTGCTAATGAGTGGGCTATTTGAGATTTCTATAATTTTCTCCTGGATCAACAATTGTATTATATAAAATTATGAGGAAAAAAATAATTAACAGCAGTCAACATAAGATGGTATGCAAAATTGGGTCACATGTTTCATCCTCATTTTGCGACTGCTGTGAACGACTCTCAAAGTACCTACAATGAATAATGAAACTGCTATTCTAGATTGCAGAGGTCCTATTTTTGAAAATGTTCATTATGGTTACTGTATATACATATAGAAATGCAAAGCAAGTGTCTGTTTCATACATAATACAGTATGTTGTCTCTGGCAGTGCCCACTTTCATGGTTTTTAAGTCTTTTTACTTAAATTATAATTATTTCTAAAAGATTGAATTTTAACAAAAATAAATTATTTTCATTAGTACCATATAGCTTCAACTTACTTATTTTAAACCATCAGATTATGAGCAGGTTAACCCTTTTCCTGCTTTTTTTGGACAACACTAAGAGAGTCGACTTATGAACAAGTAAAGGCAGTAACAGACTTATTAGCTTTTTAGAGTACTTTAGCTTTGCAATTCAATAACGGTTGACATTTAAACAGTAATTAGTAATTTTTCATTTAAAATGTAAAAGGAATATATACAGACCGCATCTTAGTATCTTACAGTCTTTAGCATCTGATACAGGCTGAATGTATTTGGTAGGACTCCATGCTCACATTTTTTTAAAATTTGCAAAAATTTAAGCCTAAACTTAACAGCTCTCTTTAGTAATACAAGATACAATGACATATAGAAGTGATCAAAAGGTTTATGGCTGATATTTAAAATATAGATTTTCTAAAAACTTGCTAATTAAATGATATTATGTTTACTTTTTAAATGACTGTAAGAATAAATTAATGAAATATATTCAACTCAATGACTTGGTAGATGGTGTGCATTTATTGCAATATTGGATTTGGATTATACTTTGTAATTTTAACCCTATGAACCCGAGATCCAACTTTATTGGTCTAAGCGTTCAAAATTCACAACCCGCCATAACCATATTTCGGTCTCCCATACCTTACCCAAGATTGACAGTCTGTATATGAAAATCTGTAGTAAATACTGAGTTCAGGGTTTACCACTTGACTTGCAAAAGGTCAAAATTATGGCCTCACCCAATGACCATTGTTTTTGTTATGTTTTAGTAATGTTTTGCAATTTATAGAAATGAAGGTGATGGAAAGTGCTATTCTTAAGGAATCAAAACAGAGCAGTTTCTTGAAAGTTTCCAACTGGAGCCCAGGGGCATGGGTATTTTAGAATCAGGAGCAAGGGTTAGTGAAGTTTATAAAAACCTAATCTACTGCGAAATAAAAATAAGTTTTAACGTTGACATAAATTTTGCTGTTTTTGAGTTAGCGGTAAGGCGGTATTTGGGTCACGGAGGTGCCATACTAAAAAGATTTCGATGTTTGTATTTATATTTACATAATGCAAGTTCTTGTTTTCTTATTTTATATTTTTTGTTAAATTGGGGAGGAGTCTCCCCTCCCCAGAGAATTTCTATGTTTCTTATTTTGGTATTTAATGCAAGGGGAGGGCCCCTCCCCTGTTCTTAGAAGATCATTCCAAATGTAATTTAAGCAGTAGTCTTCCTTTTGTTACCAAAGTTTAACATACAGGTGGTGTTGGGTCTTGGGGGTATCAGCACGGATGTGTTTCTTTTTTCCTCCTTTTGTAATGTGTAAGTTGAATTTTAATAAAAATTTAATGGAAAATTTCATTTCCAAACACATCTTTTTAACCGTATCCTTTACGACGCGAGTAATGCTCTATAAAGAACAGGAATGTTAAGACACACATCGTTCGGGTCCTTCAAAGAATAGATCTATTCACCCAAGTCCAGTGTTGGGATTTGCCAATGTGACGTCACTGCGCTTAGAGTGAGAAAACTCTTGGCAAAACCCATACTGTTAACTCAAAATTTACCTATAAATACTATAAATTTAAATAATTTATAGGCCCATCTCTGATATAGTATGGTATATAAATATATTTATTTAAGTCACAGGCTATTAAAACAGCAATGGATCATATCTATCGATAGGATGTTACTGTTTTGTGTACCACACCCGCAATAAAAGTACACAGTGATAAGTATCTCTAGAGTAATCTTGAGTCTTTAGACAATCATACTACTCACTGGCAGGTAGTCCTATTTTTAAGTAAACTTCATCATAACAATTATGAAATTATAGTAAATAATACTAAATAAATAGTTGCCTTCCTTTACCACCCTTGTCATTGTCTTAACTATAAATTGAATGTGTTTGTTTCCACAGATTCCCCCTTAACAGATCAATA
Organism: Lymnaea stagnalis; assembly: GCA_964033795.1. NCBI lineage: Eukaryota > Metazoa > Mollusca > Gastropoda > Lymnaeidae > Lymnaea > Lymnaea stagnalis. Next base: position 692,888 of record CAXITT010000147.1, read on the forward strand.
ATGTTTAACTTATATAAGTCTTTTAGCAGTCTTCAGACACACGTACTACTAAAAATAGAACAAGTGGTTATGAAAAGTGTGTCAACTGCGACTTGGGGAAAATAACAAAGACAAAATACTAACCTTTATAATGGACTCTAAGATTATTCTGACCAAGACCAATGAAATTAAATTTGTCTTTTGGGCTCCACGAACGTGGGAGAGGGGTTTCTTCTTCATCTACAGCTGGGTATAATTGTTTCAACCGATCAACATTGTCTTCAGCTGATCCACTTGCTTCGTTTTGAGACGAAGTGCCCGTCGCCATTTTGTTCTTTCTTGCTCTCATCACAGCTGAAGATGAAACGAACCCGGATGTGACGGAAGCGAGGAAGGGATACTATTTTGGGAAAGGGGCTGCTCATTGGTCATGCGAGAAAATAGTAACCAATCGGTGAACGTCAAAATAAATGAAAACGACGTTTCTTAAAAAAAAAAAAAGTAATAATTGCCCCGGTACTTATACAAGATTACAAATAATTATATACTTTATTCATTTTTTTATTTGATTTTTAAAAATTATATATAAAGAAATACAATGGCTCTCAACGGAATATAGATGGATAGACCACATATGAAGTCTCCCATAAACCCGTCTCTACCAACATCCTCGACCATCTCATTGACCCGAATACATTATACATCCTTAACATCCCAAAGTCAAACCATTCCCTCAGTTCCTACCAACAGAAGGATTCTTTTATCCTACCTACGAGTTACGACATTCCACGCGCCTCCTCAAATTTAACGATCTCCTACCTACCTTCACTTCCCCAACTCTTGACTTAGCGAGGGTTAGTGCCGCCCGGGGCAGGCCAAGCAGTTTCCCGCTCAAGTTCCACGAAAAAACTAGGCAGTTGACCGAAAATGCCGCCCTACATTATAAAGAAAAAATTGTGCCACCCGGGGTTGACCGCCCCATCCGCACCAACTTCCTATGTCATTGCCTCAACTATTCTCCCCGACACTATCACAAATTGACTACCCTCTATACAGTGGCGTGGCTAGGGTTGGTGTCACCCGGTGCGGTAAATTCATGGTGTCCCCACCCCCCCCCCCCCCGAATTCCCCGATGGATTTCTCCTTGTAAAAATAAGTCCACAGTATAACAATGACGAAAAAAAAATAATTGAAGTTCATGAGGTAAATGTATTTAAGAACTGTAACAGCATTACGTTATCGTTATTTTTACATTAAATTTACTTTATTAAAAAAAAAATTATTTCCTGGTTTTCAAAGCTGCAAATCTGTCAATCAACTGAGTTTGAGCAAAATCAATAACCGTCACCGTATCTATTTTCATTGATATTAGAGCCAGATCAAAAAGCCTTGACTGTCCCATGGTGGATCGTAAATAGTTATTGATAAGCCTTTATATTGAAAAGCTCTGATCACATGAAGCCACAAACACACAGATCGTAAGAAACAATTGAAGGCTTAGCGAGAGTACAGGAAAAGATTCTATGAAGTCTCATTCAGCTATGAATTTAAAGACATCAGATAGTGACCAGTCCATGACTTTGTGAAATTCAATATCAGTGGCCTTTCGGAGTCTTCTAAGCCATAATATTTCTTTTAAAAGCTCATCTTCTGATAATTCAACATAGATAGGGGTTAACTTTGGAACGGACATCAATCAATCTTCTTCACTAGCTGATAGTAGACTCTTGGGTTGAACAGCCCCAAATATATCTGCTACATTCTTGATCGTAGATGATGTTATCTGGGGTTCAGAATGAAAGCTGTCAATACACTCCAGCATCACCATACTGTTTTCTTCAGGCAGAGAGAGTCCAGCATCTATTAATTGTTCTCCTGCCATTCTCTCCTTAAACATTAATCTCCTTTCTGCAGAAATTCCATATTTGTCTTATTTTAAAAGTGCATTTTCAACAGCATGTTCCACCAAGCTACAGCACTTTTTCGTGCAGAAATAATCTTGATGCCTCTAGGTTAGGGTGACCAAACTTCCCGTAAAAACGGGATCGTCCCGTTATTTCACAATCGTAACCGCTGTCCAGAAAAAGTCTCTCGGGACGCCTCAATGTCCCTTTCTTTTTTTTTTTTTAACCAAACACATTTTCTAATCAATAAAACTTCCTAATTTATAATATAACTTCAAGTAATATTTTGGCTAGCCTTGTTGCCAGTGCCAGTAGTGATGTGGGCTCGCGTGATGGCTGCACTGTTTCCCCTCCACCAGTGTCCCTGCCATAGATCTATGTAAATTTATAGCGAAAGACACGAGACTTGAAGACGCAAAGGTAGAATGGGGGTAAGGATGTAGCTGTGCACAAAACAATTTTGATTCCACTAGCGCTACATGTAATGTTTTACTCTTATGTGTGATCCCTGCCGGTCTGTTCGTGTCAGAGTGACAGGTGTTTGTTTAATGTGCTGAACTTTATTCTTTAATTTTATATTATATTCTCATGTAGACAATAATTATGCCCAAGCGTCAATGTAAGTTTATGGAGCAGTATTCCAAAGAGTGGAACTAGATTAAAAAGAGAAGCCGAGTGCACAGTTTGCAATAATGTTTTTAGTATTGGTCATGATGGACGTTCAGACATAAAACAGCACATCAGATCAGTGAAGTATAGGAAAAGACTGAGTGCCCCAAGTAGATTTCTAGGTTAGATTTCATAGTTAAAATAAGCACATTTCAATAAACAGTTTCCGGCGGAGGCCCCCGGATCCCCCTTTAGCCGGAGGGTATCCCCCCCCCCCCCCCAACCCCCCCCCCCCCCCCCCCCCCTAACCCCCCCCCCACCCCCACCCCCCCCCCCCCCCCCCCCCCCTTAAAAAAACAAACAAAAAACCGTCCTTGAAAGCGTCCCGTTTTTTCCAAATCATGATTTGGTCACCACTTTGTCAAAAGTAAATCCTTTAATCTGCAGATACTGATGTGTAAGATTAACTTCCTTAGGTAGATAAACCCAAATGGAAATGTAGCAGATAAACGTGAAATCACAGACAGCGTGTAAAAGATCTTGTGCTGTATGACATTAATAGTGCTCAAATGTTAAAGGGCAGTTCTAGAGGCAAATCGGCGAAAATATTTATTTTTGAGTATTTCTTAGTTTTAATATATTTTGATTCAAAAACCATTTTTTGTTGTTTACATTTCAAAAAAAGATATTAGAAAAGTTTGTATTAAATTATTTTGTTAACTCTATAAATGGGTGAAGTGTAATTTTTGAAAGTGTTTAATTTTTACCGATTCGAATCATGGACTGAGAATCGCTCAACCACATCGTATTTGATATCAATGGAAAGCTTTATTTCTTAGATAACTCTAGCTTCCTGTTACTTAGGAAAGTTACCGTACACTTCAATCCTGGCCAAAACGGTGTTTTTCTGACCAAATTATAAGGTCACCCCATTTATGAGGCATCAACCTTGAACTTTTAATAAAGCACGCACGTGGATGTGGATGGGTTACGTGTGTGGAACATGTAGGCCTACAGGTGATCAGTTATGAAATTCGATTTGACGGAGCAGTTTTTCTCTCTGTAAATATGCATTTTTTTCAATTTGGTGTCACCCCTGAGATGGTGTTACCCGGTGCGGTCCGCACCCCCCTCCCGCACCCCCCTAGCGACGCCACTGCCTCTATACAGTCTTTACACCACAAGGATGCGGCTGACCCTTCTTAAAAATCGAAACTGCAATTAAAGGTTTGCGTACTGAACTTGTGTAGACTTTATATTTAATTAATAGACTGAAATTGCTTGTTGCCTTCATATTGTCTATACATTGAAATTTGGACCTAAGCGTTTCTCCATTTTGAGACCACAGACAACTTTTTTTTTTAATATATACATTTTTTAGTCTCAGTTCCATGGTCACTTATAATAAATAATACAAAAATGTTTACAACGAAAAAGCTCAATTTTGATTGACTTTGCGATAACTTTGGTTGCCATGCATGAAGTTGGCCTATTCGACGTTGAATTAAATGGAAACACATTTCTTTGTACCATTTTAGATCCACGTTTTTCCCCAGGGCTTCCCAAACATTTTTTAATTTTCTGCATCCCCTACGAATTGTTTTACTGAGTCTCCCACACCCCCAAAAATTTATAATGCATTTTAAAGTTGAAAAATATATATTTATAATCACTAGTCCTCACACCTAGGCTGAGAAATAATGGCTTAAAATTTAAATTTCTGTAGTTTGTTAAATATTTGTGTTTACAACAGGTAGTCATTATCTGAGAATTGACAAATCCAAACCGTTACACCACCAACCACTCCAGAAACGTCTGGTCTTGACCAACTACACTGTGAACCAGAGGCGTAGCGAAGGACAAGATTCGCGCCCGGGGACAAGATCCATTTTAAAGCGCCCCCTTTTCTTTTTTCAACTCTCAAACCCATTATATTTACCAATAATATAATATCAAAGCACATTTTGGTGCCCCTAACTAGCTTGCACTCGGGGAATCTGTCCCACCCCTGCCCCCACCTCGCTACGCCTCTGCTGTGAACTTCTGTATTTTGTTCGCGTTTCGCTAGCCCCATGTGTCTCTCTGATCTTTCTCATGTCGCTCTTGGATACTACTAGTTACTCGATCTTAATTAAGATAAATTTAATATTTGGCTCTTTGCCATGAAAAGGTTCCCGACCCCTGCAGTATAATTTTCTGGTCTAATCCAAAAGCTATAGAAATTTCTGGCATTGGCCAACTGCCATAGGAACTCAGTTCTAAACCAACTGAGGACCAGTTTAACCTCGAACTCCTAAAATCGTACAATATCGTCTCAAAATCGTAAAATACAGCATCTTAATGGTAAATAAATACGCATACTGTATATATAATGTATACAAAACTATTCGCATCACGTGTCTAGTAAGATTGAGTTAAGCTTGCGTCTAAAAAGGTAACTTAAAAAAGTAGTTATTACAATCTGATAACTACCACAAACTGTAAATGAGTGAATGAAGGGTGATTATTAAACACAGTACAGCTGTTTGGTGCGTTCTAAAAATAATTTTTCAAAGGCCCTCTCAGATCCAATAAAATATGTGGAAATCTAATGTTGCGGCCCTGAACAGTTGAGAATACATTCTCTAGTTTGATCTGTTTTTTGAATATCCGTGGTTCAGTCGTAAGAGATAATTGTCACACAATTACGTAACAGCACCAAAGCAAACACATGGGAGGGCCATCTATATGGTACGTATGCAAAAAAAGCCAAATTCCTCTCCCCCCCTTTTTTTCCCTTGTTGCACGTGTACATTTCTGACGACCCCCCCCCTGTGGCGTAACTAGGGTGGGGGGTTGTGCGGACCGCACCGGGTGACACCATCTCAAGGGTAACACCAAATTAAAAACGTGCATATTTACAGAGCACGCACTGTTCGGTCTAAACGAATTTCATGAAAGGATAATCAATCACATGTACATTTTCTACACACGTAACCAATCCAAATGTGTGCTTTATTAAAAGTTCAAGGTAGAAATGGGGTGACCCTCTATTTAGGTCACAAAAAATAAGTTTTGATCACGAGTCAACGCCGATTGAAGTGTTTGGTAACTTTCGTAAGTGACAGGAAGCTATTTTTATCTAAATAGTGAGAAGTAAAGCTTTCCATTGATACCAAATACAATGTGGTCGGGCGATTCTCAGTACATGAATCGAATCAGTAAAAATCGAAAACATTACAAAATGACTTTTTACCCATGCCCATTATAGAGTTAACAAAATATTTTAAAAAAAATTTAATATCTTTTAGTTAAATATAAAAAGTGATTTTTGAATACAAATTTGTCAAACCCCATAAAAACTAAAAGATAAATATTTTCGCCGATTCGTCCCTCGCACCGTCCCTGAACATTTGACCACGATTGTCATATAGCCTACAGCTACATGCTGTCTGTGATTTCACGTTTATCTGCTACTTTTACCTTTGGGCTGATCTACTTGAGGAAGTTAATATTACACATCAGTATCAGCAGATTAAAGGCTTTATTCTTGACAAAGTGGTCACCCTAACCTAGAGGCGTCAAGATTATTTCTGCAAGAAAAAGTGCTGTAGCTTGGTGGAACATGATATTGAAAATTCACTTTTAAAATAAGACAAATATGGAATTTCTGTAGAAAGGAGATTAATGTTTAAGGAGAGAATGGCAGGAGAACAATTAATAGATGCTGGACTCTCTCTGCCTGAAGAAAACAGTATGGAGATGCTGGAGTGTATTGACAGCTTTCATTCTGAACCCCAGATAACATCATCTACGATCAAGAATGTAGCAGATATGTTTGGGGCTGTTCAACCCAAGAGTCTACTATCAGCTAGTGAAGAAGATTTATTGATGTCCGTTCCAAAATTAACCCCTATCTATGTTGAATTATCAGAAGATGAGCTTTTAAAAGAAATATTAAGGTTTAGAAGACTCCGAAAGGCCACTGATATTGAATTTCACAAAGTCATGGACTGGTCAGTATTTGATGTCTTTAAATTCATAGCTGAATGAGACTTCATAGAATCTTTTCCAGTACTCTCTTACGATCTGTGTGTATGCAGCTTTATGTTATCAGAGCTTTTCAAAATAAAGGCTTATCAATAACTATTTACGATCCACCATGGGACAGTCAAGGCTTTCTGATCTTGCGTTAATATCAATTAAAAGTGATATGGTGAGGGATATTAATTTTGATCTACAGGTTTGTAGCTTTGAAGACCAGGAAGGAAAATTTGAATAAAGTAAATAATGTAAAAATAACAAACGTAATGCCGTTACAGTTCTTAAATACACGTGTATCCCGACCAAGAAAAAATCCATCGTGGAAGTCGTGGGAGGGGGTGACACCATGCGTTTACCGCATCAGGTGACACTAACCCTAGTTACGCCACTGCCCCCCCCCCCGGCCCGTCGACAGAAATTTCGGGCCCCTAGGCAGGGCTGTCACGGGCCCCCGAGGTCTGAGCCTCTAAACTATTTTTAGGCTTTATGAGAACGAAGTGACTATAGGTACCCGAGTACCCATCGTCGCCAATGACTATTCGCACCCGAAAGTCTTAGCAATCGGAAAAAAACATGATCCGAACCAGAGGCTTAATAATCGACAAGTTTGCCGCGCTTTCTTTTATAAAAATGGAGGTTGGCAGCATTTGTGTCACCTATGCGTCTTTTGAAGACGAATTGAATTATTTTTGTAAAGAACACAATGTGTGTTTCACTAAAAGATCGTCAGAGAAGATGAAAGATCCCAATTTGGAACAGCTTAAATATGAGTGTATAATTCACTGTTGCAAACAAGGAGTTAAACACAAGTCAAAGTCTTCAACGACAACAGGCCAAAGAAAATCACAAGCGTAAGTAACAAATAATAAAGTAATAATAATAGGTTAACTTTAAATTTAGTTCGTCTTGTCATGTAATAATTCTTTCTCCAAGCCAATGATTATTACCACGGTAAATGTAGAGGACGAATGCCACTATTTTATCGATGGCCGCGACTAATGTATCCCTAAATCGATCCCTATGCCTATGCCGCCTAACCTGAACCCTAAATCGACCCCTCAACCTAACCTAAACCCCAATTCACTGCAACTATAATAAAGAAGCAAATGACGCCGTGGCATTCATGCTCTACTTTAGCCCTTTACACTTTTGGCAATTCCATGAGAATTTTTATATTTTTCAGTTCTTTCAAATTGGGATGCCAGGCAAAGCATTCAAAGATAAAGCTTGTTGCCAAGAGAAATCCATCTCGGCTAGAAATTACCAAATCAATGCATGAACATACTGGCCATGAAGTATCAAAAGAAGTAAGTGCATGTGCTGCGAAAAATATTTACATAATAATAATAAATAGCATATTCTTGTGGCAGGTTGTTGTCACCTACAGGTACTCTAGTACTACAGAGCTAGAGATGGATGCATTTTAAAAGAATGTTTTGTACCATTCATTAACCCATTCAATCTAGGGCGCTCAGAAATTTTAACACTGAAAACTTTATGTTAAGGTTAGGGTTACCACCCTTACCATAGAAAGGTTTTGAAAAAAATTAAGACAAATCTAATTTAACTGTATAATTAAATTTAATAGATTCTAAATAGTCTAAACAGAGTTTTATATCTTAATTTTGATTATTGTGACATATAATATAATAAACTTAAAACAGTTATATCTATCCCCAAGGTGAAGGTTAGTTATTTTTATGTACACCATGGTGAGCCCAGCCCTAGGCTGGGGTACCGCGCTATATAACACCAATGTTCCCTCTAAGGTTTGTTGGTTTGTGTGCAAAATCATACAGTTATGTGCAAAGTTTTATAGCATCAATTTTTTTGTGTGCAAAATTTTACAGTCCAGAAACACAAACACACATTTACAAGGAAATTTGCTGCGCAGATACACAAAACTGCTGGGCAGCGCAGCTTAAAGGGAACATTTTATAAGACCACTAATAATAATAATAATATTTGCAGGGCATATTTTTTTACATAATACTTATTATTGCAAAGTAACCTTTGTGTATTTTTTTCCAGATGTGCTGCTTGTATCCGGAAAACCGCAAGGTGGAACTAAATGCGGTAACGCTTCTGTTGATGTCCTGCACCACGATTCAGGCATCTGAGGCCCGGCAAGTGCTTGAACAACAGCATGGTGTGGATATTTACAATGTTAAGTCAAGAATAAATAAATCATCTTCTGATGCAACTGAAACTCAATCTATACTTCATTCTATATCACAAGCTGGTGGAAGTGTGTCCTATGGAAAGTGGGGGGAATCTAAGTATTTATCATACATGACTGATGATATGATTAGAATAATTGCCCAATATCCAGAGGTTTTATTAATGGATTTCACATATAAAACCAATAAATATTTATATCCACTTTTGACTGTAATGGTTATTGATGGAGAGGGCAGGGGCATTCCTGTTCTTCATGGTTTTGTAAAAAATGAAGATAAGGAATCTATTTCTCTTTGTTTGCTGCTTCTTCTGAAGAATTCTGATGCTAGTCTTTTCAAGTCCTTTGTGGTCGACAAAGACATGGCTGAAATCTCTGCTATAAATGATCTCTTTCCAAATGTACCTGTTAATCTATGTCATTTTCACATTAACCAGGCTGTGCACAGGTTTCATGTAGGTCCTGAGCATGTTAAGCCAATTCTTGAAGGATTTATGTCTCAAGTTTATACTGAGTCGTGCGATGAATTTTTAAAGTTGATGCAAGACATGAAAGATACTCTTCCTGATGTAGCTTTGGAGTATTTTGAGTCGAACTGGTGGAGTAAGGCCCATTTATGGGCAGCATCATCCAATGCTGATGTTTTAAGACTCCATGCGACAACAACAAATTTCCTGATAATTTCACATTGATCCGTTTAAATTTCATTTTATTTGACTCCTATATTTCTAATATTGCTTAATTGAATTTTTTTCTCTTTTTAAAGTGGTCCACTTAGGATTTTCATTTATCTCTGACATCAAATGTATTATGAGGAAAAGTATGATTACAACATGCTTCAAATTTGCAAGGTTGTTTCTATTATAGTCTCGTTATAATGATTATGATTGATCTTTTTGATTACATGTCTGATAAAAAACATTCAGAAGTTTTTATGATCTTACTTTTATTGGGCTCGAGGTTAGTGGGTCGTTGGGATAATGCATTCATTTATATTCTATCAATTATATCTATGTTCTTAAATTGTTATTTTTAATTAACGAGTGGAATGTGTTCATGATGTATGCATCCAATGTTGTTTCAGTGTCTTTTTCAGCTTTTATAGATATAGCATTTTCATTTTTTTTCCCTGACATCAATTGATGAATCAGGAGGAATAGTTTTGGAACTACATAATTGAAACTTTGCATGCTTATTTATATTGAGATTCTTTACTTTATGATGGATTGTTTTTAAACAAATGTCTCATACGAAAAGTTTTCAGAATGTTTGTATTTATGTATTTTATTTATTAGGTTCGTGTGTTAATTTTTTTTTTCTATCTTTTCTGTCTTACTTTTCTAATTGTTTTTTGAATTATGAAGGATATATGTACATGGTGTTTGCATCCTATATCGTTCATGCAGCCTCTAATTTAAAAAAACACAATTTTATAATTTTTTTTCATTTTTCTCAATTTTGCATTTTCCGGATTTTTAAGGAATGCCAGATGAATCGGGAGGAAAAGTATTCTAGCTACAGCCTTCAAACATTGCATGCTTCTTTTCATTGATATTCTTTATGAAATTCAAGAGGCTTTTTTATATATATATATATATCCAACTAGAAAGTTTTATAACAAATAATAACATTGTTACATTTGCTATCCCTGAAGAGTTCTCAAATATTTATGTGACCCCCACATACATGCCATTTGTAACACTTCCAATAACTGCTGTGTAATAATCTTCTTTAAACTTTTTGTCAATGTTATTCTTAATGTGTATGCCAAGTTTCATTTAAAATACAGCACAATAAGTTACTATACAATGCAATACAAATTTGTCTTTATTCATTTTGCGTAAAGTCAAACTTGGTAATAAAATGTTTAATTTTTTGCAATAAAAGTCACAACAAATTTTTAAAAAAAAACTTCAGTGAATTTTTGTCTTTATGTTTGTATATGGTTTGTATGTACTATATTTTTTTCATTGGCTCTATTTATTTAGCAGTTAATTTATGGATTACTTGAGTACACAACTCAACTAACAACCAAAAAAAAATGTTCTCAAGTCAGTTAAAGGGTTTTTTTCTATTAAATTATGTACCAGTGTGTTAGACCCAGCAGATAGATATGGTTAAAAAAAAAAAAAGACTAGTCCTCCAAAAATAAGTCTCCTTCTCATACTTTATACAATGGCATCCTTTAACTTTAAGATGTTCATTGCAACTACCTTGTGAATTAGGTCAAGTCAAATGAGAAAGGTTGTTGAAAGGAGATTCAAGATATCAGGAAAAACAGTCAGTGTCCGCATGTATGACTCCCAGTGCCAAGGAAAAGGTTTAAAATTGGTGGTTTTGTTCTGACTAAGCCAAGCTCTCTAGAGGAATAGTTGAAATTAATTCATTATGAATGAAATTTTCATTATTTAGAATACCTAATTAATTCATAAAGTACTGTGTGATTAAATCTTTTAACTTAAACAATACACATAAATAATCTTAAATAAAAATAAAGTACTGTGTGATTAAATCTTTTAACTTAAACAATACACATAAATAATCTTAAATAAAGGATTTAATTTTAATAATTAAATTAATATTATTACTTTTCTAAAATTCAAATGAAAACAATAAATGTATCTAAATCATCTTCATAACTAGATTTTAAAAAAAATAATTGATCTACGAAAATGGCTTAAACTAAAAAAAAGAAAATAAGAAAGAAAAAAAATCTACCGGTAAAACTATGAATCAATGAAATAAACAAGGAGAAAAAACGATTTAAAAAAAATAATTCTCATACTATTATTGTTATCACACACGGCTCCGAAGCCATTTAATATGTACGGAGCCACTCCGGGTGCGAATAGTCATTGGCGACCATAGGTACCCGAGTACCTATAGTATACTTTGTACTGTTGTACACTTAAATAAGGTATGATTTTATTCAGTTGTTATTTGAAAAAAATTGTATTTTAAATTTATGGTTTATTGCTAACCAATAATATTCAATTCAGTGGTTTTCAAAAATAACCTTTTCTCGCTTTGGCTGAAGCAAACTCGTTAATAATATTATCGTAGTTCAATAATTTTGCCAGATCATGTTCGATTGCCAGAGTTGCAAGACCATTCAATCTGTCTTGCTTCATAACTGATCGCTGAACACTTTTAATTAGCTTGAGCTTGCTGAAAGTTCTGTCAGCTTCCGCAACAGTGACTGGAATCGTACAGAAAATCCGGATGGCAATCACAATATTTGGGAATAAAAATTCCAACTTCAACTGGTAAAGTTTATTCAGCAGTTCAATGGGATGAAGGTTTTCACTTTGTATGTTAGCGGAATAAATTGACTTTAGATGTTTTATTTCTTCAATTAAATCACTACTTACATCTTTGTCATATTCTTTACAGAAATTAGAACATTTCTTCTCCAGATCAGTTTCCTCTATTTCCCGAAACAACCACAGAAAATTGAAAGAATTGTTAATATCCCTTGCCAATTGAAAACGTTGTGTTAAACCAGCTATAACACTATCAAGAAGTTTGTAGAAAAAGTTTACTTTAAAATCGTCATCCTCTTCATGTGCACTCTCTTCTGCCAGTGGCATATCTTGACTTTCATCAAAAAAACTCTTCGTCCTTTTTTTTTGTTTTTCTAGAAGTTCTGTTTCACATGGCAAGTCAGACGACATAGCTGCTGCTGTTATTTTGGCTTCTGTTAGCAATAAATCCCATTTATCACGTAGATCATTCAGCTATACAAGGAGACTGTCAATGTTTTCCACTTCTACATCAAGTGTGGCTTCTCTAGCTTGAAGAACTTTATTTCGATTGTCTATGGCAACCAAGATTTTGAGCCATACTGTAGCCATTAAAACACACTTGAATGATTTCATATAATGCTCAATTCCTTGCAATTGAGTCTTACATTCTGATGAGAAATTTAGTTCTTTAAACTTAATAATTGCCTGTTTGATAATTGGCAGATGCTTTGCAATAGGTTTCACACTTTCCACGCGTGTAGACCATCTAGTATCTAGTTTGAGAAAGATTATGCAGTGAGCATCCAGTTAATGTTTGTAGAATTTCCCATCGTTGAGGACTGTGCGCAAAAAAATTATACAATTTTTGAACTATTCAAACAAAAATTAATAACGTCATTACAACATTCGGCCGCATGCATACCGCATAAATTTAAACTATACGCGCCACAATTTGAAAATTTTGCTAGAGGATAAGAGTGCGCAATGATTGCCTGTGCTCCTTTAAACTTTCCTGACATATTTGATCCGTTGTCGTATCCCTGACCTCAACAATCATCTAAAGGAATTTTGTTTTTCTCCAGTTCATATTTGATCCTATCTGCAATATCCTGTCCAGTTTTTTTGTTATAATCAACAAATGCGAGAAAACGTTCTTTGACAACAAAGGTTGAATTGCAGTATAGTACATATCTCAGAACAAAATTACTTTGTTTTGTATGAGAACAATCTGGCGTAGCATCTACCATAATTGAAAAATACTTTGATCTTTCTCTTTCTGCCAAAATTTCTTGAACAACTTTTGAGCTGCATGCTTCGATAAAGTCATTTTGAGAATCTGCTGAGAGATAATGGACCTGAAGGCGTTGGCCAAGTTTTTGAGATTTTTGAACTTTAGAAACATGCTCTTGTAGAAGCGGATCAAACTGAGCTAACAGTTCTATAATTCCAAGAAAATTTCCATTATCATGGTCATCAATTTTGTTCGAAGAACCTCTGAAAGCAAGTCCTCTTTCACCCAAAAATAAAACCACTGCTAAAATTCGTTTGAGTAAATCTCTCCAGTATTTCACTTTTGCAGCAATTTCTATATCAATATGAGACTCTATATTCTTTCCAAGGAGAAATCTTCTTTCTGAATCTCGCCACTGTATATAACATTCTTTATGACGGACACTTTTCTCATGAGCTGGTACTTTATCATACAACTTACGCCACGTTTGTTGTTTTGGCCATCCTTGACCACTTGACAAAATTGATCTGCAGGATACTGCAACTTAACTAAATAATCTGCATGGAAAACAAAACAGGGATTCTTTTTCTTTAATCCAAACTAACCAATCCCTTTCACAAACGTCTCCATTTTGTCTGGACACCTTTAAAATGCACTTTGGAAATGCTCTTTGTCCATCGTCCGGATGTCTAGGTGGACCGTTTCGTACCACGGTTTCTATAGTTTGTGTGAGTATTGGCCCGAATGGCAAAGTGCCTACATCAAATCCTAATCTTTCAACTGTTTCTATATTTTCCGGATTTTCATCATTTATACTTACACTCTCATCTTTTGGAATTACGATGCTAACGCTATCTTCATTTTCATCCAATCGGAACGGTTCCGATTCTGGCCTGACCGTACTGGAAATTCCGGACCGTTCATGTAAGTCTAATTCATTATAATCAACCAAGATAGGAAAGTTTACACCTGGCTCTGATTTGTCCTTTTCTTTTGCGTTTCCGAATTGAAATAATGTACGCCTGCCGATTTTATCGTTTTTCAATGTATTAGCTTTTTCTTTTCGTTTTTGTGCTCCAGATTTGTGTTTATATTCCATCATTACAAAAAATTATTATTATTTTATATTTGTTTACTTTATAATAGTTTAGCACATTTAGCAGAAGTTAATTTCAAACGGAAGTGAGCCAGTGTGGGCGTGTTCAAAATAGAGACCGGCACGGGCCGAATTTACCAAGCCCGGTCTCTCTGGTCGTGTCACGTGTGACTCATGTTCAAAAATTGATGTTTATTTCAGCNGGGGGGGGGCAGGTAAAAATAATGGGCGGGCGCCAAACACCCTCGCTACGCCACTGCGACGGATTGACGGAATTGCATAAAAATGATAAAATGGTAAATAAGTACGGCAATATTCAGATGCTTGAAGTTTAATCTGATTGTAATTAAGTTTAGTTAAGTTATATTTACAAAAGCATAAGTAATACATTTTTTATAGCTGATCATAATATTTTCAAAAGTTGATTGCGGGCCCGGGCCGGGCCCCTAAAACTCGGCCGGCCCCTTAGCATTTGCCCCCCCCCCCCCAATCCTATATGGGATGTTGCGGCTTGCTCACAAGGGCGTTGCAAAATATTACAAACTATTAATACATTTGTTTACACTTTTTATCCAACACCCAGCGGTCGTGGTTCCTAAAGTAACTCACTTTTAGCAACTACTGTTTGCAGTTACTAGATGACGCATAGTGACCGACATTAGTGTTACACCCGTATTTATTTTTACCCAACCATTTATTTTATTCGAATATTTTAGAGCCACTGGCGTATCCACAAAAAAATACGTCACAACTAACAAGCACGTTTGCCATACGGTGGACTAAATATTAATGTAATACTTCAACCAATTAGTACTGAGTATATGCATTGGGTTCATTTGTGAAAATACATGGCACCATTATGACAATAAGTCCTACAAAACAGCACAATAGACAGAATTGAATTCGCCATATAAATATATGCTAGTTTTGGACTTTCAGGATAAATAGTGTAGAATCTTTGAATAGCATATGTACTTTTTGCCGAGGACCCCCCTCCCCGCGCGCAAAATCTTAAAAATTGACAACCATCCCCCTCCCCCCTCCTTTTTTTTCAGTGCGTACGTAATATAAGGATGATCCCGGACGGACTAAAATTGCAATATGGCGACTACGATAATATTACTGTTGCCCTGTCTAAGGAGTTCATTATGAAAACACAAACCAACAATGTGACCATCACCACAATGATGACGAAATTGTGGCGAAATTATGGGGGTGTTAATTTTATTGATTTACAAATTTAGACCCCCCACCCCAACACAAAAATTTCCTAATCCAACACCACTCCACTCCCCTTTCAGGGTAAACGTAATATAATTATAGTATGGTCTCCAACCAATCGTATTTCTCGATCCATTCACTGCTTGATGTAGAGTGCAAATTCAAACTAACAACCGAAAATGTACTTTTTAATTTTTTTTTTTTAATCAGGAAAAACTACCGGAATTCGAATATTTTTAACCAGGTCTTTAAAATCTTAGACAGGTCTTGGCGTAAAATCGTAAAAGGCATCTCAAAATCGTACATTGTATTCCAAAATCGTGAGAATAAACAGGTGTGCACTGCAGTAGGTACTTCTGCATTTGACCATACTTAATAGTATTAAATAGAAAGGCTTGAGCCTGAGCTAACTACAATTTTCTGCTAAATTAATGAACAACTGAAAGAGAAAGCAAACGATCTCCAGAGCAAGTGCATCACAGCATACAGAATAGTCTTGAAATGAAAGGGAGAGGCATCAATCTATACATAAATTGAATGTATTCTAAAACATGATGTCCTTATTGCTTGATTCACAGCTGGGAATTTATGGGCAAGGCCAGTGTCCCTACCACTTACACTACCGGAGGGAGTCACCTTGATCAACATATCATGGATCTAGTTTCCAGTGTATTCCAAAAACAAACAAACTCTATATATAGCCGCCCATGCTGTAACAGCAATAAAAACAAAGTCTGATTTAATTTTGCTTACTCTAGGTTTACTCGACACATTGAATTAGTAGCAACAAGGGCACACACATTAAATTTGTCACTATTTCAAATAACAAGGCTGGCATACTCACAAACACAAAAAAAAAAAAAATATATGTACATATAAGCCAAGAAGTAGTCAACAACAATAGTAAACATATTCAGAAATCTAAAATTCAAAGTACATAACTCCACTTTTCAAGATAACACTAAGAAACAACTGCCAGTTCCTAGAAATCCAAAATGGTCACATACACTCACATTAACATAAAATGAGTAATGAAAATGTAGAGGTGTCTTTCCGTTGGGGGTTGGTTGAGATCACTTAAAAGTGTCCTCAACCTTCCAATTATAAAGTATAAGTCAATTCACACCTTAATGTGATTCCCATAACAGTTTGATGTGAACTACCGGTACTTTTTTAGTTTTAAAATGTATTAATTTGAGATATTTGTCAACAGTACACAAATGAGTTTTCAGCTTCTCCAAATGCCAAGAATATTTTGAAAAATGCCAAAAAATTTTTAGAACTAATGATGACAAGTCATTAATTTGCAGACTTCAATGGTTTGAGTTTAAGAGAATTATTTATGTGTTTATTAGTATTGGGATAAAATTATAATGAGTTGAAGAAAAATTTCCTCACCAGAAACCTAGCTGACCATCTGAGAAGCTATAAGTGATGCACAGCTCCAAAACCAGGTCTCAATAACAGTTTTTGACTAGGCTGAGTGAATACAATATAAACTTAAGTGTAGAAATAAAAATCTGATATCATACAAAAATCTGGTAGGATTAAAACTGGCAGCTTCAGTAGATTTTTCATGCAAGTTTTCACTCTGGAATCGACGAAACAGTCTGTTAAATTGGTTTCTGATTGTGGATGAGAAATCAATGTTCAACAATGTGATCTTTGTACTTGATAACTAGGGGAAGTAAACTTTATTCCAGTTCAGAGTTAGATTTTTAGCTTGATTACTAGGGGATGTAAACTTTTAGTTCCTAGCAGATTCAACTTACACTCACAGCAATAGTGATTTTTGGGGTATTTTTCTTCATCAAAATAAGACGGCATAAATCCCCTTTCTACACAATTACCTTAAAATAAGAGAAGTGGAAAATAAAACCTCAATTCAGAAAATGTGTATTATTAGGCTTTACAGCAATGGTAGTAAAACAGCTGAGATGGCTAAAGATACATTTTAATTGAAACAAATTATGATTAACAGTTTACACCATACATCTACAAGTTTGAAGGACTTCAAATATTTTTTCAAAAGGTTGAAAAATGCAAAGGAGGTGGGCTCTATTCTTATAAAACCCACTGACATTTAACCTACTGTGTGTTGGGAAAAGTTGAAAAAAAAAGAAGAAACAAACAACTCAAAATTGAGAGTAAATAAATGAACAGCTCAGCACTACAACAGTGATGTAAATTCAAAGGTACAGCTAATGTTATTAACATTTGCTGTTGCTATCAGAAAGTACATTGACAATATTAACTTTCTGTTGGTTCATGACAAGTCAAGATTGGCCATGAATTTTTTGGTTCTAGTAAACTGGTGGGGGGACAAAAGGTGAAAGGTCTATGAAGGATCCCATGACTTAATCACACAAGTAGGTTAATTCAGTGGGCAGTGAGATTCTCACTGATTCTCAGCTCAGAACTGATTGAAACCAAGCAGATTTTCTAAGAAAATTATAAATGTTATGCATTAGAATGGAGAGAGCTATCAATGCAACAAAAAAGTTTCATAATCCTCATTGTGAAATGTTTACAAGAAATAAATCGGTAAAATCATAAGCTGCTTCACTGGGTCTGCAGGAGGTGCATTTTGCACTGTTTATCTTTCAAATATCAAAGTAATATCAAAATTCTCATACAATTCCAATTTTAATATACACACCATCAACTTTAAGATAATATACCTTGTTAAAAAAAAAAACCCAACAACATCGTAAATTATAGTACCTGGAGATTTTCAGAAATAGCACAGATGACAAAGTCTATTTTAACTATCCATCACAAATCACCCTCTGACACCATTTAAAAAAAAATACAACTTCCAAATTTTCGAGTCATGCAGAGGTCTGGGGTGTGTAAGAGAAGAATTGTTTCAGATTGGCAGAAGAATCAAAGCAGTTCAACAAGAAGAAAACAATTGCACATTAGGCCCTTCAAGACCAACTGGTGAGAAACGGGCTGCGAATCTAGTAGGTGGTAGAATACCTTCTTAAAAAAAAAAAAAGTGTTTAGTCAAGAAAGTAAAATAATAACAACTTAACCTTTAAAATATCTCGCAGTGAAGAACTATATGTTATGTTATTTTTACATTAAGGGCTAACAGAACAGGTTGATCATCAATCTGAATCTCACAGAATATAAGATTTACTTTTTCTCGTCTTCTTTTTTTAATTCGGCAAACAGTTGCAAGCATGATAAACAAAAAATTTTTGTTTACCACCAGTGGTGACCATGAGCAGTGATAACGATATAGGTGAATACCCTTGACACTGAAGTGTAAAGATAAGCCAATATCAGACACCAAAATAGTACATGAAATAATGCCATGTAACATAAGAGTCCTAAAATTAGTAGGTGTGCGATAACATTTGATCGACTAAATTGTAAAAATCAAGCCATCAAAATCACACACCAATTCTATAAAACAAAAAAATTTGGAGCATACATATAACAGAAACGTAGAACAGTAAGTCATTTTATGTGTGTACAAATAATTTTTTTTTCAAAAGTTTTTCCAACAATTTTAAATACAAAAATAAATTTCTCTCTATAAATTTGAGGTAAAGCATTCAAAGCAACAAGCCGATACCATAATTATATTTATACATACATATATATATTTCTCTATATATATATCTATATATATCTATAATAATGTGTGTATATGTACATAACACAATGAAATATAAACAAAATCAATAACAATCTTCTATGACAGAGTGATGCATTGGAGGGTGGTGTAAACAATAATGAAATGATAGGAGTTACAAATGTGACAACAGTGCAGACATTGTAAGCACTTCCAACAAATAAGCCACTAAACTGAAGATGTGAGATTAAAAAAAACTTTCACTGCAATGATATTAAAAAGCCCTATAACAATTTCTGTAAAGAAAACTTGTAATTTTTTAAAGAGAAAAAAACAACTAAAAAACTAATTTTAGATAATAAATGAGTTGTCAGTAAAATGTTAAAATACTAATTATATGTTTTTAGACATAAAATTGTACAGTAATTTTTTTAAAGTAAATTTATTATGGTTCATGAATGAATCCTGTTATCACTTAAAATTTAATCAATTTCTACCTCATGCCTAGATATTATATGTGTATAATTTGAATTTTTAAGTCTAGAAAATATAAATCAAGTTTTGTATTGTATACCAATTAATACTCAACTTCAATGAAACCCATTAAATTACAGATCACAGTAAAAGATATTTTTTATTTAGCAGCTGATAAACCAATTTTCTTATGTTAGATTGACTATTAAATTAATTTTTTTAAAACCTAATGCATAAGCAGCATGTTTCAGTGAAAGATATTTACTATTATTTTTTTTTGTTGTACTTATGAATGAAACTTATGAACAAATTTGAGATTATGACAAAAAACAACAACCAAAACCCTCAAATTAAAGATAACGTTTCTTCTTACAAAAACTTGATTGTATAACAAATAAAGGCTTAATTCACCTGAAAGGAGTTTCTCAGATTGAACATAGACATAATGATTTTAAAAAAAAGAAAACAATACATTAACAATGTGAACATTTCAAAAAGCAACTTGCTTTATGGCTACAACTGTGGCATGGCAGGGACAAAAATTCACGGTGGGCAATGATTGATTAAGTAGCAGATCTGACTGATGGCTATGAAAAAAAGCCGGTCTTTAGAGAAACCAATTATATATACACAGAGGAAAAGGATAGCATGAAGGATACGCAAACAAATTTGTTTTTTTCTTCCTTATTATCTTTTTTAAATAATTCAATATTAATCAAGCTTACACACAGCCAACTCTCTATAATCTGTTTTTAAAAAGACAAATTAACATTTTTATACAAGAAAGATTTACAGGACCACGTGTGGGGAAAACAACAGCAATTGAAAAAAAAAAAGAAACCAACTCACAAAAAGTGTTTAAAAAGACAGCCAAATTTTCTTATAGATTAAGTAACAAACTGATTCTATATTACTTCAGAAAATGTTTCATTTCACATGTAAGCCCTTGCTGGCAGCAACAAAAGAACTGTTAAAATAAAACAACCTTGACAGTCATGGACACTAAAACAGCGGTCCTGCATGAAACTTTGACAAAGAAAACTTATAGCTAATAATACACTGACCAACACATCTACACAAATGGCAGCACTAACTGGGAGTCAAACATGAACCATAAGTTTGAAGTCTTATGTTTTAAAAAATTAACAACAAAACTTCATGATTGATTGGCCAAAATGTTAAAAGTGTGGTCAATATAGAATACATGTTTTTTTAAAAAACTTTACCAGAGTTGGGAAGGTGGAGTAATAAAGAAAAATAATTTCTTGTTTTAATAGTCACACTTGACACAAAAAAATATTTTCTCTGCAATTTTCTTCTTCTTTTCTCAGTTGTCTTTTTTTAAGTTATACATATAACATTTTCTCTCTTTATATTTTTTTAATCTATTGGTTTACATGATATATTTTCAATGAAAAAAGAAAACATGTCAATAAAAAATGTGTTCCTGAAAGCACTCCATGAAGAAACAACATACATGTCTTCCAAGAAATGTATTTATCTCTCAGAAGAACATTGAAGCCTGTGTTAGGAGTTGGGTAGCAGATCAAACTCGTCGCTGACAGTCACCATGGGCACGTGAAGGTCGTCTATGACTGGGGTGTTTTTGTGGTCACATAGGCCACACTCTTTCATTTTCCATTCCCAGTCCAGCTTTTGGACAGCATAGAGAGATTCAGCTTCATGGTGATGACGTAAGAGGAGTAGTTGCTGGGGAGATTTAAAAAATAAAATATAACCCACCTTTGTGGTTAAGAACTTGTAAGAAGACTCAAAAAAAAAATAATCTTAATAATTTCTTAAATTAGCAAATTGCATCAAGCTATTTTTTTCTCCTGAAAATGAATATGAAAAGTATAATGAAAACAAGTTTCCATTTTTTGGGAACAATAAAAGAATCTTATCTTAACTTAAATAATTTTCAGTTATTTTACAAATAAATGAAACCCACCTTTATTTTTTCATATTTGTCATCAACATCTTGAATCCATGAAAAAAACTGCCGTCCATTATATCGAGACCGAACATTTTTGTCTCTATCTTCAACCTATCAATAAAGAAATTTTAGTTAAATTTAACAACAATACAAGTACAGAGAAAACAAAATAATGCAGAAACTATATTACTAAATTATTAATAAGTGCAAATATAAGTTGTCGGAATGAAAAAAAAAGGCTTAGGTTGGGTGTGGTGATAAAAACAAATTTTTACTTTAAAATAAATGTGTTTCAACTCTGTGAATTAACAAAAGAGCTACAATTAATAAAATGAAATGGTAATGACCTGCTCCAATTCTTGTTGGTTGTAGATTTCTTCCTCTCTGAGGATTGTACATACACTGAAAGGGAGAGTCTGATTGGCCATAGCTCTAGCTGCACGACCATGTTCTCTTAAAATCTCTTGCTCAATGGACAACATCAACTTTTCCTGAAATAATAAACACTTGTAAATCTTCTGAGATTGTGCTGTCCATAGTTTCTCCATTCACCCCATCCTCCAGGTTCTGAGCCATAACGAATTATTATTTTTTAAATTCTTCCTTTCATTTTTTTGGTAAACATTTGTAATTTTGAGAAACATTATAGGAATAGGACAGTTAAAAAAAGCTTTGAATATTGTGCACTAAATAAATATATTAAATTGGTAATTATGGATTAAGTGCTGTATAAATTTGAGTCTAATATTGATCATAAAGGTTTCAAAGGTAATTTACCCTTTCAATGACATGTTGCAGCCTTAATCGATATCTTTCTTTTTCTTGCTGAATGAAGAATGCTCGCATTGGTTCTGTGACCAAATTGGGTGGAGGTAGCTGAAACCATTTAAAATAATAAAATTGATTCCATTTTTAAGACAGACAAATTTAATAAATCATATGTCAGATAACAAGCAGAACTATAACAAATATTTAAAAAATGTCTTTTGAGGGTTTTGAGATTTATGGAGAGAAAGAAAGAAATGAGTCAGATTAAAATAAAAAATATAATAGGAGAGATGTAAAAAAAAAACAACAAAAAAAACAACAAATCTCCTAAAAAGTGGAAGTATGAGAAAACAAAAATCCAATAAATATTTTTGTCAATTGCTACTTTTTATACTCCTGAAGTAGCTCCTTTCTGGGCTTATTTATCTTTGAACATTGTAGATGAATATTTAACATTTTAAACTTAAAATTGTTGGTAATTTAATGTCTTTTATAAAGTTAATCTATAATAATAGTTCCAAAGTGGATTTTGTCTACCCTATGGGAGTTAAGGATTAAACATTTGTAACAGTGGTTGAATTATATTAAATCCCTTGAAATTTGGCACCAGCTTAAGTGCTAGAAAAGCAACTTGTAGAAGGGTTGGGAACAGTATCTGGAGATTCACAAATATGATGGTAATTTATTTCCTATGCTCATTGCCAACGTACAAGCTATCAAAAACAGTACCAATACCCATCACTACCCACTCTATATAGTGGTGGATATATGTACCTCTTCCCGTATTTTAAACTCACAACGTGGGTGCATTGTCCCAGCCAGTAATAATAATACAATGAATACAATTTTAAAGAAAAATTGATATTTTAAAACACTAAAAATCTTTCTAAAGAAAGAGTTCTTATTTTTGCCAAAAATTAAAAATATCCTGAGCTCCCCAACGATTAGATAGGTTAATGACATCGTTATCACTACCGATGTACTTAACTAGGTTAAAATGAATTTCCATCCAATTATCACTGGTTAAAA
Source organism: Lymnaea stagnalis (assembly GCA_964033795.1). Taxonomy (NCBI): domain Eukaryota; kingdom Metazoa; phylum Mollusca; class Gastropoda; family Lymnaeidae; genus Lymnaea; species Lymnaea stagnalis. The sequence goes on from CAXITT010000147.1 coordinate 716,168, forward strand.
ACCCAGACACATACCATTGGAACTGATAATGTACTGGTGGCATTGCCTTGGAGAACGTAAGTGCAGTTAACCATCAAGTAATCTTTAAAACCTGTTGGAGGCTTAGGAGCCACATTACACAGTGCCCGATGGCGAGATGCAATCTGTAGAAATTTTTATATAGGTAAAATGATAAGCTGCTAGCATCTTCAATTTATAATTAAAGTTAGCTATTATTAGAAATAAGTTTTTCAAGGCTACATATGTAAAGAGTTTTTTTCTTCTTCAAATATGTCAAATTTTAACTCAGATATTAAAAATACCATGAGATTAAAGTATACTTTAGTTAAATTAAATTCATCAAAAAATATAGGAGCTTGTTTTTCTAATTTTTATATCAACACCACCACACTTTTTACATAAAATGTAAAATACACCAAAAAAAAATGAAGTTTTGAAATGTTGATGTCTCACCCCACAGAATATGTCTGTATGGTAACAGTAGTTAACCTGCAAAATTTCAGCTCATTTGGACAATGTTTAGAGGTGCCCCAAGAGGTTTAAAGTTCCAGATTTTGGTGTAAAATCATTCGCGGTCAAATCTAATACAGCGTTAATGTTGCATTATATGCGAAACTGATATATTAAGTAACAAATTGATGCTTAGTATTGTTTATAATATTAAATGAAACAAAATATATAAATCTTGAATGGTTTATATTTTTAAATTTGAAATTTAAGTAAAAAATTATGAAAAACAAAGTTTTATTCATTTTGTCAAGTTAATTCTTGAAAGAATGTCAATCTGCTTGAAAAATAATAATAAGCAATGCAATTAAGCATTCCTAATATTTATCTTGTACTTTGTACTGTAGGGTAGACAAAAATTTAAAAAAGTTCTTCAAATTTAAATTTTAGCCAGCTGTTCACGATTACACTCTGCAAAATTTTTCCGATGTTTGTCAACCACTTGGAGCAAAAATTGTTTTTGTTCTTCGTCCTTGGTGATACTGTCATTGAAATTTTGTATCAATGCTACACCTCGCTCTGCAGAGTCATTGATACAAGCCAGATTCTTTACAAAATCTGCTGCAACTTTAAAAGATGGTGTATCTGACCATGCTTCAACAGGAACATCTAGAAAACTGGCATCAATGTTGGATGTTTCAAAAAATGTGGTAGAAGCACGCAAATCAACAACACTTTTTGGTAGTGTTTTTATGAGATGCGGTCCACGTTCTGATTGCATTGTCCGAACAAGGCCAGTTTTTTCTTTGTCCGACAAAAGGGTTGAAAATAACACAAGCGTCGACAGTTCCGGACTCAAGTACCACGAGTGACGCACCATCATTTTCAATCCAGTCGATCGAAGAACAGCATCATCATATTCGTATAAACGCTGTATCAACAAGATATCATTCACAGGTGCATCTGCGGTGAGCCTGCATGAAAACCATGATTGAAGATAAACACATATGGTAAACCGATTAAAGCGCTGAATACCTTGTAATTCTCGAGCTGTTAACTGAAAGATGGTTTCGTTGCCTGCAAACAATAGTTCGATTTTCAATGCATAGATTGCTTTCGCCATCCACCTTGCCCTATGTAGGGCACCAGGTCTGCGAATGCTGACATCAACCTCCAACCCAACCATTTGTGCAGCAAGCAGAAGAAATTCCAAATAATCATCACGTGAATGACTGACCTCAAGTTGACATTTGATAAATTCTTTAATCGAATCGGACACGATTATCAAAGGGGCGGATCTGGCTTCGGGTGTGTGGTTTAATTCTTGCCATTTTTCTCGAAACCTCTTAAAAAACAAAATCTCTGGTCCAGTGGATGGTCCAAGACAAACATTGAATGCATCGGAAAGGAGTACTTCCAACATGTGATGACGGCATGCCATCCATAATAGATTACGTCCCAGGGCTACTTCTAACAGAGTGCAAGCTCCATTGAGTCTTCCAGTATTGGAAGCCGTAGTGTCGAAGCACATGCCGATGACCATAGATTCGCACTTCCACGATTTGATATGTTCATATACTGCATCAGCAGCTGCCCGTCCTGACCCGGATGCTAACTTGGGAACACCAAGAAGCTTTGTAGTGCCATCGACAAGTGATGAGAGCAGGACAGGTAATCGATCGACGTTGTTGGTAACCTCTCCGGTAACATCGGGCAATAGCTTACCATCCCAATGAACAATTGATTTTGAGGGAATATAGTCTTCTTTTATACGTGCTGCAGCTTGTTGACGATGAAGCTTGCGATGACGATGCATTGTGCTCTTGGAAAATACTGTGTCAGATGTCGGAACACCAGCTTCGTTGAATGCGGATGCAAGTATCATTGTAGATTTTCTAATGCTGGTGTTCGTTCTGTCCAGCACTGCAGCAACTTTTGGTGATATGATGCTTCGTCTGCGATGTCGTGTTGCAGAATTTGTTTTGCTTGAGGATGCTGATTGGATGACAAATTCTTCATCAGGTTCTGCATCGTCACTGGAATCCCGACAAATGGATGATGTCATTGAATGTGTGTCTGTGTCACTGTCAGAACCACCTACATCCAGTTGCTGTTCTATGTCTACTGCTGACTCTACACTTGAACCTGATGGTAACCCATGGTGACGGCACTGTGATGTAGCATCTTTTGCTGCATCACCAACATCCCTGATAAATTGTTTCTGACGCTCAGCAACTCGTTTTTCTTTAGCAGCAAGCTTTTTGTCCACAGATCCAATTGATCCTGTTCTTGATTTTCATTTTATTCATATATGGCATGCAAAAACTGCAAGTTATTTGAGCCACGATTCGTCTGGATTTTTATGTTGGCCTGATACTGGAATTTGAAAAGCTCTTGGGGGACCTCTAAATGTTGTTCAAATGAGCTACAACTTCACCAATTCACTCATTGTACCCAAGAGACACATTTCAGGGGGTGAGACACCAAATATTAAAAAAAAATTTTTTTCCGAGCATTTCTGGGACGCCCTAATACATATCCTACAATAAAAAAAACTTAATTAAGTTTTCAGCATACACACAAATGTTTAATAAGTTATTTGAATTTATAATGACACGGGAAATGGTTTAGTGTGTAGTTGGAAAAAAAGAGTAAATTGGTAGATTACTCTGGTCATAAGGATAGTTAATCAAAGGATAATCAATAAATAAATATTAGCTGGCGGCATAAGGCATTAGGGTTTAGAATTGTCATAGGAATTTCAAGATTGTGAAAAGGTAAAAGAAAGCTTTTGAGAAGACAGCTACAAATTTCTAGAGGAGACTTTTCATTGATCTGAAATTCAAAGGCCTTGATAAAAAAAATTATAAAAAATTATTAATAATATTTGCTTCATGGGTAGCTTAACTCTTTGTGGTTCCCTCCAACAAATAATAAAAATAAAACTTTACTCCTAAAAATTAACTAATGTAAATAAATAGTTAATCATTGATGTCAAAGACAGTGACGAGCACTGTGGAAGAAGCCCCACAGGAAATAAATCTAGTCACAATTAAAAATAATGGAGAAACCCTCCCATTACAAGAAAAATTATGTTTTGTTGTGTCTCCCCCCCCCCCACTCGTTTGCGAGAAATTGTGGATTAGGTATACAGACGTGAGAGCCAGGACTAAACCATGTAATCACAATAGAAAAAGCCCCACAGGAAATAAATCTAGTCACAATTAAAAATAATGGAGAAACCCTCCCATTACAAGAAAAATTATGTTTTGTTGTGTCTCCCCCCCCCCCCCAATTGATTGAGAGAAATTGTGGATTAGGTATACAGACGTGAGAGACAGGACTAAACCATGTAATCACAATTGTAAAATTTAGTGATCTTATTAATTTCCAAATAGCCACTACATATGAAAATCTAGCAAAATGATGTATGAAAACATACCCTTCTCCTAAGATTGAGATAAGTTTCATAGGGATTCGGTGGCTTTTCCAATGGCTGACTGGTTTTAGGAGTGGCTGTTGTTGCTGCCGATACAAGCATTGTCTGCTGCTCAGTTTTATTTCGCAACTTTCTCTTCCTTGGTGGGAAACTCGAATCATCTGCTGCAGATTCATCTCCTTTTTGGGACCTTGTTGTACTACAGTTGTCCCCTTCTTCTTTGATATCAGTACCACCTTTTGAAATATTCGCAAGATGAAGTTGGAAATTTTTGTTTTGTTTTAAGTCCCTTTAGAATTCTTTATTACCTATTCAAGTCAAACATCGGAAAGTCAATTTACCCAGAAAAAGCTTTCCCTCTTTGTCTCCAAGATGTAACTGAATATTTGAACATTTTTTAAAAAGCTTGTAGTAACCATATTAGAACTGAAAGGATATGTGTCCAGTTATTTAAAATGTGGGTAAGAGATCAAGAATAAAATACTGAGTAGATAATTTAATAACCAAGAATAAATGTAGTCCTTTCAATTTCAAAACTGATGTTTTTTTTATTAAATGAAACCATATGTCAAGCTAAAATAGATGACCAGTTAATACTCATTTCACGCAGTAGAAATGGGAATGTTCTTATAACATTTCTTAAATTTTAATAGTAGAAAAGGAGTAAATATGAACTGAGTAGAACTATAGACTAATAAAAAGTGAAATTATAAAAACTTATTTCATTAGAAATAACTGCAGCGCAAAAAGAGCGCCTGGATTCATGCTTAATATACCTCAGTGGTTGTTCTTTGATAAAAAACAATATATTCTTAGGTATTAGGAATCACAACTAAGCAATGCCGACAATATATTGATTTCACTAAATAAATTTAAATACTGAAATCTGTATTACTAGTTTTATTCATGAATATTAATCGTTGCTACGTTATATCGTGTGGATATTAAGTTAGTGTTGAAGTAGCCTTTTTTTCAGGCTTTAACTAGCAGGCTGCTGCTGATGTTTTTCTTCTTCTTCTGGGTTTTGCTGGAATTTGAAATCCAACCAAGTAGTTGGAAATTGACATAATTTCAAATCCAAAGCCACCCAGCAATCCATTTTAATATGCAAAGCTTACTAATTATTTTTAAATTTTAATTTTTAAATAAATTTTCTGATCCGCATGGGTATTATTTCATGAGAAAAATACTTGATACTCCGCCAGATTGACTTATACACAATCCACGCCTGGATGTGCAGGTGGGTTTTTGCTGCTAGATGTGCACATAATTCACATGTGGATGTCCAGAGAGCAAGTAAGGAGGACAGATCAAACTCTTGAAGCCCTCAGTTGCTTGTGAGTTTTGTTTTCTTGAATTTTAACTCCCAATGATAAACAAAACTACTACTTTCCCCCACACACTTAATTTTTTCTTCAGAATTCAACTCAATTCTAGCAATACATTTTGATGTCATTAAAATTACCTTAAAGATATAAGCGGAATAAAACCTATTGAATGCATTTCAAAGTGAATCAATGCAATGCTCATACTCAGTTCAGGAATATACTAAAAAGTTTTACTGAATGTTGGCCATTTCTAAAATTAGAAAAGAACATAATTTTATGAAATGAAAGTGGTAGGCCTAAAGAGCTGGGAATGCAGGCAGCTGACATTGTAAAAAGATGAGAACAATGACAACATGTTTAAATAATACTTGTGTGAGAAATTTGAAAATAGCACTTTAAAGAGAGCAAAAGATAAAAAACATCAAATAAATTTAAGCAAAATTTTGCTCTTGAAATAAAGAAAATGTGACTAAATTTTTAGCCTTATAAGTAAGCCTTAAAAAAACTAAATAAATACCATTCTTCTCCTTATCTGAAGGTTTTTCTTTCTGGTGCTGCTGCATCATGGCAGTGTGTGATCGTAGAGTTCTTGTGGGCCTCTTCTCCTTGCCTTCATCTGACTTGCCACCTGACCCATCCGTCTGTTCTGCACGCAGGTCACTCTCCCTCGATGCAGACTCCTCTACATCTAAGTTTCTAATGTTTTGTTCTCCTTTTGCCCCCATGTCCGAGGATGAAACACCTGCACCAGATCTAGAGGAAGGACGAGACACACAATAATCCACACCATCCTGGGTGGAGGGGGCAGAACAATTCTGCAGTGTCCTAGGCCCACCATCTTCCACCCCATCCCAACCTTCACTCTCTGTGATGGGATTTAATACATATGGAAGAGCGGGTTTGGCCAAAGGTTTAGAAATATTTGCAGACGGGCCTCCTACTTTGGGTGGCATAATTATCTTAAGAGGAGGTACCTTTGGAGTAGATGGCCTACTACCATGCTCTGATGGAGCAGGATTCGAATCCTCCTGGTCAACTCTAAGAGGAGAATCACAGCTGCTCGTGTCCGATTTGTCCTCCACCCGAGGAATGGACAATCTGTTCATCTCAAAGGATGGAAAGTGTGTCGTGGCGGGAGCTGATGTGGTGGTAGGAACAGATGATGAATTATTAGCAACAGTGCCCCCAGAAGCTGCGATAGCCCTGTCACTGAGACCAGTAACTATGCTTCCGCCTCCCTTTGCTCCCCTGGAAGGGAAAGGCTGAAAGAGTAAAGAGGGAGGCAAAGTCCCTGGTCTTGAGTCTGTGGGTAAATGAGCAGTGCTTGATGGAGTGGACACTGTATGGCCTGTTTGATGGTGGTATAACATTTGCTGTTGATGGTGTGGTAGAAGACCAGTTCCCAATACTGCGGATGATGACAAGGAGCCTGATGATGATGATGAAACTAATGAAAACTGACATGAAGATGGTCCAATGCGGGAAAGTGATGATGTTGTTGACGAGGGTTGAAACGACGATGAAACTCCTGAAATTTCCAGGCCAATACTTGAGCTAGGTAATGTCTGTGCCATGCTAGGTAACTTTGGAGTGTGCCGAACCCCATGATATGTGCTGATTGTCTGGCCAGGAATGTTTTGTTGAGAATGCTGCTGCTGTTGAACTGACTGAGAGTGTTGCTGGAGCCGTGTCTGCTGAGACAATGACGTTGGCTGCAGTGCCTGCTGCTTGACAGTTTCATTAGAAGTACCTAAATTTGAGCTGGTGGCATTGAAAGTAGCTGATGCCTTATTGTTACTGGTTGAAGCAGAAGTAAACACATCACTATGCTCTTCTCCATCACTATTACTGAGATTCTCAAGACCACGAGGGGTGAATGGCTCCGTCACAGTTCGCTCTAAAGGAGCCGATGAGAGTGTGGACACACTGGCAGGCGCCACAGTTGAATCTGGACAACCGTCAGAATCTACAACCAACCCACGATTTAACTTAAGCATTGAAGACTGACTTATTCTAGATTCATCCCCTTTAATGTTTCGAGGACGATCAAACAACACCCTTGTCCCGGTGTCACCTTCTGATGTAACTTCGCACCCAGCGTCCACAGTAAGTACATCCCATTCTGCCTTTGGCTGCTCATCTGTTGTTGAAGAGGACGATGATGAAGACTTTTTGCTCTGAAGCTTCATTAGCAGCCGCGTCGAGGCTGTCAATTTATCAGGTGATGGCGGCACAGATTGCCTACGAACTCCTAGACTCCCTACCGAGCCAACTGATGAAGTTGATGGGCCAACGGTTGAAGAGATTGAAGAGGATGGTCCTGAAGATAAAAGGACTTCTGGTTTAACAGGAATACCATGTGACTTGAAGTCTGAAACAAATACATTTATTCTTATGAATATACTTCAAAACATCTTGCTGGGATATTTATGTTTTGCTAAGCAACTTTCAAATGTTATGCTAAAAAAGCCACCTTAATTAAGCAAAGAGATTAGCAATGTTTTTATTAGAAAAACATTATGGTATTGTTAAAATGTATGACTTGCCATCATCTATGTTACTGCGATCCTCATCTTTGCTTGAAGAGTTACTATCTGAAGATGACCCATCACTATGACTGTCAATGTCGCTGCTGTAACTGCTGGTGCCCCGCAATAATGCTTCAATATCAGCAGAGGATGCAACATTAATGGCAGTCTTACCTTTCAGATTGGGCTGCATGGGATTGGCCCCATGGCTAAGCAGCAATTGGACTAGCTGCAGAAATTATTTTTGTTTAAATCAACTGCTTTTAGACTTGATGAATACAAAGCTTCATTAAAAACTATTAAACCTTTTAAATCCTTTGGTAAATAGGTAAAAAAAAAATTTAATGTTTTTTTCCTCTAAATTGAATTACAAAAACTATTGTTCAAACTGTTTTTTTAAACTCATGCTTTCAATAAAAAAAAATTCTTTTAAAAGGTTAACATTATTCTACCTTAAGAAGAACAACTGATGAAGCAAGGACTGCAGATGAGAAAGTCTCATTCCAGACAGTCATTATTTTTATCAATGAACCCATTGACCATGACACATTTGGAGATTTTCTGTCTTCAATATTAAATAGCATTTCAAATTTAAATGAAATATAAGGACAAGGTATGGTAAACTTAAATTCATTGACAGGACAAAAGATTGACGTTTCGGCAAAGAGTCTTCATCAGAAAACAAGACCAAAAAAAAATAATAAATATATATAAACACACCAGAGAGAGAGAAAATGGAAAACAAATTTATTCAGCTTTTCGGAACCATATCCCCACATGGTATAATGGTATGAATCAAATACAGTGGTACCTCGGTATACGTCCACTTTAGAATAAGTCCAACTTGGTATACGTCCTATTTGGTCGAGAAACATTTTGCTTGGTATAAGACTTTCGTTTGGAATACGACCCGCGTTCGTGCTAGATGTGTCAAAATATGACACATTGCGCAAAGACTAGGATGGATGCACTCTCTTCAGGCTCTGAGTAGGAGGAGATAGAGGAAGCTCCTACTTCATTAATCAAGGAAATCTTTGTTAAATGGATGGATGTCAAAAACTTTGCAGAGAAGTACCACCCCAACAAAGCCCAAACAAGTCATAATAGCATTGTCAGGAATGACCAAACAATGTCACATTTTTTAAACATCCTGAGGAGAAGGCAAAAGCAAAGCTTTTTAGACAGATTTTTAGTAACAGTCAAACCTGGTGAGCCTCAACCAGGGTCAACTAGGGAAAAGAGACAGAAAAAAATAACAGAATGTCATATTCCTGAAGTTTTATTGGAAGCGGACTCTCCTTCAAAACAAAAACATCTCCTTCTCAGCACCATATTAGCAAGCACTTGACTCTTCTCACCAACGTAAAGTGAGGTTAAATTTTCATTATTTCCCCTAAGTTCTCTTTATTTATGTATTTTAGTATTTATTTATGTATTTATTTAGGCATTTTTGTATAGCGCTTACCTTACAGCTCTTTAGTATTTATTTATGTATTTATTTAGGCATTTTTCTATAGCGCTTACCTTACAGCTCTAAGCGCTTTACAATTATTAAAAATATGTAAACTATTTAAACTGCTAAACTAAAATAAAAATGAAAAACTATTATTAAGCAGTGTTTAAATTATTTTATACAATTTATGTCAATAACTGTATAATATGCCAATTAAAATATAATTATTTTTTCATGGGAACGGATTAATTATTTTCCCTTTATTAATTATGGGAAAAATACGTTTGGTATACACCCTGTCTGGTATAAGTCCAAAGATCTGGAATGGATTAAGAAATATACAGAGGTACCACTTTTTTCTCTTACTAATGTTTCTTAATTTCCCTGTATTTCGTCTCTTTTACTTATTACTTAGATTTTATGTATCCCTAAATTTTTGGTCCGGTAAGATTCTCTCCCTTATTTTTCACAGTACCAATATTTATATTCTTCCACTTCCTGTAATCCTACTTCCGGCAAAAAAAAAAAAAAGGGAAATCTCTTTAGTTTTTTTAACTGTGATCTATTTATTATTTTTTTGGTCTTGTTTTCTGATGGAGGATCTTAGCCGAAACGTCAATCTTTTGTCCTGTCAATGACTTCAAGTTTACAATACCTTCTCATATTTCATTTTAAAACTTGAATGCACTCCATCAATTTTTATCTTTTATTCAAATGTAAATGATTGAGTTTTGTTTTAAATTGTTTTCTTAAACATTCATAAGCATGTGCCATGCAAAGTTGTCAAGAAATGAACTATTTTAGTTCTACATAGTGGTCCAGCTACCTTGCGATGTCCACTACTAGATGCATCATGCAAAGGTGTGTCATCATCAAATCCTTGGACATTCACATCAGCTCCTGCTTTGAGTAGGTATTTAGCAACCTTGAGGTTTCCTGAATTACATGCTTCATGTAGAGCTGTCCAACCTGTAGGACACAAAATGTAGCGTGTCATATCAGTAAAAACTGCTTCTTGCCTTCTACTCTCATCTCATGTATTAAGATTTTATCTTATGCAAGCAACAGGTTTTTCAGGACAAAACTAAAATTGATTGGTTTGAAAATGCTCTTTTAAAAAAATTGTTTACATTTTCAAAATTGTGTAAATAAGAGTTTAATCTGTTTTTAAAAGGATACCAACTGCTAGTAGATCAAAATATACATACTATTTCATCCACACTATAAATTTATCCTAATAAGTGCAATAATCATTACTAACCAGCATAATCTTTCATATTTACACTGGCTCCAGCCTTTAGCAGACGTTTTGTTTGCCTGTAGTCTCCTTTCTTTGCAGCCATGTGAAGCGCTGCCTCTCCACGTTCATTGCGCTTATTGACTTTTTTGTCTGCTGGTGTCCGTTTTGTAGAGGTCACCTGGTTACCCGACGAAGGGGATTTTGGTGAAGCATCTAAGGACAAGAAATAATTACTACATCAGCTTTTTGTTTTCCCTTGTACAGGACCAGGATAAAATAATAATTGAATAAAAAAAAAAGATCACAGTGCATGTTTTACAAAATTTAGGGCCAACAGTGTAATAATAATTAACATTTTTGGTAAAATAGGTCAACATAACAGTGAGCTGAAAGATCGGAGTCTTGAAATAATTATAAAAAATAAGGTCTTCATTATAATTGACTAAATAAATATGACCAAAACAAGCCAAAACCTCAGAACTTTCTACACCAGCACCAGATTCACAGAGAATACATAATGTATAGATTTAAAAAAATTTAATTTTAAATTTAATTTTTAAAAATTAACTGATTAGCTACCAGATTGAAAAACCGGCTCTGGCCGAATTAAATCTAGGTCACGTTGACTACGATACAAACGTTGGCGCTACCAGCGGCTCATGGCCATAACAAAAGAAACACCCCACCGCTTCCAGCGGCTTATTCAGTTAAAAGGTCTAAAGGTTGATCAGCAGATTGATTTGAAAGATAATGTAAATTTACGTCTGTAAAATTGGTGATTACAGATTAATCAAAACCACCATGTTATGGTAGACATCGCATGTGTCCCCTGTGTGAACTTTGGGTTACACCAAGTTTGGCTACAAGCCTAATTGTAAATTGTCTTCCCTGAACTGGACATAAACTTCGCATCTCACTGATTTATATACAACTGACTATAAGGCTCTAAGGAACAGATCGAGAGCCCTTGTCTGGACCCTTTCTGGAATAGTCTCCATGAGAGACTATAAATAACCTGACCAACAGAAGGAAATTGAGAGAGATTAACATACAAGCGAGATTGTCACAAACAGACTGTAGATTTGTATATCATATGTGTGCGCACCTTCCCAATATTGTACCAGTACCAGTTCATTGCTGGACTGCAAGTGAATAGTTTTATTTTAGTTTATTTGATTTTGTATTTTAAAGTTAGCTTAAATAAATTAATATTTGTAATTAGCACTAGTTTGGGTATCATTCTTTTATTACTGTATTTAATCAATGTTATCGTCCCTTTGTTGTGTACTGTTTTACAACGAGCCATATTTTAAAATAATAGAGTAATTTCTTTAAACAGTATAATAGTAAATAGTAGTAAAATCCATACTCTATAATCAGCTGGATCAGAAAGCAGAATATGTCTTAATGAAATAAAGTCATTTAACCCTTTACGAGGCAGAGCGGCCGAAAACGTCTTTACCACTTAAAGGGTATAACGCCTAAAAGCATCCGTGACGACATAGTGTTGTTTTCTCGTGACCTCCGGGGCTTTGCGAGACTTCCCATTGTTTAAATCCAGTTTTTCCGATAGCTGAATAGAGTAGGCGCCAGTTACAAGTATTTAATCAATTTTTTTTGTAGTTTAAGGGGTTTAAAAAATTTTTTCTTCTTCGAAATGGATTTTGCCGATTATTTGCCTATTATTCAAGTGATAGCGGAGATTTCGCTGAATTCAATTTAAGTGACATTTAAGTGCACAAATTGAATGTAAATTGGAACTAGATATTAATATTATTAGTAATATTAGTGAAATCAGTGTAGTGAGCAGTGTTGAATTTTACAAACTTAGATTTTGTGGCAGTGTTTGTCAATAATGAATAAATGACTCACAATCACAAACAATATGTTGTTTTTTGCAAATATTTGTGTTCATATGAGGATTAATGTCAACATTTGAGTACAACAATAAATCTGCATTCATTTTCCTTTATTTTGCTTTTTATTTCAAACAAATTTGTTGACTAACACCTTAGATTTGATTTTTTTTGTAATGTAACCCTAAATCTTACTAAAAAACGGAAAAGTGGTGCCCGTTCAGGACATGCAAGAGTAAGTACCTCTGCCCCATAAAGGGTTAAATAGGAATAAGGGGTTAAATTATGAAACAAATTACAGAGAAGAAATCTTTATTTTGATAAAAGAATTTCTGTAATGCAAAAGTTGTTCAACATTCAAAACTAAATTTACCTCCAACACTAGACTCATCTTGCATTCTCATTAAAAGGGCCATCTGCTGCCTTTCTGACAACGGAACACTAAGACGAGATACAGCCCCAGCTCCCCGTGGTGATCCTATTCCCACATGTTCTGGAGAACCTTCTGGCATGTTGGGTCGTTTTCGCTTTAACTGTTGTTGTTGCTGCTGCTGAGTCTTTTTATCTGCAAAATAGCAATATTCAATAAAAGAATTTGTTGGTACTGATAAAATTATCCTCAGAATCATCAACTTAGATAAATTGTAGAAATTTTAAATTTTAACTAACCATCTTCTTCTGTTGGTGAGGTTGGCAATGTTAGTTTTCTCTTGTTTACTTTGCCGTCCGCTTGTAACAATTTGCTTGTGGATGCTTTGTCCTGATGTAATAAAAAAAATTTGTTATCTTTAAATTCTAAGATCATAACATTCTGTTCAGAGATAGCACTCACAAAAAAAAAAAAAAAAAGTCAAATGAATAACAAAAATAATTACTGGTAGGGTAGGACATAAATATTCTAATTTCTTTTTACAAAATTAATTGTAATTTAAAAAATTTGTTATCTTTAAATTCTAAGATCATAACATTTTGTTCAGAGATAGCACTCACAAAAAAAAAAAAAAAGTCAAATGAATAACAAAAATAATTACTGGTAGGGTAGGACATAAATATTCTAATTTCTTTTTACAAAATTAATTGTAATTTTTTAAAAGCTTAGCAAAGTTTACATGGAGGGATTTGTTGCTGAAATATGTGTCTGTGAACATCTAACTGAATTAAGTACCAGTATTCAGATATCTTGGCAATTAGTATCTAGGATTTGTGCCTGCAACAAATCCTCTTTGTGAACAATGCTTTACATTTTTACTACAGTGAACATTTAAGTAGGCTAACCTTGTGAGGGGGAGATTTCTTTTCTGACATTTCCACTACTTCTACCCTGAGTTTCTTCGAAAGTTTGTGGGTAGGCAATAGAACACAACAACAAACAGCACAAAAATTGCTTTACAGGGAGAACCATCAGGTTTCTGGAAGATTTTGACAAAGACTATACAAACAAACTGTCAAGAAAGCCATGATGTGAAGTAGATGAATCTGTGGGTGAAATAAATAATTCACAATTAAAAACATGAGATTAATTTACATTATGCATCCCCTGTTTTAAATTTATCCGTCCATGATTTAAGCTAAATGTTCTCAGTTCATTCTCCCCACAATTGAAGTATAAATAGACTACTAGCCAAGTGACCAACTTAAAATAATGAAAATCGAAGTGGGAAAAAAAATGACAATAATAAACTCCTGGTCTAAGTTAACTGACAAGCTGGCAATATCATTGAATATCAGCCTGGCAAAAAAAAAGGGGGAAAAGTTATGATAAGAAAATACATTTACAAAAAAAGGGGGGAAAATTTAGATAAGAAAATAAATTTAATGTGAGGATTGCCTACATTTGGAAGGTGCTTCTCAAAACTGAAACTTGTCATTTAACCTTTTAGAGATCTACCATTGGGCAGTGAAGCCTTTCTGATGTGCGATTTTATCAAATGAAAAGAATTTTGTGAAATGATAAATTACAAATAGTACTACAGCTCATTCTGTATGGTCTTGTACAGGAGGACTTAGATGAAATTCATGAGGAAAGTCGGGGGGAGGGGAGAGGATAAAACAGTTTACCAGACTAGATGAACAACCTTAGAGCTAGTAGTGCCACTGCTTAGACTTTTTAGGGTAAACTGTTAGGCGTTATATGGCTTACTTCACAAAGACTTTGTAATAGTAAGTTACATTTTCAAGCATGCTCAAAGTTTAAAAGGCCTACCATTCCTCATTCTGCTTATATAAATAATTACACAGAAACGAGAATGAATATTCAACAGTGAAAATTGACAAAACAATTACTAATATATAAAAGGCAGGGCCGGCGATGTCTTCCACAGTATAAAGGTCATGGAGGTTCCCCAGGTCAACTACCGGCCATAGTTCTATTTTCCAAAAGATTTCAAAATTTAGTTTTGTATTTATTTGATTTTTCCAATTTTTTAAAATTACTCATCAGCAATTTGGTTTCGTATATTTTTAATTACATTGATGGGAGTGATTTGGGGAGAGATATCCTCTCCCTGGAAAATTAAGCTGAAACATCCCATTAAATTGCAACATTATTGAATAGCATATGTGTACTTCATTTTCAACCAATAAAAAAAACAGCATTTTTAACCATGACCATGTCCTTTTCCTGGGTTCATCTTGGAGCATTAGTAAGGATAAGTTTCTCTTTTTATTTCTTTTGAACTTTATGTTGAATTTTAATAAAAACTGAATGGCAAATTTCTTTTTTTTCTTATTAACTGTAACGATTGTCAGATTATGCTTTTGAAGTGAATAATGCTCATTGAAGAATGGGAAAGCTAGCACTAGCATTCTCATTGTTCAGGTGAGGTTCAATTGTTGGTCCTGTCACTCTAAGTACTTTGACGTCAATGCTTTTAGGGTGTGACAACTCTTGACAAAACCCATGCCACTAGCTGCACATTTACCATTTATAATTAGATTTACTGGTTTAGGCCATGCCAAAGCTACCAAAGGTTCATTCACAAAAGCTTAAATCTAGATTTTTTAAATTTTATGATTTAATATGCTGTGCAGCGTGCACAACATGATAATATCTTAATCTTAGCCTAACAATTAATGTAATTAAACTAGGATACCTTGAACTTGTAAATTGAAAGTTAAAAAAAAGCATTTAAAATATTATTAAATTATTCAATTTATTCAAATAAAGTCAGACACTGTGCTCAGTGGCCTGTGTCTTCACACACAGACATGTTTATATTAATTATGGCAACTGTACTGGGCATGGATACACTCACTCAACAGTGAGAAAAAAATCAAGAAAATGTTCTGAAAGTTCTCATCCGCCAATCAATAATACATGGAAGAACATAAATTGACTGGTGATTGCTAAACCATCTCCATCCCCAAAATCAAGCAAACATGGATAAATTCATATCGCTTTTCATGTTACGGAGAAAGCGATGACCATGACCATACTCTTCTGGTAATCCCTTATCGTAATAAATGCCGAAATGGGGTCATGACCTACATTGAGTTCATTCAACACATAACAAAAATTATTGTAACACGCATAGGACTAAGACATTTTAGAAGAGTTTAATAACATTCATAACGACGGCTAAACAAACTAGGAGGAGAAAGAATGCATGGAACATTAAGGAAGTGCCTCCACATATCCAAAGCAAGTTCGAAAACAATACAATCGGCTTTTGATTTACTATTCCAACGCAAGCATGGCCGCCATTACCGAAATGATACATCCGCGAACATTCCACATTTTTAGCTAATTTTCTAAGAAAAGTGTTTTAACGAATCGTAACATTTTTCATATCTCCAAGTACTAAAATCACTTAAGTTCACTGTAAAATATATTAAAATCGCATATAATGCGTAATGTAACTAAACATCCGTAAAAAATGTTGAGTATCCACCTTGTTGAGTAAATGGTTTCGACTTTAAGCAGGATTTAACGCTAAACCTGATTGGTGTAACGGACTAAAGAATGCAGTTTCCTTTCACTTTGTAACGTTTCGTACGATTGGTTCTTTTCTAGAAATTTAGATTAAAGGTAGACTACTCTAATTCAATTATATTATTTAATGTCATTGACAAGGCAAAACACCAACAGTAACAGAATGAGATATTTAAAGTATTGAGTGTAGTAATAAATAAATGTAACGGAATGAAAACATACAAAAATAGGCTATCATATATATTTTATACGTGATGAAAATTAACATTAAAAATTGACTGAGAATTGAATGAGATTGACAGTGACGTTAGTTAAAACGCAAAAGTCAAGTGAGTGTCAAGTCAAGTGAATTAAAATTGAGTGTTGTGACAACACTTATTGTGTTGTGTAACTTTCTTTAGTTTTAGTCTTTAGATCTGACTACTTACCACACTTTAACTTAACTTTAAGTTTAGTCATACCACCAATTAAACTGAAGGCCTACCACAACAATCATTACTAATTTGGGTATGACTAATTACATAATTGAGATTCAAACTAATATTATTAGTAAACTGCATTGTCAAGAATAAACAAATCTTAATCAGATGATGATGACAGTTCATCAGTTCAGTAGTCAGTAGCCTACTCAGTAGGCTTCAGTACGCCTAATTTTACATTATTTTACTGAGTGAGGTAACTTACTAGTCTAGAGTAGATTCATCATCATCAGTGGTGCTACAGCCCATGTAGGGACCTGACCTGCTCCACCACATCCTTCCTTTCGGATCGATCAATAAATGGCTTTGCCCCTCCATGCGTGAACCCCCAACTGGTGTTATCCTTCTCTACATCGTCAATCCATCTCAGTCTTGGATGACCTGTGAGCTGTCTGCCCCTAGGCTTCTGTCTGTATATCAATATTGCTGCTCTACAATTCGGCATCCTTTCAATATGTCCTGCCCAGCGCAGACTGCCTTTTTTATTATTGCAACTATGGTTGGGTCTCTGTACAATTGGTATAGCTCTTGCTTTGTATGGATCCTCCAGACAATATCATTGTCTATCACTGGGCCAAATAGTTTTCTCAAGGATGTCCCTCCCAAGTTCTGGTGCTCTGATTTTCTGGTAAAGGACCAAGTCTCACTAGCATAAGTTAGTGGTGTATATTGTCTTCTTTGTTCCCTTTGAGAGGTTTTTGATTCCCACACAGTAGCTTTTTTAGGCTGAAATAGGGACGGTTGTTCACAGGGCTGATGACCAACAAGTCATGTAAAAAAATCAAGTGTTATGAAAGCTAAACCTCATACTACTAGATTACTAGTGACTTTTTAATCTACTTTGTATAACTGACGCAAAGAATACTAATGATAGACTACATTTTTGGCCTAACTTTTACTTTTACAACTGTACTCATTATTCAGGAAACTGAACTCTGAAATGAAGATGAAAAAATTGACTTTTCTGAAAAACTTTGGTTGTAACTTAGTAATTACTTAACTACTGCAGTTTGTCATCCACGGCGCATAATCAAATTTTAAATTATTATTATAGGCTTTTGATAGTAGAATTTAATTAAATGAATGAGTAGTCCAATTAAATTATAATATTTAGAACTTAGTCGGCTAATAATAATTCTAATTGTAAGGACCTCAGCCTACTTAAGTACCCAGTAAAAACAAGCAATGTAAACTGTTATTACTTAATTTACTTTCAAGTCTAATATTAGCTTGAGAAAGTTAATTAAGTTGCCTAGACTATATAATTCATGTCATTATCATTGATAGATTATTAATACTTCAACATGACTGAGAAATGACATATGTTTTTTACCATTTACATTTTCACCCTAAGACTAAGGCCACTAAGGGATTTAAAGTCCTACATAATATAAAAATTGAATTTCTAAGGAATAGATACCAAAAAGTATACAAAATTAAAACATAAGCCTTAAGATACAAAAAAAAAAAAAAAAAAAGGACTTTTAAATTAATTAAAAAACGAAAGAGCCAAATTCACTATTTTGGTACCAGTACTCTCATTATTTCATTTGATTTTTGCCATTTTTTTTTTGGTAATGTTTATTTTAATGTAAAGGTTACTGTCTAATTTAAGTTCTGCAAAGTACAGTCCAACATTCAATTACTATCCAATTTTAGTCCAGTTAGATAAAATTTTATATATTTAGAACCATTAAATTACTGCAGTTTACAAGTAAAATGTAATCATATTTAAATTGCATTGTTCTGGAAAATAAAATTTAATTGATGCATTGCTCTCTTTACAACTGTAACTTTTACTTCCGTTTTTCCTCCAGATGGACAAGGTAGTTAATAAAGCCTTGCATTGTAGTTCCCGAAAACTTCTTTGGAAACATGTGATAATACCAGCTTATTACAGGCATTTTTTACAACAGAGATGTTTTAGAACTAAATGCAGCAGAAACCTTTTGTCACAACTAACAACAATCTATTCTGGCTCTATTTGCAGACATAATATAACGTCAAAGGTATTTGTTTATTCTTGATTTTGTTAATGAATTCACCAATAATTTAATTAAAGAAATTGAGATTTTTTTTTTTTTTGGCCTAATTAAGTGAAATAATTTTTAAAAAATATATATATTTTTATATTTGTTTATTTTTGATTTTTTTAATTTATTCACCAATAATTTAATTAAAGAAATTGAGATTTTTTTTTTTTTTTGGCCTAATTAAGTGAAATAATTTTTAAAAAATATATATATTTTTCTTAATCTTTTTTTCAGCTTCCAAGCAGCATAAAAGAACAGATCAAAGCACTTTCTTCTTTGATTCTGAGATCTAATTTGTTTTTGACCAAAATGCAAATACCGACATCATGTATTGGTAATATGCTCAGCAGATGAAATTAACGTTAAGATGGTAACCTCTTATTTTATGAAATCAGTTAATTTATTAAATTCCACTGATTTCTGTTGTTTAAAATTTTAAGATTGAAACTGAGTCAATCCATGTATGTTCTCCCAGACCCTTCTATCAGACTGTATACTTCAACTGATAACCAGAATCAAAACAAATTTGATAAGAAAGATACGGAAACTGATGGCAAAGATAAAACTGGCAGACATGATGGAGAAAAACCTGAAGATGAAGAGGAGGAAGAAGCTAGGAAAAAAAGTTTGTTCAACAATTCTCAAATTAGCTGCAAATGAAATCAAATGTTGTAAAAAGATCTTTGCCAAGTTAACTAAATGTAGCTGTTTTTGAACATGCATACATTTTTAATTGAAATTATTTTCTTTCATACCCAAAAAATATTTTTGTTGGTCTCTGAACAATATTTAGTTATATAATAATTTACATTTTTCTGAATGTGAATCATAGGCTACTATATAGAAGGTTATTGACTAGATTAGATCCTTTATTCCTGATGTTGCTATGATTAGTACTAGGGTTAAATTCAACTTGATAGCATTTTTTCAAGAATGAGATATCAGGTCAGTGCTTCTAAAAGCACATTGTCAAGGATTGATCAGAAGCATAATATCTGCATTAAATGCCTTTCCTATTTCAGTGGAGTTCATGCGTTCTCTTTACACGTTTATTACTGTTCTTGTGGTTGCATGGATTTTGACCCCAAGTACACGAGAGCAAGATTCATCTGTCAAATACATTTCATGGAGCGAGTTTTACCATAATATTTTATTAAAAGGAGAGGTAATTATGTGAAAATTGATAGTAACATATATATATTATTTATATTAATGAATTATTTTCCCATCTGCACTTTTATTTGATAATATTTAAAAAATAAATAAGTAAATAATTTAAAAGAAATGTATAATGCTCACAATCATTTTATAATTATTTAATTTCTTATATTTTATTAATTGTATAAAATATTATCATTTTAAGTTATACACAAATTTTAATTATCTTCTCCTTAAATTAAATCATTAACTCCTATAAAGTAAAAAAGCAATATGTCACATTTAAACCCATTGAATGAGTGTTGTTGTTATTATTATTATTATAAATAATATGTTTTTCTGCATTTTTATATTTTTTTCAGGTTAAAAGCATTTATTTACACTTCTCGAAAGAAGAGGGTGGTGAGGACATTGCTGTTATAGAAGTTCATGAAGGGGCCATAATAAAAGGCCAGGTAATTATCCATGTGAATGTTCAGTTGATTAATTATGAAATTTGGTTGTCAAGTTGTGGCACAGTTAACACGTGACTGATCGTGTTACTTATTTAGTGATTTTTTGTTTGATGGTTGTAAAAAAAAATTCTTAAATTTCAGAGACAGAGTTATTACATTTAAAAATACACAAAAGAAGTTAGTGATATACATTTCACAAACCCATTGAATTTTCAATTTTCCTTTTGAAAAAAAAAAAAAAATATTAACGGTTGATATGCTGAAATCAAATTTCTAAACTTTTCAATTTAAAATAGCATAATATTGTTTTTGGAGATAATCACAAC
The DNA here is from genome assembly GCA_964033795.1 of Lymnaea stagnalis. Taxonomy (NCBI): domain Eukaryota; kingdom Metazoa; phylum Mollusca; class Gastropoda; family Lymnaeidae; genus Lymnaea; species Lymnaea stagnalis. The sequence continues at coordinate 736,841 of CAXITT010000147.1, forward strand.
TATTAATAAATATTTCAGTTAGCCCATGGTCGATATGTGATAAAAATTCCTAAAGGTTTCAACTTTGAGGAGAAAATTAGACAAGTGGAAGATGAACTGGGCATGCCTCTCAAGGAGAGAATACCTATCAAATATGGCTACCCTAAGTAGGCTATTTAATTAATTTAATTTCGACCTCTAAACATTGTTAAGCCCTAACCCTAACTTTAACCCTAACCCTAACTTTAGTCCTTAATATAATTTAAACCCCCTAGGCCTAACTATTCACCCTAAGCTTAACTTACCCCTAACACTACTACCCTAAGTAGGCTATTTAATTAATTTAATTTCGACCTCTAAACATTGTTAAGCCCCCCCCCCCCCCGCCCACCCCACCCCTTCCCACTCACAGACACATATGCTTCAATGATAAATATCTGTTCAGTATATAACAATCTTGAAAATTACAAAAAGATTATCTGTTACTGTTCTGGATCAAACTCATTTATCTCCCTTTTTCTTTTTAAACCCTCTAACATTTTTAGTATTTTATCAGATTTTTCATTAAATATTGAAAAGAAAAAATGATTTTCTTCAGCTCATGGGTGATGCTAGTGATGCAGCTTGCAGTAGGGCTTGTACTCTTTTTCTTCATTCGTCAAGTTTTCAACTCTTTCATGAAAGGAAAAGATGGCAGCATGACAGACATGATGGATATTTTCTCTGTAAGTGTTCTCTGACAAATAGTAATTTTTTTCAAGGAGTTGTTGAATATTTTTCTATTAGTGTTACCCACATCATCAATTATGAACTATTTTAATAATTTGCATTATTTAAAAAAATTTCAACAAGTCTTTTTCAATCATAAATAATGTTACAATATATCTATACTTTTTTTAATCACGTTTTTAAAAGTTAAATAACAGATCAAGCTATAATTTATGAATGATTAGTATATGATAGGTTCTTTTTTTGTAATAAATTACATTTTTAGGCAATTATTTCTGCAATAAATCTTTTAAAATTAGCATTTAGTTTGCAATGAAGGTGGAAAGAATACAATATTATAAGTGGAAGCAGATATACTTAATTACTGTTTTCACAAAATGAACAAAATTAATGTGTAAGAGTTACAAAATTTAGCATTTTGTTTGATGTATATTTACTTTCATCAAGGGTGGCATCCGACAAGCGAAGTTCACTAGAGTGGATATCGCATCCAAAGGTTCTAAAGCTGTTAGTTTTAAGGATGTGGCTGGATTGAAGGAGGCCAAGGTGGAAATTATGGAGTTTGTTGACTACTTGACTAACACACAAAAATTCAAGGTAACTTAAAGTTTTTAGGTCAGACAAATGCCATCAACATACCCAGTGATTGTGAAGGAAAGTGTGATACATTTAAGAAATTTAATTATACATTCATGTTTAAGTTTATACATTAAAAAAAAATTTAACCTCTTTGTGTACAGAATCTTGGTGCCAAAACTCCAAGAGGTGCTCTATTATTAGGCCCACCAGGTTGTGGTAAAACTTTGCTTGCAAGGGCCCTGGCTACAGAGGCAAAAGTTCCATTCTTAGCCATGGCAGGCTCTGAGTTTGTGGAAATGATTGGGGGTAAGTTTTACATATAAATAAATATAACTTTTATCATGCTGCCAAAAAAGAACTTGGGGGACCCAATGTAAACTAATTTTTTTTCCAATTACCTGGGGTGAAATCTTTCACTTCACACAGTTGCATGCATCACTGTGGGTGGGGTGGGGGGATAGTGGAATACACTGTGTGACACTATCTCAAGGTGGTGAAACCATATATAAAATTGCAAATTTGACAGAGCTTACTTTAGTTGGTTTCATAAAAGTCCCCAAAACAAGGTTCCACCAGAGCAGTCAGGCTTTGATGATGTCCTTAGGGATGTCTGAAGGGGGTGACACCAACAGTCTACCGCAGGGGTGACACCAAGACTAGTGACGCCACTAACTAGACATTATTGGTTTGTTCTTAATAGGAGTTGGTGCAGCCAGAGTGAGGAACTTGTTTAAAGAAGCCAGAAACAAAGCCCCATGTATCATATACATTGATGAGATTGATGCCATTGGTCGCAGTAGGGGCGGGTCAGTAAACTTTGCTCAAACTCCACAACTAATTCTTAAATTTTTAAATTTCCATGTCATTTTGATAGAAATATATATATATATATATGTCTGTATATAAATCAATATAATTCGAGGTGAAAAAGAACACATCTTCTTGAGAACAAAATTATGTGAGTTTTCATTTATATTCCACTGAACAGACAGTGAAAGTTACAAATCATCCTCACATTATACTTTATTATTTTGATGCCACAGTTCTGCTAGTGTTGGAGGTGAAGATGAACACACACTCAATCAGCTGCTTGTTGAAATGGATGGCATCAACACCCAGGAAGGTGTCATCATGCTGGCTGCCACCAACAGAGCAGACATACTGGACAAGGTCTGTTAATCTTTGACAGTGGACTGCATTACATTATCATCATCCTGACCTGTGCAATGTTTGTCCTTAGCTGAAAGGATACACTGGTTAATGAGTTGATTATTCCTTTCAATATCGTAGCACCCATGAAGAAATTACCTTCATTACCAAGCAAAATGAATTAACACTATTTTGACCATAAGTTGCTGAATTAAATTTTAAAAATTTAAAATCAACCTTTCATCCAGTCATAAAAAAATTGCTTCAATGTCAGTTGAATGCAATCGTTTAGACCAGTTGGATCTATAAAAATTGTCTTCATCTTCTGACTCATCTGGGATATCAAAATGTTGAACTAATTCAATATCAACAACTTTTATTTCCATTATCTACTTCTGCAACTATTTCTACATCAAATTCATTATTGTCAACACTAACAGCAGACGTAATTGCAGTTTGAAGCTTTGTAAATGGGCAAATGCCATTAACTATAGATCTACTGTCAACAAAGCATTATTGTAAAAATTTCCAAACTAGTGTAAAATCAAGCGCACAGCAAAACAAAACAAGAGCCTGGCACTTCCTGTTTATAAATGCCCTCTCCATAACTCTGTAAGAAGAAGAGTTAGCTTCAAGTGGCAATATTGAACGTGGCATGTTGTTTACAGCGGGATTAGGCTGTAATGCTGCAAATGCATAAGGGCCGGAGAGCCGCAACGTGGCTGAAAGGGATTAAATTGAAGCGCATTTGTATTTACAATATAAACCATTGAATTTTATGCCTAACAGGAGTAATAATACGCAAGTTGTATCCCTAGCACATGAACTGTGTATTAAATTTTATTATAAACTTTTTATTGTTTTAACATCGTTTTTTGTACATTTATCCATTTAGGCTCTGCTCCGCCCAGGCCGTTTTGACCGTCACATAATGATTGACCTCCCCACCATGATAGAGAGGGAAGAAATCTTCACGGTTTACTTAAACAAGCTGAAGCTGGCTCAACCAGCTGAAACTTATGCTAGAACTCTCTCTCGCCTCACACCAGGCATGAGTGGTAAGTTTTTTTTTTTTTTTTTGCAAGACGGGAATAGGTGTAGGTAAGAATTTATGTGTCTCAAATATATAATAATCAGTGACTCTTGCTTTCCTGATCAACTTGATGCCACAATCCTTCGCATACAGGAGTGCGTGGACGATGTAAAGCGTTGGATGACTTGCAACAAACTGAAGCTAAATGAGGATAAAACGGAAATTCTTCTCATCCACTCTCAAAACAAACCTCTCCCTCCATTCGCTCCTTCTTCTATATCTATTGGCAACTCTGACATCACACTCTCTCCCTCTGCCAGAAACCTTGGAGTCACGCAAACATGTCACGAATATATGCAGATCAGCATATAACGAAATTAGAAAAATCAGCACCATTAGACAACTCCTCTCCTTTGATGCCACAAAAACTCTCGTCTCTTCACTCATTCTTTCAAAATTTGACTACTGTAACACTCTTCTCGCAGGCATTCCTCAACACCACATAGACAAACTTCAGAAGGCACAGAACTCAGCATGCAGACTCATTTTTAAATCAAAGAAACATGATCACATTCAACCACACATGCGGCAACTCCACTGGCTTCCAATATCCTCTCGCATCAAATACAAGTCTGCCAATCTTTGCTTCAACTCGTTCACTGACCCTCACTTTCCTGTCTATCTCTCTGAACTGTTGCTTCCTTACATCCCCACAAGACAACTACGTTCTTCCATTGACAGTAGAACCCTCTCAATCCCAAGAACTAAAACTAAGACCATCGGTGAACGCTCCTTCTGCTTCCATGGGCCCACGTTCTGGAACCAGCTCCCCTTCCATATACGTCATAGTGAAACCTCGTCCATTTTCAAAAAGTCCCTTAAAACTCATCTGTTTAGGTCCGCCTATGACCTGTGATGCACCCTCCTTGCCCTACCTCATTTTCTGTTTCGGGTTGATCCTGAAGTGTCAAAGTGTCCCCGTTTTATAGCCATTTTCATTGTTTCTATAGTATAGTAGTTACTATCCTAGTGTGTCATTTTTATTTGCTTAGTTTACATGTTTTAATAATTGTAAAGCGCTTAGAGCTTTATGGTAAGCGCTATATAAAAATGCCTAAATAAATAATAATAATAAAGTTTATTTGAAAAACACGCTTCATCCCCAAAAGCTCGAAGCGCTGTACAAAGTCAACCATATTAAAAAGAGAAATAAAAACAATCTAAAATATACCACATCTAAAAACAGACGCAAAAATATAAAGCTACATACGAGCATACCCAGTCAAAGTCTTTCATCCCGTTTCAACCATAAGCAACACAAGCCAATATACATTAACTGAAAAAGATGGTAGATAGCATCACCCCAGAAGGTTTTTGCGAAATAGATGTGTTTTTAAATCGGTTTTAAAGGACTCCAGTGTCTGGCTGTTTCTGAGAGCGACTGGAAGTGCGTTCCAAATTGTTGGGCCGGCAAATGCAAAAATGCGCTTTCCGAAAGTCTCAAGGCGAACACACGTATCTATATTTTGCCACTATCGGATGAGCGGAGCTCTCCTATGGGTACATAAGGCGTCATGAGCGCTTTGAGATAAGATGGCGCCAGGTCATGTAATCAGCGGTAGCACAAAGTTGCAATTTTGTACTCTATGTGAGCGCGGACCGGCAGCCAGTGCAGCTCCTCCCTCAGAAGTGTTTTAGCGTGGGCGAATTTGCGTTAGCGAAGAACAATGCGAGCCGCATTATTCTGTGCTCTTTGAAGTTTATCCAGGAGCGTAGCTGGGAGACCCACCATGAGAGCATTGCAGTAGTCCATGCGTGATAACACAAATGCAGACATCAGCCACTTTGATGCATCTAATGTTAAGTAAGGTCTGATGTGACTAATCCTGAGCAGCTCTAGGAAAATTGCCTTGCAAAGCATGTTAATATGATTTTCCATAGTAAGCGTTCTGTCTAAATAGACACCCAGGTCTCGCACTGTATGAGCAAACTCAATCTGCATACCTGAGAGACTAAGTGATGTTGTGTGTTTTACAGATTTTTGTTTCTGAGCAGTGGCAATGGGAATCAGCTCAGTCTTTTCATCATTCAATTTGAGCTTGTTTATGGTTATCCAGTGCTTAACTGACTCCACTGTCTCTGTGTCATACTAAGAAGTTGAGGGAACTGAGATGGGATCACGGATTGATGAAGTTGTGTATCGTCCGCGAACATGTGATACAGCATGTCAAATTGCTTGATCACTGCACCCAGTGGCTGAACGTACAAAGTGAAAAGCATCAAAATACTGATAAATGTTTAATGTTTGAGTTTCAACCAAAATGTTATTATCTTTTATCATGAAACTCTAAGATAAGATAAGATTTTTTTTATTGATCCTAATAAATGGAAATCTGTTTTCTTACATTCATCGTGCATAATTTTTCAGTACTGAAATGCTTGTTTTGAGTTTTTCGTTGTTCCTTAAAATTGGTCTGTAGCAAGACATTTGGCGTGTAATTGTGCGGTAAGAAAAACTGTTGGGTTCTGGAGTGAGAACAGAGTCTTGGATTTTTGTTTGAACAGAGTTTTTCCTCTCCAAGATCAGGGGCATACCTTTTGTCTCTAGCTGGTGAAGTGCAAATTGCTGAAAGTACAAAGTGAAAAGCATCAAAATACTGGTAAATGTTTAATGTTTGAGTTTCAACCAAAATGTTATTATCTTTTATCATGAAACTCTAAGATAAGATAAGATTTTTTTTATTGATCCTAATAAATGGAAATTTGTTTTCTTACATTCATCGTGCATAATTTTTTCAGTACTGAAATGCTTGTTTTGAGTTTTTCGTTGTTCCTTAAAATTGGTCTGTAGCAAGACATTTGGCGTGTAATTGTGCGGTAAGAAAAACTGTTGGGTTCTGGAGTGAGAACAGAGTCTTGGATTTTTGTTTGAACAGAGTTTTTCTTCTCCAAGATCAGGGGCATACCTTTTGTCTCTAGCTGGTGAAGTGCAAATTGCTGAAAGTTATGCAGGAATAATTTTCAAGTTTTTACATGAGGCTTGTACTTGTATGTGGACAATGTATATTGATCAAAGTCATTGACTTTAAATTAGCCAATATAACAAATTATTCCAAATACTTAGATAGCCCTTTAGAAAAGAATTGATTCCATTGCATTCTAGATTGTTTTTAGGGTGACTTTTGTACGAATGGCATGAGACCTTCTTATATATTTGTCTAATAATTATCTAAGATTTTTTTGTTAACGCACAGAAGAAAGTCATCTACTAAAAATGTTACTATGAGAACTTTGTATGAAATCTAATCTTAACACTTTTTAAATTAAAGTAGAACCCGGTTATGTCGACAGCCTCAGGGTTTGCAAAAAAGCGTTGAGATAATCGATGATTGAGATAACTGAAAACCAATATGGCGGCAATATATTAACATGTGCTTGAAATTTCTTTATGTACATGATGTGCGTTAATAAATGCAGATACTTAAATTTAAAAAAAAAAATATTTTAAATATTACAGTTATTTAGAGCAAATTTCAAATTTAAAAAATGAAATCAGAATCAACTTTTTAACTTTAGTAATTTTTGAGCTACGAATTTTTAAAGTGCGAGTTCGTTTGGTATTTTCTAATATGAAGCCTCCACATTTTGTGACCTCATTCTGCTGATCGGGTCTTGTGCAATGACTATATAGTTTAAATAAGGCAACGCATCCCCTTATTTCTAAAATATTATTTAGTGACTACTTATTTTAAACTTTCAAATTTGGCACATGACTATTTAATTAAAGCTTTCCCTGACCAATGGTTCAATAGCTTTTGCACATGGCAAACTCTTATGAATGAAACTCTTGACGTAGTACCACGGCATAGCCATTGTGCAAGTGACCGTGAATGGCTGCCCATGACAACGTTTTGCACACGACAAATTATGATAATTTATAATAGACTATCCCGGGTTTTCAAACCTCTAATTAAAACATATTTAAATTACTTCTAGGTTCATTCTAAAACACAAGTCCTGTATTTTGAGAAATAAATAATTTTTTTTAATTATGAAAAACTTGTTTATTTGTTGTTTGGTATTTCTTCTTGCGAAGTTCAAAAGCCGGCGATTGGTCATGGGGATCGAGATAACAGAGGTTAAGTGGCAAATTTGGCCGCCTTTTGGGCTCGAGGTATCAGGGTTCGGCGACATAAAAGAATCAACATAACTGAGGAGAGAATGCTAAGACAAAGAGAGAATTTGGCGGTTCCACTTCATAAATGTCGACATAACATGGCTGGTGAGTTAACCCAGGTCGAGATAAGCGGGTTGGACTGTACTAAAAAATTTGGTATAAAAACTGTTGATTTATTTTCCAGGCGCTGACATTGGTAATATTTGTAATGAGGCTGCCATACATGCTGCCCGAGAGAAGAGTCCAGTGGTTGACAAAAAAGATTTTGAATATGCTGTAGAAAGAGTCATAGCTGGTTAGTGTTTTTGTTGAGTCTTGTTAAGTGATCTTTAAACGAAACAAAAAAAAAAGTTTTGGCAGCAATAATAGGAATCTCTGTGAAATAAACAAGAGTTTAAAAAAAAAGTCATTTGTTTTCAACAGTTTTCTCAGTTTCTAAGAACCAAGATGCAAGTTATTTTGATTTTTATCTCTTCATATTCTTAAAATTTACCCTACATCTAATATAGGAAATACTGCACTCTTTTTGAGCTAATGTTGAATTGTCCTTGTTCTTATAAAAGTCTGAATTTTAAATTTTAAGGTGTGGAAAAAAAAACTCGCCTACTATCACCTACAGAAAAGAAGGTGGTTGCTTACCATGAATCTGGCCATGCCCTTGTCGGTTGGATGCTTAAATATACTGATGCCCTGCTTCGGGTATGGATAGCTTCTTATTGAAAAATGTGCACAACACCATGATTTTTTCCAGCCTGGTCGATAAATAAAATTAAATAGAAAATATTTACTAGCTTATACTAATTATTGACCAGTGATTTTTAAACTTAATATAAGTTTGGACTCGTAAAACAAAAAATTGAAAAAAATGATGAGTATAAATTAAGAAAATTTGTACTAGATATAGCCCGCCAAACATTGGCCACAGCAATGCGTGAACTTCCTATCTACTAAAGTTACTTGACAAAACATGAACTCAAGTAATGCACATTTAAGAATCTCAATTTTTGCTATACCCCTTCCCTCCATGATACGTCACTGCACACTTTTTATTTCACGCCCATGAACTGTATTAAATATTCTGATGTCCCAACCTCTTTTTAACCAAATATTTTGTCACCATACTTTAATTGAGACGATTTCATTTTCTTAAAAGACAATATTACGCACCAAACGCAGTTGCGTTATTAAAAAAAAATATATCATTTAGCGAAGTTATCGTGAATTATATTTTGCATGCTATTGAACTCATTATTGAACCATACTTTCTTTCAAAACATTTAGAATTATTTGTAATATACTCTCAATACCGAATTCCCCGATTAGGAAGCAGTCTATCAGGAAGCAGATCATGAGTCACACCAGAAGCTAATATATATAAGAGATACTATAGCTTATTATTTATACAATGCAAAACATTTTTAACTTTTGAGACGGTAATTAAAGTTAAGAAATGCAGAACAGGTACAAAAATTCTGCAGAACTGTAATTAAAAACCATGATCATGTGCTTTTATCCTCACATTGTAACTTCCGTTTTTTAAATATCTATGTAAGAATGAAAGGCAGAGTGAACAGTGACTAGAGTATGCAGTTAATTAATTTTTTAAACGATATCTCTGTATTCATGAGCAATATAACCTGACACGCTTACCATGTGCTGTAAAGAATCTGTTATAAAGCTTACTTTAACTTCAGTAAGGTAAACATTCCAAATTTGCCTTAAGGCAAAGGATTGTCAATAAAAATGTTTTCTGTTTTTTTTCCTTCAGATTTCCATTATACCACGAACCAACAGTGCCTTGGGGTTTGCTCAGTACTTGCCATCTGACCAGAAACTTTATACTCAGGAAGAGGTAAGTGGTGTTGGTGGTGGGTGAGGGTAGGTGATATTAAAATGTTGTGCACAAATTTCAAACAATAAATAAAGGTGTTTGGAAATAGTGACTACCTCTTTATTATCTTGGTCACAGCCAAGCATGAGAATCCCATTTCTAATTTATGAAACATCTGAGTCTTAAATCAAGCTTCATTTCATGAAGGCTGGAATTATAAAATTATTAAAACATTTTATTTTTTTTTAAAGATTCATTATTAAAAGAATCCATTGTAAACAATGTTGCCAGAGAGCTTTTTCATCAAAATGCTGACGACCTAGTTGGATACTTTGGAGAAAATTAAACTTTCCCTCACTTAAACTTTGACTCACCTTATGTGTCACGACCAATTTTAAAACAACTTCATCCAATATGACCTAACATGAAAAATCTGTTCAGTCCAGGTTTAACTGAAGTTCTATTTATAAATATTGTGTACATTTCTTTTTCAGCTGTTTGAGAGAATGTGCATGGCCTTGGGAGGTCGAGCTGCTGAGAGTTTGATATTTAACCATGTTTCCACTGGTATGTAGAAGAGCAGTAGTTTTACGGAAAGCTTAAGAATGCTTTTAAGGGTCTCCTCCTGGGGACATTTTGATTTCTTTCGGCACACTGGTTGCGGAGCTCTGATGAATAGGTCACGTTTGATAAAAATTTACATTTGCATTAGCAAATCCTCTGATTTCAGAATTGTATTTTAAGGCAGTTTTGTGTAATTGTAGGCCCTGTTAAGCAGATGTTTGAATGACTCTAATATGATCTTCCAGTCACTAGCATATGAAAGGGGAAAAGAAGGCATGTGCACAAATGTACATTGATAATATAAAGTATCTGGATTATAATTGTCTGCACCTAACAGTTAAACAATTAACAACTCTTGGATATGTATAAATAATAAATTTTTGTTTAAAGGTGCTCATGATGACCTTCAAAGGGTGACAAGGATGGCTTATGACCAGATCCGTTCCTTTGGTATGAACGCTAGAGTTGGCCAACTGTCCTTCCCATCTGATGAAGAAACACCAGGCCAGAAGCCTTACAGTCAGCGGCTGGCCGCCACCATCGATGAAGTGAGTAGTTCCATTGAGACTTTTCATCATCACTTTCTAAAGAATGGGAAGAAATTTTTCTGGCATCACCCATAGTCACTGTTATAAATATTTTTTCTCTGTATTAAAATTCAAGTACATCTCAAATACCATTGATAATTTAAGAAAAATAGATGGAGCAATCTTCTCCACTACAAAATGTCTCTGCATTTTTCTGTATGTTTCATTCTGTTTAGTAAATACCTGAAAAAAATGAACTTTAAAAATTTTGTTTTGTCTAGAAATAAATGAGCATTGAATGATTCAGGGATTGCAAAGATTTATGTCAATTCTTTAGCTGTTCTCAAATATTTATAGCAAGGTTGAAGTGTTCGAGAGCATTAGACCTCAATATCAGGTTTAAAAAAAAATAATTGAAGACCAGTTCATAAATTTCTCTCAATCTCTTTTCATCATAACGTAAGCTATTTTAGTTTTTGCTGAAGAAGGCTTTTTTCTGACACGATTATTGGTTTGTTTAGTCTTTTTTCAGGTTTTCTCCTACCTTATGCTACTTATGTCCTCTTGCCTAAACTGATAGCAGTTCCCCCCTCCCCCGGCTATTATCCTGTATAAATACTTGTAACTTCACTACTTGTAACTTCAGTGGAGAAGACATACCTTAAAGGCAATATATATATAATAATAATATAATATGTAAGGTAAAAATTGACGGCACATCAGGAGTTACATTTTTTTTTTAATATAGCTCATAACATAGTTATAATCATAATCATAACACATTTCTGAATGATTTATTCAGGAAGCCAGGCTGCTGATTGCTAAGGCCTTCCTCCACACTCAGTCAGTCTTGCAGAACAACAAAGAGAAGTTACACCAGGTAAAAGAAATTTGTTTTGTTGTCATTGGAGTGATTGTTGAGTTATTGGGGGCTTGAGTTGTTGGAAAGTTCATGCTGTTTAATATACAAATTTAAATATTCTGAAGTGTTGGCATCACTATTAATAGACGGCAGTGGGCAAAAAAGCTTTACATTTGCATCAGTTTCCACACTAAACAATAATAAATGAAAAGCATAGCTGCAGGGTTTAAATAATGACTATATTTCTATTTCAATCTATTTATCCAATAGTGTGGTGGTTTCTAACTTGTACTTCTTGAAGCCCTGGGCTCTTAGTGCACTTCTCAGGGGCTCCATGGATATAAAATAAATAAAAACTGAATAAATCTTGAAAGACATTGGTGGAGCATAAGGGGCTCCCCCATAGATTTTTAAAAGGGCTCTGCTAGACTAAAATTATGGGAACCACTGCAGTAGAACATTCACAATCTAATAATAATAATAAAGTTCATTTCAAAAACACGCTTCATCCCCAAAGGCTCGAAGTGCGGTACAAAGTCAACAAAAAACATATCTATAATTTACCACATTTAAAACAAACGCAACACTACAAAAACTAATTACAAGCATACAATCTCAAAGTCTTTCTAGCCATTTCAACCCGGAGCAACACAGAGGTACAAAGTCAACAAAAAACATATCTATAATTTACCACATTTAAAACAAACGCAACACTACAAAAACTAATTACAAGCATACAATCTCAAAGTCTTTCTAGCCATTTCAACCCGGAGCAACACAGCCATTATTCATTAACTGGAAAATAAGGTAGACAATCATCCCAGAAGGTATTTGCGAAATAGATGTGTCTTTAGATCGGTTTTAAAGGACTCCAGTGTCTGGTTGTTTCTAAGATCGACAGGAAGGGCGTTCCAAATTGTTGGACCAGCAAATGCGAAAGTGCGCTTTCTGTAAGTCTCAAGGCAAACACGTGGTGTCGAGAGTTTGCCACTATCGGATGAGCGGAGCTCTCTACTGGGTACATAAGGCGTCAGCAGCTCTTTCAGATAGGACGGCGCCAGGTCATGTAAGCAGCAGTAGCACAAAGTTGCGATCTTGTACTCTATGCGAGCACGCAAAGGCAGCCAATGCAACTCTCTCAGAAGTGTTTTTGCATGGTCGAATTTGCGTTTGCGGAGAACTATGCGAGCCGCATTATTCTGTGCTATTTGAATTTTATCCAGGAGCGTAACTGGAAGACCCACCATGAGAGCATTGCAATAGTCCATGCGTGATAGCACAAATGCAGACATCAGCCTCTTTGTTGTATCAATTGTTAGGAAGGGCCTGATTTGACTAATCCTGCACAGCTCCAGAAAAATCGCCCTGCATAGCATGTTAATATGACTTTCAAAAGTTAGTCTTCTATCTAGGTAGACACCCAGGTACCGCACTGTTTGAGCTAACTCAATACGCACACCTGAGAGAGTAATGGATGTCGTGTTATTTGCAGATTTCTGCTTCTGAGCGGTCGCAATGGGGAGCAGCTCAGTCTTATCATCATTTAATTTGAGCTTGTTAATGGTCATCCAGTGCTTAACCGACTCCATTGTCTTCTGTGTAATACTGAGCAGCTGAGGGAACTGAGAAGTGATCACGGATTGATGAAGTTGTGTATCGTCCGCGAACATGTGATACAACATGTCAAACTGCCTGATCTCTGCACCCAGGGGCTGAATGTACATCGTGAAAAGCATCGGGCCTAGGACCGAGCCCTGTGGTACTCCGAATTCGAGATTAGATTTCTTCGAGGTCAAGCCGTTTGAAATAACTGACTGGACCCAATTAGTCAGATAAGATCGGAACCAACACAGGACGGTATCAGTGAGACCGAACGTTTGTATCGAAAGCTGAACAATCTAAGCAGAAACTGTTAAGTTGGAACTCTAAAAAATATTCTTGCGTTGAATTCTTATTTTTTCCTTCATACAGGGCTGAATTCTACGGATTCATTCATTGATTGAAATATCGCATCTTACCTGTAACTAATTTTTTTCATTGTTTCAGCTTGCTACAACACTGATAGAAAAAGAAGTCTTAACCTATGAAGAGATTGAGAAGCTCATAGGTCCCCCTGTCCATGGTAAAAAAAATATCATTGAACCCCATGGATGGGAAGGGATAATGCCTGAGGTTAACAATGGGAATAAGAACAAAGGTTGAGGTCATCTCCTGAAGATTTTATGGAACATCATCAAGTCATTTGTATTTTTTCCATCTGCTCTTTCGGACAGTGTAAAATTTTATAGACCTAGAAGATTTCATGAATATGACAAAAGATTTGAAGTGGCATTCATAAAAAGAATTGTTGAAATTAATTTGTAGCATTAGAATATTATTTAAAATGATTTAAATTTAACTATAATTATGTGCTATTCTAATTCTAAGTGACAGAAAAATTGTATATTTTGCAGGCATTATAAACTTTTCAAGGTAGCACAAATCAAAATCTGCACAATTTATGAATCAGTGAAAATATCAACGGTCAAGCTATCATAACATTAAATTTTAGAAAAGTGAAGAAGTGCTAAAAAATGAATTGCTGTGCCCATCATGTGGTCATAGAGAAGTTATCAACCAAGTGAATGTTGGAAAAGGGTTTGCCTTCATTGTTATTTTTGTGCACATGAAAGATGGTGTAGAGTTCAGCACCTTTTGAATGAAAATTAACCAATAAAGATCACTTTCTGTAGTGAATTTTTAAAAAAACAAACATGATTTGTTTGTTTCTTGTGTTGACATCATGTTAAAAAACAAATTAAATATCATCACGGTTTGAGAAAATGTAAGTTTTAAGCATACTGGACTTATTATTAATGACTTAACTATCACCAGAGGAATATGTTTGAACTAACCAGTGCTATAAATTGCAGGTTAAAAGTTAATGTTATCAATAGAAGCAGGTCTGTATGTGGGCTCACCTGTTGGATTTTGTAATGATTCCTATTACCGGTATATGAAATCTTAATAATTAAGCTAGGGAAAAGCACAATCATTCCCTCCAAATACTTTTAGTAAGGATTGATATTTCTTTAACTTATGTCAATACTTAAAATTCACATTCGGAATTATTTGACAAAATGAAACATTCAAAATTATTTGACAAAATGAAACATTCACAATTATTTGACCAAACAACACATTCACAAATGTAAGGTGAAGAAATGCAAACTTTTATTTGAAATTTATATGGCATCATTTAAAAAAAAATACAAAAGCATTCTCAGAATTAAAAAAGAAAAAAGGCATTAAGTATATAGATATGTCCCAAAAAAGTTTGAATTAAAAAAAGATATATTTGCAAAAAAGCATTTTAAAAAAAAAATGAAGAGAAATATGGTATATAAAAATGAAAACTTTATAAATCAAAACAACTGGTGTAATGAATGGAAAAGGATAAAGCCATGACTTGTTTTATAATTACTCAGAAATAAAATTAATCTACTTGAATTTACTTCAAGCCCTTTTTTTGTTTGTTTTTGTTTTCATGTTAACTTTAGCATCCTTTGAAGCATAATAATAATTCAAGTTTAAGAATTTATTTTTTTCACACACCGATAATCTTGTGAATCCTGGTTCAAAGCTTTCATTGCCATCCATACATATTATCTAACCTTGGCAATTGTATCTTAAAATTCTAAAAAATATTAAAGAAACAAAATATTGAACAAAGTAATTAATGATTAATAGGCATGTGAGAATTGCTTGCTCATTTATCAACATAAGAAGAAAACATTTTTAGCCAAATGAATGCATAAGATGTCTATCTGTACATTTAAAGACCAGCTTTGTCATTCAAATAAATTCTTTATTTGTGTTGTATTGTTTATCTTACATCTGACAAAAAATATTTACAAAATGCACAGACCTACATAAATGAATTTTTTTTCTCCCTGCAAAATGTTTCTTTTTTTAAAGTTCAAAATGGTGAAAATTAAAAAGACACATTGGGAAAATAGTTGATATATGAATTGAATATATTGGTAAAATTATATATTAATATACTTTCAGAAAACTGAAAGCAATCTGTACTTAACAAATATTAGGATATTATTCTTAATCAAATAATGCTAGTCAATCAAAAGTAAAACAAAATCAGTATGCATAACACAAATGACTAAATTAGGAAATATTTTATCAAAATTACCTGATTGCTGAAAGACAAAAGGTATTCAAGGTATGTTTTTACACATTCCTACGGAAATATCTATAACACAATATGTGTTCTTGTAGTCCTCTTTCATATTGCATTCTTGCATTCCCAAACTAAAAATAGTTGTGTAATAGCTTGATCCAACTATCACCATCCATACTTTTCAACCATCCGCTGGAATGCTGTCCTGGCCTCTATTTCTGAATATGCTGTTGCTGATTTGTGCACATCAAGACTGGCCTTTGGGTCACTCAAGATTTCTGATCGGACTTGCACAAGGATACTCTGACGATTCAATGGGAAGTGTTTTAAAATTAAGACTCAAAAAAAACTTCTTATCGGCTTGGAAGGGCATATCTACAAAAGTACAGCTCCCCTCTAATAAATTTAGGCAATTTGTTAAGATGAACAAGTTTATTGATTTTTATGATAAAAAAACCATGAGCAACTCCCAAGGTTGTTTCCAATGAATTAACCCCTGGGTAAACATAAAAGTTAAAAGGAAGAAATAAAAGATAGGAGCCAAAATGATCAATAAATTGATCATGGGCCCTTAAGATATAGAAGAAGAAGAAGAAGAAGAAAGAAATTATTGGTCATCATTCAAGAAAATGATCAATTATAATTATAACTTAATATAAGCAAATTAAAAATTAAGGTTGAAAAAAAAATTTGAATGCAAAGAATTTAAAAATTAATTGAAAATAAATCACAGATAATTTTAAGATTTAGGAGGAGAAATAAAATTTAAGAGCACGAATAAACTCATTCATTTCCTCATTTCAGAGTTTGAAGTAAATTATATATTTATGGTGGAGAAAATCTGCAAATAGATCTACGATAAATATAAAATATTACTAGAATTTATTTAGAAGTTTCAAATGACTCATAATATTGGTACCTAATGCTTTACTATAAATGATCAAATTTAAATACAAAGAATAAATAAATTACCTCAATATCATTGGTTGGGCACCAACCAGACTTGGTTAACATTTGCATACATATGCTACCACCAATAGTTACATGGCCTGTGCAAAAATGAAGCTCCATTAAATTGACACATGGATACATTTAATAAAATTGATGTAAGCGTAAGCGTCATTTGTCATTATCAGTTATAACATGTCAAGGGCTTTTTTTGTTTCTCTCAATGGACTAATTTGTTAACAATACTTCTCTAAATGGACTAATTTGTTAACAATACTTCTCTAAATGTACATTTTTAATATTTTAAAGTTTGTAGCGAACATCTTTATCTTGTTTCCCCTAAAATAATAATTATTTAACCCTATCAAGATGCTAGGAACACCCTGGCATGATCCCATGGTTTTTAGAATCAACACCAATGTCAAATGTAACAGGTAAATATATCAAGACCACTTTCTTCAAAAATACATTATGTTTTGGTGTGCAAAATAAAACAATATTTTAATGCTGATGTGATATTGATTGGTAAGTTTAATACTAACCTGTCAAAAACTGGAACCTTGGTTTAAGAACTCTGATAAATGGAGGACTGAATGGATAATCCGTTGGAAATTGCATGTCCAGTGTTATAACAGGCTGTGAGTACAAAAGGGATTGTTGAGGGTAAACAAAAGTGACTGTTCTTATGAGTAAGAGATGATATACAGCACTACTAACTCTACTTATCAAAATTACATAAATTATGGGAGATTATGGGAGGTTATTCTCAACATGATGGTAGAAAACAGGGCATTTTTTATAATTAGACCATGTGATAGTTAATTCTCAATGCATTATGTCTGAAATCTTACTTTAAAGAATAACTTGCACATATTATGGAGAAACATGTCAATGGTCCAATATATTCCAATAAAATTGTGATCCATTTGTTCCTTTTTACACTGCTTAAATCTTAACCTTTTTTTTTTATAGTTAAAAAAAAAAAAAACTTATGGGTACCGGTAGTGCCCGGATGCTGCATTATAAATATTTTAATAATTAGATACAGATACTTTTTATTAAGGGGCCACAGACAAATTCATTCAATGGTACTCCTTATGTACAACTCTGATGCACACGCATGCACATATTTTCTACATATACAAAAACATCTATCGGATGTTTTAAATATCTAGCTATAGTGTGACATTTCATTTTTATATTAGTATTAGCTTTATATAGATTATCTTATTATAGTAACAGGCTTGATCTAAGAAAAGGACAATAACAAACCTACATAACACTTGAAGTTTTTCCATACCTCTTGGTTATACTTCTTGGCATAAATCACCAAATCTTTGCCCAGTCGTGTATCAGTTGGTATGTTTGTAAGCTTCACTTGCTATGGAAAAAAAACAACATATTGACTACCACAATAAATTCTTTGAAAAAGTAAGTTCATAAACAGAGCTGAAACGAGTCAAGCTTCAACTTACTTCAAGATAAGCATTGTGAACAAGCTTGCATGATAGAGACCAACATTACAAAGTATCTCATAGCAAAACCATGATAAAATAGTTATGCATATTGTACATTTAATAATATACTTAAGAATAAAAGAAGGATGAAAGTCCAAATTGTCTCCTGAAGTTTATGGCACTACCTCCTTTACAAAAAGCATTTGTTACAAAAAAGAGTTTTCCTACCCAGACAAACAGGTTGTTTTCCACAGGAGATGCCAAAAACCCAAATTTCGGCCCACAAACACTAATATTTTTTAAATCTGGGGAAAGAAAGATGAAAACAAATGTGTCAAAAAATAATAATTCAACAAAAAAATCATTTAATCTTTAAGCAGCATTAAGTAAGAGCTATATGGCTAGCCCC
This sequence comes from Lymnaea stagnalis, assembly GCA_964033795.1. Classification (NCBI taxonomy): domain Eukaryota; kingdom Metazoa; phylum Mollusca; class Gastropoda; family Lymnaeidae; genus Lymnaea; species Lymnaea stagnalis. Next base: position 755,259 of record CAXITT010000147.1, read on the forward strand.
ATGTTTTTATTTTGGGCTCAAATAAAGGTTGAGTTTAAGAAAGTGATGCCATAAATCACTTGAATTTCAGAATTTGAATAATTACTAATAGTTTAGTGATCTTGTTTTTGTGTGGTCTGAAAGTCTTAGTTGTTAAGAAAATTTTAATTTAAAAACATGATCCCTTGGTTCATGTGGCATACAGGCAAAAGGGCATACAGTCATTTATGGACAAACTTTGATTTCGGGCAAGTTACCTGACTGTTCTGTTGCAATAAGGGGAAGCATTTATCTCCCTTACTTAGTCAGAAAGAACAATAATGTTCTTGAAATTACTTTAGTGTTCTTATTTGTATTTCATACAAGTGGAATCAAGGGGTGAATTTCCTCCCAAACAGAGATCACACAAGTGTGGGCAGAAGATTAATTTGATGGGAAATTTATTTCAAATTATAAATAGCTTCCATTGATTTTAAAATGCTTTTTATTTTACAATTTAAAATTGTCAAAATACACCTGGCAAGCATAGTCTCACTTTTAAGTAATAAATTTCCCATAAGAGCAATTAAGAAAAAGTATTCATGTGTGTTAAATATTTTTAAAAATTCCCTTTCAGAGCCTAATTTAAATAATTAAGTAAAGTTATTAAGTTGTTTCCTTTAATTCTGCAAAGATCGGAGATTAAAAAAATCTGTCAAATTCAATAGATGATTTAAAAATAAAATATATATACAGCAATTCCCCTATAACAGACGACAGACGCTGTCAATTTCGTCAAGCTAACACAAACCTCATTTGAACTACATTTTCATCTCCATCAAGCATCAGTGTAGAGCAATTTTCAATATCACATAATCTAATAAGCTTGACAACAATTTATACAAGGGATCAATGAAAGAAGTAATACGTAATAAAATATAACCTTTAACTAAACGTTTTACAGCCATTTCAGAACCATTGCCTTTGAAAAATCTTGTTGCCAGTTTTTCTTCTGATTCTCTACTGAAGATAGGATAAAAACTATGATTATTTCAAGTTAATTGATTATTTAAAGCATTTAATTTTAATTGTTGCAGCTTTTTATATATTAGAGAAAATAATTCTTCTTAATTTGTGATTTATGAAAGTAAAATACCGATACATTTTAAAAAACTCGGATGTTAACTTACACACCTTAATAATCATTTGGGAAGAGTTTTGACATAAAGATTTTGCATTTAAAAAAATTAAGTTTCCTTCTGATAATTGATATTTGCCTTAAGATCCATAAGCAAAATTGAAATTCCATGTTTTCAAAAAAATGATAATTCCCCCATAATTCAGGTAAATATTTCTTCATGTGAAAATTTTGGTCATTCTTTACGTTTATGTTTCATTTGAGATGTGAATGAATATTTTTGTGTATATGTCATTTTCAAACAAGCCATTATCTATACCACAAACTGAAAAATAATATACTTTTAAGTTTTTGAACTCCCAACTAAAAAATGTTCACTCTCAAAAAGTGATGTTTGCCTGTAATATTCAACATTATGTTTAAACAAAACCAAAAAAAAAAAGAAACAAATTTGCTAAAATTTAAAGCTTACTCCTCAGAAACTAATTTAACATCGTCCTCCTGGGCATCAACATCGTCTGCTCCATAATAACTATCAAAGTCATCAGCTTCATCTGCATCATTTTCTTCAACCTCCATATCTTCATCTGCTGAGGCAGTGGCTTTAAAAGTTTTCATTGAAGAGACCTAAGTTAAATACAATTAAAAAAATAAATAACTACTTTGTAATATCTGCTTCAATGGGTGTACATTTTTTTATAATTTATTATAACTAGCTAACAGATAACTATTTCTGCCATTATTCACATACATTAGTCATCAACAATGTGTGTTGAAATAGGGTAATATATTACTCTACTGGAGCATTTTCAAGCATTTGTTGATGACACTCTATACCTCTATAACAATGTCTTTAAACGAATACCCAGGCACACTGAATATTGGAACACAAACACTTTATGTATGACTTGGGTTCTTCTTTATTACATTTATCTGTTACGCATATTCACCTGGTAAGAGTATCTCCTTTAAACTACACAGTCTATCCAAAACACAGGTGCTATCACTCATGAACATCTCATGACAATCTCCTAAGTCAACTCTCTCTTCCTTCCACTCTCCCTATCTCACGCCTCATACACTTGTTTATTATTCTATTCTTGTCATCCAATGATCATTCAGACACAATAATAACACCCACAACACAACTCACGGACCAAAACAATGTTCATACTAACAACAGTGATTCTCATTCCCTTGACAAAGGGGTCGTATTTTCTTATAATGTTCATCAACAATAGGGTGGTATTGTCAAATGTTTATTAACAATGGGGTCGTATTGTCATAATATGTTCAACAACAATGGGGTCCTGTTGTCATGTTTTTGGACATTTAGTCAAACTTAAAAGGTTTTAAAACAATCTAGTTCTGAGCCTGTCAATAGCAAAACAGATAATTTACCAGAATAATGTGGATTAATAATTTCTTGTTATCGATTTTATAATTTTAATACCACATATGACAATTCCACTGGCTACAAATATGATTAATAAATAGATAAATAAATAAAATGAGATAAGATGCTTTTTTAGAATCTTGTTTTGATTTCATTGCACATATTGTTTTCAGTATGAGATTTAGTTTTGATGTGCTTATTTTAAAATTTAGCATATAAATTCATTATTTTAAAATTAAACAAAACATTCCTGTATTATTTAATTATTAATTTAAGTTATCCATTTGGGTATTGCTTACCAAGTTTATGCTGGCAGAAACTTTTTCTAAGACAGCTGTAATACTCTTACAGTCATCAAGATTGCAAGAGTCAAGGACATATTGTAATTGTTTTTGGGAGCCACTGTGGTCACTCCAAATATTCTGGAAATTAAAAATTAAAATAACTGATGGGAAAATGGCGATTTCAAAGACATAAAAGTGAAAGCTTATTAATAATGATAACGCAATATACTCTAGGTTGTTTCAGTAATAGAATAAAAACTACTTAAGCATTGCAAGCTCATATAAATGACAACAAATAAACTTTAAAAACAAATTATTTCATTATCTCTTTATAAAATTACAATTGAATATACTGTTTACACTTGTTAATATGCCAGTTTGTTCATAAGACTAACCCTTTTAATTTTGGCCAGGATAAGCCTGAAAATTCTGTATCACACACATAAGCCTACCCCATAAAATAATATGTGAGTGGGCGGAATACTGCTCTTAAGATAAAAAACATTATTTAAAAAAATAATTAAATAGATACTCCCTTCATGTGTCTACGGGTGCATACAGTAATCATACTAAACATTTCCAAAAATAAAACTTCCACATTCTAAAATAGTAATTTCATTATTCAATTTAGGTCAGCCAGGCCAATTCGACAAAGTCTATTTAAAAAAAAAAAAAAAAAATATTTTTCTATTTTTCTACTTGCTAAAGTCAACAGCTCATTAAAAAGTTCTGTTGCATTTATTAATTACATTTTTCTTCATTGTTTTTTTTATAACAGTAACAGAATATAATTATAAAAAATTTCTTATAACCCCATGCCACATATTTCTCTGAAATATATATACTTTTTTAAAGTTCCGTTAATGAACAAGAATATCTGGGAGTAAATATGTCTGATAAAAATATTACACGTCTTAAATCATGTTATAAATAGAGTTTTACAAACCCATGAGGGACTATCAGAACTAGGGCATGTGATGTAAAATTTGAAACTGTTCCCTCGTGATTCCAGATGTATCTGATTATTCTTCTCATCGTCATGGGTGACAACCAGGCTACAGCCTGATTTGGTCAGATAATCTGCTGCTTCATTTTTTAAAGAAGAAATATCCATGGTCTGTGTTGTATTGGGACGTGAACTCCCTACTAAAAAAAAATATAACAATCACAGAAAAGGAATAATTTATTATCTATCATGCCAAAAGAAAATGTAATTGAAATCTTAAATAGTTTATATCCCAGAGAAGTATAGAAAATAAGTCAAAATTAAAAGCCTCTAAAAGTCTTTTCAATATTCTTATGCTTGATCAGTTTCTACAAAATTAACTTTACCTTCACTTCTTGATCAGTGTGAATAAAGTTAAACTAATCAATATTCAAGGATATTCACTCTGCATTCATTCATATACATTATTTTACAGAAGAGCAGTGAAATAAAAACAATTTCACAATATAAATAAAACTTCCCAATGCAAATTCAAATTGAGCAAAATAACATTCAATCATTAATTCTATAGCCTATTGCAAATTCTTGAACTTTGACCTGATTTAAACTTACAAATTATTTTATTGAGAAGTATAAAACTAAAACTCCCCGAAATCCATTCTTTGAAATATTTATTTTATAATAATATTGCTGAATGAGTTCAATGAGTATGAGTTGTTTTTAAAATCATTTAGTTCTAGGAAGTAGGCATATGGGGATGCCTACGCCTACAGTTACAGTTTCAATCTCAGTCTCAAATATAGCCATAGGCATATACTATATTTAATCGGTGCTATACTATAATATTTTTTCTGAGAAAAGTAGATTTCAGTTTTAACCTCACTTCAATTTCAAAGTCACTTGTGTTGCAATGCCAATGTAATCATCAGTCTCCTAAGTTGCAAAGGATAATACTGATTTCAAATTTAATCATTAAAATTGTAACTAATTATTAATTATTTTTTAAATATTAATATTATAATTTAATTCCAGCAAATCAAACATGTAATTTATTTTCATTACTACAATAGTTTTAGATTTAGATTTCAGACTTATAGTTACATTTCTAAGTCTATATTAAAATTAAATTATACATTTAGTACAGTAGTAGTAGGCTTAGGCTTAGGCCTAGGCTTAGGTCAGATTCATTTTAAGTTTGTTTTACAAAGACAAAAGGTTGAAAAGTGTACACTACAGATGCCATGACGGTAAATGTAGGCCTACAACTACAGTTATAATAAGTTATATATTTACTCGGCGCATTGAATTGATAATTAATTTAATTATTGTTGAGCTTGTTTTTTTTTTTTTGAATTTTATCTTTGAGTTTGAGTGCTGACCACTCACTGTTGTTTTTGATGTCGTTGAGTGTTTGTAAAGAAAGACTACTAAAGAGTATTAAAAGACTAGGTCAAGGTAAAAAAAAAAATAATTAATTTAATTATTGTTGAGCTTTTTTTTTTTTTTTTGAATTTTATCTTTGAGTTTGAGTGCTGAAAACTCAATGTTGTTTTTGATGTCGTTGAGTGTTTGTAAAAAAAGACTACTAAAGAGTACTAAAAGACTAGGGCAAGGTAAAAAAAAAAGACTTAAGTCTTAAACTATTAAATTAAAGTTTAGTAAATAAATACTGTGAAGTGTCAAGTCTTTAAAGATTTCTTTTTGTTCACACTAATGCAATGAGAGGAATATCCCATCCGCGTACCGGTATCGAATATAAACATGTTTCCGGAAATAACCTTTTTTTCCTTGGTAATTACCGGTAATTCGAAATAAGTAAATACTGCGTTTGCGTGGTGCCGGGATATATAATTATTTATTTAGTAATTTCTTAATGAAATAATAATTTTAAATTACTATTAGGGCTACGGAAAAATAGGTAAATACCGGTAGGTAGATTTTCACATTTTTGTGTTTCTTTGGTGCTACTCAGTGCTACAGACTATAACTATAGGCAGGAAAGAAGAACAAAACGCCGCACCTTTAAATAATTACTTTAATAATGAAAGTTGATGTTGTCTTAAGTCTTAACATTTTAAAGTACCGGTAAAAATCGGAATCCAAATGATGAAAATGTGTAATATCTTTATTCAAATGTATAAGTATAGCTCACATTTAAATAATTTAATAGTTTTTTTTTTATCTATCTTCTTCTTCTTCTATATCGCGACAGGCAGTTCCGACTCGTAACAGTAAGAACACAGTACAGGAACTGTTCATTCCTGCCAAACAGGGACTGGAACACCGTACAAGCTTCCAAAAGGAACAGTTGAGGCGACAACACTTGACACATTTGCGTCTTTTGCCTCAAGCCTTCCAACCCCAATTTCATGATACTCTCGCTGAGTAGCCCTTGCAGCCAGTGAAATATCCCCTTTCAATACAACTCACCAGGCACAGTAACATTGCAAATCCCCTCTACATACATGAGCCAAAATGATCCATACATGATCGTGGGCCCTTATATAGAAGAAGAAGAACAGTGTTAAATATAATCGCATTGGACAGTGTCACACGCATTTAAAAAAAAAAAAAAGAGCAACCAAGCTCATTGGACGAAGCCTCAACCAAGCTCATTGGACGAAGCCTCAACCAAGCTAATTGGCCGAAGCCTCAACCAAGCTCATTGGACGAAGCCTCAACCAAGCTCATTG
>CAXITT010000147.1:762975-806646 GCA_964033795.1 Lymnaea stagnalis
TGATGTCGCCACCGCCCAGCTCTCAGCATCACCGTCACCTTACCTGACCCAGCTGACAACACAACTTATGGCTCGTATTGACCATCAAGTGGCAGCCAGGGCAGAAAGGTATAACCCTCCATCGCCTGAAAGGGACTGCGACGTCCGTTTTACCGAGTCTACACCAGCACCTACACATCAGCGACGACATAAGCGCAAGCGACAACATACACGCACGGATGTGTTATGTCGTTGGTGTAGTCGTAGAGGTCACACAGAGCAGGTATGCTGTGCCAAGAAAAATTACATTTCTCAAAGAAACGGACAACCACAACACCCCAAGAGGCGACGGTCAAAAAGGAAATCCAAGATGCCATTTGGTCATGATGCTGCTCACGACCAGCCGACTGCTGGTCAGCATGTGTCAACACATGTAAGAGAACCTGGTCAGTTTAGCGCTACTGTTGTTGGAACTAAATCTGCGAATGTGCGATCCACAAACTCAGACGCAAATACGATTCTTAAACTTCAACCCGAAAGTGTGACTAATACAGCTGGTCATATTGACCGTCGAAATATTAGGAAGAGATCAACAGTTAATTTTTCTGACACTGTTTTACAGGATGGTTCTGTTAGTGTTGCACCAAAACAACCGGCAGTTTGCCCAGATGTTGAGAGAAGAACCGTTATCATGACCCACACAGTAACACTAAAAACAAAGACACACGTTTTTAATTCTAAGGGAGAACTTCTGAATGTTTTTGAGAAATCTGAAATTTTATTAAAAAATGAAAGTGATCCAATGGAAGAAGCCCATCAAACCACCGAGGATTTAATCCCTACCTTGGTTTCGCCACCACCAACTTCCAGTACAATGAGTACAGGGCACCTGAACAATATTAGCTCATCCTCACAAACAAGGACATTTAGTTACGACTCAAAATCAACCGTGTCCAGTTTGGATGCTATCCCATCAAGACAGGTTGCACCACAACGGCATGACACATGTGTACCTGTCATTACTGCTCCCCAACATTCATCACACTCAAGAGGTAAACACGTGACAACAACGCAAGTAGTACCTCCACCAGTAGTACCTCCACCAGTGGTACCTCCACCAGTAGTACCTCCACCAGTTATACCACGCAGATCACTTGGCATCGCAAATCGAGAGAAACGGAATTAAGGCAGTGGCACAAAAAGACACTAGTCCTAGTTGTTGTTCATGCTAAGTGTTTTAATTTGTTTTTAAATATTCGATCGTTCTCTAAAATAGGCCCAGCGGGGACGCTGGGATTTAAACAGTTGGGGTGGATGTGGCAATGTGCCACTATATAAGAGAATCCACTCTCATAGTGTCACTGCTATGGGTAACCCCAAGCACGTACACATCCATTATCCATGGTCATTCAACGTAACACTCAGCCGTGTACTGGCCTTAAATTTTATGTAGGTTATTTAGACGCGGGAATAACCATCCCTGCTACGGGGTTGACCCATGGTCAGCTCGGACGCGGGTTCCCTGTGACTGTGTGTGTGTGTGTGGGAGGGGGGGCGAACTGGGACTTGAGGTGTGTACATTTTTTGAGATTGTGGTGTGGAACGGATGCGTCTGGTCGATGGCAGTAGTGAGAGATTTTCCTGTCGGCTCTGTCAACGTATTGTACCTTTTACATTAAAAGCTATAGTTCTCAGACCTGATTGTTTTATTGTGATTTCATTTACACTGTAAGCTACGTCCCCACTCGGCTACAGTTTTTGGCGCTGCGAGCAGGGTCACCTACGCCCCCACTCGGCTACAGTTTTGGCGTTGTCGGCAGGATTCTTTGAGGATAGTTTTAAAGAAAAGGTAACACAATCATAGACAGAACACACTTAGATCGACCGATGGAGAAAAGTGCAGTAGAGCAGTTTCACCTAGCCAACAGTCCACCCAAGCTGTCTAAATTTAATGGCGAGTGCAATGCAGAGCAGTTTGTGAAGGAAGTAAGGTTATTCCTGCAACTTCAGCCGATGCCCGCAACCTCAGCGGTCATCTGGATAATAGGAGCCCTGGAGGGACGTGCTCGTCAGGACATTTTGGACCAAGCTGTTGCTACGATAGACACTCCAGACAAACTACTGCACTTGATTTTGCAGAACTGGGGTGATCATCGTGACGTCACAACTCTAGCGGCCGCATTCTACCGTAGACAACAATACCTTGGGGAAACTGTCGAGGAATATGCGAAAGAATTGCGCAACATCTTCATGTTAGCTAATTCTGCACGACCTGGCATTCTCCCAGAAGACATACTGCGTGACGTATTCATCCAAGGTCTCCAACCACCCACCCTACGCAGAGATGTCAATAGCACCAAACGCCCATGCGATAGTTTAAAAAAAAAAATGATATCATTTAGCGCAATTATCGGGAAATTTTTTTTTTTTTTTTTTGAAACTGTTACGGTACATATTATTTTCATCTTCGGCTTGAAAAAAAAACAGGAATAACTGATTTTGCGGTGTTGGGGATGAAAATTAGATAGAATGTGTTGTCATTAAGTTTACGTGCCAAGTTTCAGCTCTATAGCTTGATGAAAAGTGCGTCAATTAGCCTTCCTTACATTTCGCCACCCACGATCAAAAGCGAAGTTAATATAAAAATATTTAAGAAATATATATTATTTTCATATTGAACGACTTCGAGTTCAAGTGAACTTATTTTTCGAATTAAGTAAGGCATTTTTTATAATGAACATTTATTTGAAATTGGTTTTTTGTACGGTACTGTTTAAAAGATTAGGTGTTTGTGCTTAATGCAATCATATGCCTACTCTTTAAGGCAGTGTTTCTTTCAGAACTTTTCCCCCCGGTTGGGGGGGGGGGGGGTACTTTAGTTTTTCGGAGGTGGGGGGTGGCGCCAGTGGAAAGAGGCGTAGCTAAGGTGGGCATAGGGGACAAATGTCCCCGGGCGCCAGACTAGCGGGGGCAGCTCCAAGGAAATCCATGTATCCTTTTCAACATCACGTTAGAAACATACGTGTGAACCCCAGAGAGGTAGTACAGAACAACCATAAGGAACTTTATAAAGCCAGCCCCTGCCATAACTGGCATACACAGACGATACAGCGCTACTTGGTAGAAACATCAATGATATAATTAAAGTTTTCAGGGAACTAGAAGATGTCACGGTCACAGCTGGTCTTGATGTAAATAAATGGAAGGCAATATATCTTATTTTATGATACCAGTAATGCAGTGGCGTAGCGTAATGGGGGCGGCAGGGGCGGTTCGCCCCGGGCGGCACTTTTCCTATATATAATGAGGGGCGGCATTTTCGTCGAACTACAACTACAAGGTTTTTTCGTGGTCGCTGCGGCAAAAATCTTTGCCCACCCCGGGCGGCATTAAACCTAGCTACGCCACTGGATAATGTCAGGAAAGACACACACTGATGACAACATCAATATATATGAACAACTACATATTTGAGAGAGTAGCTACTTTCAAATATCTAGGGGTGACTATAAATAAGCAAAAGGAAATACAATCGGAGGTGAAAGAAAGGAAAACAGCATGATGCAATTTTTCTTATTTTAACTTACAAAAGATACTACGAATAAAAAAACCTCTCTAGGGGAACAAAGAGGCAATATGCACCACTATTATAAGACCAGTAGTAACTTGAGCAAGTGAGACTTGGTTCCTACCAGAAAAGCAGAGAACCTACTCAATATTTGGCCCGATGATAGACTATTTCGTTTTGAGAATCCTTACAAACCAAAAGCTATATCAATTGAACCCATCCATTGTCCCAACAGTAAAAAAAAGCAGACTGCCCTGGTCAGGACACATTGAAAGGATGCCGGATTCTGGAGCAGCAAAAACGATGTACAGGCAGAAACCTAGGGGCAGACGGCTCACCGGTCGACCGAGATGGATTGACGATGTAGAGAAGGACTTCAAAGATTGGGGGTTCGTGCATGGAGGCGAAAAGCGATGGATCGATCCAAATGGAAGAATGTGGTGGAGCAGGCCAGGGCCCTACATGGGATTAAGCGCCAATGATGAAGACATTTAAGAATTTTGGGTGGGAAGCACTAGAAATAGCCATAATAATTAATAATAGGACATTACTAACTCTTCCACCAGCCTAATATTAAATAAATTCATTACAGTAGGGAGCCCTAAGGCTATGCCTTTTTTTGACGAGAGATACTCCCCAGCTTAGACTCGCCCTTTAAAACTTTATAGTATAGGCCCCGGAAAATTTTTGAAAATTCAAAATGCAAGACTGTATATTTGAACATAGTTAAATATAGTTTTGCATCATTATACTCTTAACTGGAGAGCAATGGGAGATATGCTAGTTAAGATTTTAGGTGTCACATGACCTCGGATCCATCGTGTGAGGTCTGCAACCCGTATAGCAGCATGGGGCCTCGTATAGTTTAGGGGCTTCAAGTTTTGCTGTAATTACTTTAAATTATCAACTTTTACTGCTAGGTAGGGAAGGACGAAACCGAAAAGTAACAGGGGTGCCACACAAGGTCACGCAGTCTCCGCTTGACCCAGTGTGTTATACAAATATATATATATTACAATTTTTATTTAAGAGTAATGTGTTTTTAAAAGTTTTTATTTAAAATATTTTGGGGTAAAATACATAAAAAATAATGGATTTAGTATAAAATATTTTTTAAAGTTAAAAAAAGAATTCCTTCCAAAAAAGGTAGATCTATCAATCACAAAAAGGATATGCTAAAATAGTTTTACATTTTGAACGAAAAAGAAAAACCCAAAACATAAGTTATTTCTAAATATTTCACATTTTACCAAAGTCAACAAAGAAAAAAAAGTTTTTCTGTAGAAAGGGCTATACATTTTTATGAGTTTTCAAAATTGTTATTTCTTTATAAATCCTATGTAACAGACAAAATTGTTAAGAAGACATGAGTTGTTTATTAAAGACATCATATATCATTTTGTTAATGTGTGATTTTTGTGTGAAGGAAATCGTATAAAAATAAAGTTTAAATTCTCAATATTCAGTTGATTAAAATGTTAATTTAGATTTTCAAGCTACTACTACTAAAATTTGCTACATATCAATTACAAATTGCATCTTCGTTATTACCGTACACTTAAAAACAATTTTTTTTTTACCAAATCCATAGAATTTACTTTTAACTACTACCGGTACCAAAAATGGCATTTACAAGATAATAAAAAAAACTTACATTTAAAAAAAAAATACGTTGTTTAAATATGTATATTCTTTCTACTGGTTTATCATGTAAAAATGAATTTTAAAAAAAATTAGTTAAAAAAGCTGGGAAAGATTGTTTATTATTCTTAAATTGAACAGAGAAAAGTCGTTGGGGATTTAATAAATAAAAGCTAAGTATTTTTAAAAATAAATCATTTTATTCTGTTGTTCGCGAAACTGTTACAAAATTAGAAACACACTCGATTTAATAATAATAAATGAATTGTTAACTATTTGTATGCAACCGGTAAATGTCTAATTTTTTGTAAGTATTAAAGTACTGAAGATTTCTCCCTCTGAAGAGTCAAATAAAAGTCAAAGTTTTCAATAACAAAAATTTAGGCTAAATCATAACAGTCTACTTTTCATAGATACGGTAGCAATAAAAATATTTTGTATTATTAATTTAAGCGCATGGCTGATATCTGGAACGGAATTTCTGGTGCACTCAATAGTGTTATTAAAAGTTTGCCGACTATTCTTCCTCGAAAGACGGATGTTGAGAAAGTGATAATTCACCAGGTGCAAATGATTGGTCTACCACCTTCCACAAGACTTTTTGTCCGCTTTGCTGGAATTTCCGGAGCTATTGCGGTAGCACTGGGTGCTTACGGCTCTCATGTTTTTAGGCATAAAGATGTTGATCCCAAGCTTAAAGATACATTTGAGATTGCCAGCAAGTACCATTTCATCCACACATTAGCGCTGCTAGCCGTCCCTTTTGCCAGGAAGCCTGTTCTGAGTGGGACGCTGATGACCACAGGGATAGTCCTGTTCTGCGGGAGCTGCTACTATCACGCCATCACCAACAACATGGCCATTCGGAAAGTGACACCCTATGGCGGCTTTCTCCTGATCTTCGCATGGGCCTCGCTGGCACTGTGATACTGACATATGAGGGAGGGGAAACGACGGGGAATGTATGTGTGTTGAATAGCCATTATGATTATGATGCTGCAGTATCAAACTTGTGCCTGTTTAGGTATTATGTTTCACACAACAAGCGTTCATTGTTATGGAGATGCCTCGCTCATAGCATAAGCAGAAAAAGTTTAAGTGAACTGGTTATGTGTTACATTTTGTTATGACTAAATTTCCTCATACATGATAAAGAATATTTTCATAAAATCAAATATTTGAGATTGGATCCAAAGCAGATACATAGAATAATTTAAATAATAAAATAAAGTAGCCATAATAATAAAATAGGAGCCAGAATGATCAATTCATTGATCGTGGGCCCTTAAAAATAAAGAAGAAGAAGAAGAATCGCTTTTTTTTTTTTTTTTTTAAAGTTTTCATTTTATCTAACTTAAAATACATGTATGGAATCTACTACATTAAAATGTTAGCTAAAAACGATAGACATTTATATCGATTTAAAGTAGTTTAATACAGTGTTATTAAAGTCTTTCAACTTGTGAAGCTGCAAAATATAAATAAATACAAATACCGGTACCGATAATTGCGAATAAGAAAAAGTATCATTTTTGCCTTATTATCAGGAGCGGCCAATTTTGAAAACAATACGATATTTATAATCGAATTCTGTGAGCCTGTAACAAGATTAACCGAAACGATATGGATCATCACTATATATCGAACAAAGCGATATTTTACTTGTTCCATTAATTGTAATCGACGAAAGGCACACATTTATATTTCCGTACTTTTAAAAATGTTATCAAATTTTAATTAAAAAAAAATATATAAATTTTTATTAAAAAATTATTTTTTCTTATACATTCCCACCCCCCCCCTCTCCCCAGGTAAAAAAAAAATGAAAAGAAACCCTGCTTTAAGGTACCGTACCGGAATTACATATTGTCCAATTTTAAGTCTCTTCCCATTAATATCATTTTCAATACCGGTACCTGTACCACTTGACTGTTGCCGGTACGGTACTTTTGTTCCCGCCCCCCCCCCCTTAGTCTCGTTACTGTTAGTTCCCCATGTTCATGTACCGGTACCAGTTTTTATACCAACATTTGTTTTTATTCGTGTTCTGATACTTTTAGTTACGGTACTCTTAACTAAGGTATTTTTTTTTACAGTTTATTTATTCTAGTTTTCCCCTTTTAGTTTTAGGACCTTCTAACTTTCTCTTCGGTCCTCTTTCTTCCAGATAGTCACATGCTCTCCTCCTGTACTGCTGCACAATGCATATTTAGACCAGCTATGAACCAACTTCGCTTCTTTGACTAGACTGTCTTTAGCTTACCGAGGTACTTCCACTTCCACCTACCTTTGGGTGACCAAACGTCCCGTAAAATTAAAAACGGGATTGTCCCATTTTTTCACGATCGTACCCGTTGTCCCGAAAAATTCTTTCGGGACGCCTAAATGTCCCGTTTTTTAAAAACCAAACACATTTTCTAATCACTAAAACTTCCTAATTTATAATATAAATATAACTTCAAATACTATTTTAATTTTGGCTAGCTGTGTAGCCAGTGCCACTAGTGATGTGGGCTAGCGTGATGGCTGCACCGTTCCGTCTCCACCACAGTGTCCCCGCCATAGATCTTATATTTATATGTAAATGTATAGCGAAAGACACGAGACTTGAAGCCGCAGGGGTGGGGAGAGGTTGTAACTGTGCAGAAAACAATTTTGATTCCACGACGCAACGTGTAATGTGTTAGTCTAATGTGTGATCCCTACCGGTCTGTTCGTGTCAGGTGTCTGTTTTGGGTGTTGAACTTTATTCTTTAATTTTATATGATCTTCTCATGTAAACAATAATTATGACAAGCGTCAATGTAAGTTTATGGATGAATACCGGGTATTCCAAAGAGTGGAACTATATTTTAAAAGGGACACTATGAAAATGAAGCCGAGTGCACAGTTTGCAATAATGTTTTTAGTATTGTTCATGGTGGACGTCAGATATAAAACAACACATCGCATCAGTGAAAATATAGGAAAAGACTCAGTGCCCCGAGTAGATTTCTATGTTAGATTTCATAGTTGAAATGAGCACATTTCAATAAACAGTTCCCGGCCGAGGCCCCCGCTTTAACTGGAGGGTATTCCCGCCCCCCCCCCAAAAAAAAAAAAAAAAAAAAAAAAAAAAAAAAAAAATATAAAATTTTTTTTTTTTTTTTAAAGTTTTCATTTTATCTAACTTAAAATACATGTATGGAATCTACTACATTAAAATGTTAGCTAAAAACGATAGACATTTATATCGATTTAAAGTAGTTTAATACAGTGTTATTAAAGTCTTTCAACTTGTGAAGCTGCAAAATATAAATAAATACAAATACCGGTACCGATAATTGCGAATAAGAAAAAGTATCATTTTTGCCTTATTATCAGGAGCGGCCAATTTTGAAAACAATACGATATTTATAATCGAATTCTGTGAGCCTGTAACAAGATTAACCGAAACGATATGGATCATCACTATATATCGAACAAAGCGATATTTTACTTGTTCCATTAATTGTAATCGACGAAAGGCACACATTTATATTTCCGTACTTTTAAAAATGTTATCAAATTTTAATTAAAAAAAAATATATAAATTTTTATTAAAAAATTATTTTTTCTTATACATTCCCACCCCCCCCCTCTCCCCAGGTAAAAAAAAAATGAAAAGAAACCCTGCTTTAAGGTACCGTACCGGAATTACATATTGTCCAATTTTAAGTCTCTTCCCATTAATATCATTTTCAATACCGGTACCTGTACCACTTGACTGTTGCCGGTACGGTACTTTTGTTACCGCCCCCCCCCCCCCTTAGTCTCGTTACTGTTAGTTCCCCATGTTCATGTACCGGTACCAGTTTTTATACCAACATTTGTTTTTATTCGTGTTCTGATACTTTTAGTTACGGTACTCTTAACTAAGGTATTTTTTTTTACAGTTTATTTATTCTAGTTTTCCCCTTTTAGTTTTAGGACCTTCTAACTTTCTCTTCGGTCCTCTTTCTTCCAGATAGTCACATGCTCTCCTCCTGTACTGCTGCACAATGCATATTTAGACCAGCTATGAACCAACTTCGCTTCTTTGACTAGACTGTCTTTAGCTTACCGAGGTACTTCCACTTCCACCTACCTTTGGGTGACCAAACGTCCCGTAAAATTAAAAACGGGATTGTCCCATTTTTTCACGATCGTACCCGTTGTCCCGAAAAATTCTTTCGGGACGCCTAAATGTCCCGTTTTTTAAAAACCAAACACATTTTCTAATCACTAAAACTTCCTAATTTATAATATAAATATAACTTCAAATACTATTTTAATTTTGGCTAGCTGTGTAGCCAGTGCCACTAGTGATGTGGGCTAGCGTGATGGCTGCACCGTTCCGTCTCCACCACAGTGTCCCCGCCATAGATCTTATATTTATATGTAAATGTATAGCGAAAGACACGAGACTTGAAGCCGCAGGGGTGGGGAGAGGTTGTAACTGTGCAGAAAACAATTTTGATTCCACGACGCAACGTGTAATGTGTTAGTCTAATGTGTGATCCCTACCGGTCTGTTCGTGTCAGGTGTCTGTTTTGGGTGTTGAACTTTATTCTTTAATTTTATATGATCTTCTCATGTAAACAATAATTATGACAAGCGTCAATGTAAGTTTATGGATGAATACCGGGTATTCCAAAGAGTGGAACTATATTTTAAAAGGGACACTATGAAAATGAAGCCGAGTGCACAGTTTGCAATAATGTTTTTAGTATTGTTCATGGTGGACGTCAGATATAAAACAACACATCGCATCAGTGAAAATATAGGAAAAGACTCAGTGCCCCGAGTAGATTTCTATGTTAAATTTCATAGTTTAAATGAGCACATTTCAATAAACAGTTCCCGGCCGAGGCCCACGCTTTAAATGGAGGGTATTCCCGCCCCCCCCCCAAAAAAAAAACAAAAAAAACAAACAACAACAATAAAACAACCGTCCTTTAAAGTTAAAGCGTCCCGTTTTTTTTTCAAATCATAATTTGGTCACCCTAACCTACCTAGCCAACGATTGGGAAGGAACTGGGCTCACTCTTTATAGGAAAACAAGTTACAATTTAAAATCAATTTAAATCTCAACTTTTTTTATAACCGTATCTGGAAACGTCTCCGTATAATTTACTATGATTAAATACCTAAAGGTTTCACAAGAAATTCAACCCGGCGGCAGGTTCTTTTTACTCTGACGACAAGGTTAAACTCTATCTCTAGGGGAAAATAGCATTTCAATTTTAACGTATGCGTATTCTTGTAGGGACATACGAGTCTCATCACCAATCTCAGAACCACCATGTCGTACCAGCTTGAAGATGGCATCCTCTCTAAGATCTCTGATAACCGCTATCCTTATGGTCTTAATCTTATTACCATATATTAAAATTATCTTTACGGTATTGGTACCGGTGGTCGGAAAATCGCAGCTCGCAAGCCGTATGCGGCCCTTTAGCGACTTAAGTGCGGCTCGGCCAGAAATCGGTTTTGACTCCGAAAAACATGGTTCTTGGCAGTGACAGGTTCTTGAAAAGAAATTTAGGTCTCATTTTTTTTTTTTAGAAATCGCCCTGCTGCTGCGTTTTGGCTCTTTTTACTAATGAGTTTGACCTCATCAAACTGTCAACGGTACGGGCAGCAACTTCGCTGGATGCACCCCTGATCTCCAGCTCTCTGATGAAGAAAGGTCCCTGATCTCCCGCTCTCTGATGAAGAAAGGTCCCTGATCTTCAGCTCTCTGATGAAGAAAGGTCACTGATCTCCCAGTCTCTGGTGAAGAAAGATCCCTGATCTCCCGCTCTTTGATGAGGAAAGGTCCCTGATCTCCAGCTCTCTGATGAAGAAAGGTCCATGATCTCCAGCTCTCTGATGAAGAAAGGTCCCTTATCTCCCACTCTCTGATGAAGAAAGGTCCCTGATCTCCCACTCTCTGATGAAGAAATGTCCCTGATCCCCCACTCTCTGATGAAGAAATGTCCCTGATCCCCCACTCTCTGATGAAGAAAGGTCACTGATCTCCCGGTCTCTGATGAAGAAAGGTCCCTGATCTCCCGCTCTCTGATGAGGAAAGGTCCCTGATCTCCAGCTCTCTGATGAAGAAAGGTCCATGATCTCCAGCTCTCTGATGAAGAAAGGTCCCTTATCTCCCACTCTCTGATGAAGAAAGGCCCCTGATCTCGCGCTCTCTGATGAAGAAAGGTCCCTGATCTCCCACTCTCTGATGAAGAAAGGTCCCTGATCTCCCACTCTCTGATGAAGAAAGGTCCCTGATCTCCCGCTCTCTGATGAAGAAAGGTCCCTGATCTCAATTCTCAAGCGCTCTGATGAAGAAAGGTCCCTGATCTCCAGCTCTCTGATGAAGAAAGGTATCTTCTCTCTAAAGGTCTTACGGCTCTAAAGGTCTTACATTTATTCCCCTTTGCATCCTGCGACCGCTACCAATTACTTTCTGATTCTCATCGCTTCTCCCGAGACTTCAGTTTTAGTTTTACTTCGCTGGGAAAAATAGCACTCTTCCAACTTCCAGAGGATGAGTTGCTCCCGTTCCTTAAGAGTTTGAGTACCGGTATGCAAATCTAACTGGACACCACCATCTAAGCAATCCAAGGATTTATACATCTATATCAGTAGCACGCAAAAATGACACCAAGAATCCCCGGTTGCCTCCACTTGATCTTCATTACCTTCGATCCATCATACTGACAGTATCTTAGTTATAGCTTTACAATTATTTCTCGACAGTAAACTCCATTCATCTATACCCACCACTACCAACACCCTCCTCCGTTAACTGAATTGGTTCTCATTTTCAATTCGTTTGAGTTTAACGGCCAATTCTTCGACCAAATCAGTGGTATTGCTATGGGGACTAAAACTAAAACAGGACACAGCAACGCAAGTTTGTTCATGTGAGAGTGAGAGGAGCGAACTTGACCTATTCATCAATATTGTAGGTTCTTTTCACCCCTCCATTAAATTCACACCACAGGTCTCTGTGATCTCGGTTAACTCTTTGGACATTACAGTCACCCTTAACACAAAGACAGCCTACTCACCTCCGGCTACTTTTAAACCTACAGAGAGCCACAGCCAGTTACTCTTCTCTTCTGGTCTTCCCACCCAAAATCTTGTAAGGATTCAATTCCCCTTTCTCAACTACTTCGTACTCGTCGACTTTGCCAGTCTGAGGATGACTTTTGTGACAAGGCACTTGAAATGATTGACTATTTCCGGTGTAGGTCCTACTTGGAGACAATGCTTTTATCAGCCCTTCAACGGGTTAAAAATATCACTCAAGCTGATGCCTTCAGGTCTCGTCCCAGTGACAACAGCGACAGGACCAAACTTATTTCACATATCATCATCACAATCTCTTATAAAAACAGTGATATTCTCCTAGCCGATCCTGGCACCCACAACATGTTTTCTCATTCCCGCCTCACATGGTGTTCAAAAGAGATAAGAAGCTACGAGATCTGCTTGTGTAGCCACACCCGTGCTACCCCTCCCTATTTGGGACTAAGCCATATAGAAGCTACCATTGTAAAACTTGCCCTTTTGTCATTCAGACCCAACACATTCCCTTCCCTAAGGGTAGTTTTCAGATAAGTAATGGTTTCCTTTGCACTAGTTGCGATTTTATCTACGCCATAGTTTGTAACCACTTCCAGATGACGTTTATAGGATAGACTGATAGGCGCCTCTCAGACGGGATGTCATTTGCTGAAAACCTTCGAATTATTGCGCAAGATAAACAGTGTCATATCTTAAAACATTTTGATAGAAATAGAAGCACCAGTGACCTGACTATTACCGCCATTGTGTCTTGTACCAACACGCCCACCAGAGTGAACTTAGAGAACAAAGTGATGCAGACTTATCGGACCTTGACAGCACATGGCAGGAATGTCATGTTCCCCTTCACTTGTTAAATCTTTTCTCTGACACCTCCTTGTTACAACCAATTACAGTGGACTTACTTCTCCCGTCTTCCATCCCTTTTTGCTTACATTTACATTTACTTTCTTTCCTACTAATGGTCTATTAGTATTACATTACGTTTGCTGTCACCTCAGATACTACGTCGCAGCTAAGTATTTATTTCAACATTTATATTGTTAATTGTTGTCTACTGTTGTCTGTTTGCTGAAGAAGGCTTCTGGCTGACTTTTCGTTGTTTTGCTGCGTCCTTTTGTCAGGTTTTCAAAGACTGTTTCACTTATTTCCATTTTAAGAAATAACAGTTTACAGCGTGGTATAAGGGCTGTTGAACTTAAGATTATAATGATCACTTAGTTCAGGTTAGTGAAACTGTCATTGAAAGGGCAGATGCACATTTATGAGTATAGAAATGTCTCACAGATGCAATTTGTTACACACGTGACAATTTCAGACATTTGTTACACACGTAACAATTTCAGACATTTGTTACACACGTAACAATTTCAGACCATAGTAGATTAAAATTTGGTATACAAATTAATACAAATATTTTCATGTTGTAAATTCATTTTAATTTTATTTAAGCTTTATGCCTAATAAGTTTCATTCCAGATTTTGACTGTCCTCAGTTAATAATTAGAGTCTGAACATTGAAAAACCATAAAAGATCATAACCCGTAACAGTAATATATTCATCAATATGTAAATGTTGATTTCTAATTAATAAAAAAATTAATTGCTCAAAAAGATTTCAAATGGTCATCCGTTATTTTACTGGTATAATATGTAGTTGATTACATACAAAAATATGTCTGTCTGCACCGCATACATTTCTACATAATGGATCTTAATACAACTTAGGATACATAGTTGTTTCACTTCAGTATTCAGAGGAAAATGTTGACTGGGTTTGAATTTTAAAAACAAAAGCCATATTTAATGGATAGATCAAGACCAAACTTGGTACAAATGTACATGAAAATATTTATTTAAAAAACAGGAGGGTTTTGAATTCTTAATATTCCCCACGTCGAGGCCAGGGACATTAATTTTATTTTCCTTACTTATATACTCTCTATCTCTTTCATTTTTTAACATATTTCACTACGACAAATTTTAAATTTTTAACATGACTATTTATCTTATTAAGATTTACGTTCCCTATCTCAGCGATAAATAAAATGTTAGCTTTTAACTTTTAGAAGGGATTTACATGGGGTCCTTATTTTAACTGTAATGGAAAATGTCTATAGAGCATTTTGTTTTTAGATATTTTAGAATTGAACAAGTGATTTTTATAAAAGAGTAATCTTTTACAAGCTATTTTTAAATATCTTTATTAAGTTTCTACCTATTTCTAGAACGTTAGATTAAAAAAAAAAGGGGGGTGTTAGGATGACACAAATGTCCTTTTTAGTTTTTATGTTTTTATAAAATTAAGTCTCTATGATTTTCCTCAAATATTATTAAATTAGATGTAAAGATTTTTGTAAGCGTCTAGTAAGTTCCAAATAGGTTTAGAAGGTTCTAAAATGTGATTTCTTTATAATAGCTAAGCTATACAAGAAGGCTTATGTTAAAATTCAAAATTCTAAGTAAATTGTTGCATGTAATATTAGCCAAACTTGGTAAATATACCTTTCATAATCCTTTTTAAAATGTAGGTGGATTTCAAATTAATAATATATATATCATATGATATCTTTTTGTGCAAGGGAAGGGGGTGCTTCAAAATTTTATTTAATGGGACAATTTATAAAATAAAGTTTTTTGGTTATCCAACTTAAAATGCCAGTACTCACTGCTATAAAGCATTAAAGTTAAAGATTAAGTTCTTTTGGGGCCCAAGGCCACCACAAAGAAAAAAAAAAAAAGATTTAAATGCAACATCTTTGCAAATTTCTTCAGATTGTAAGGGGAAAAATTAAAAAAAGATCCCTCACATCTGTGATATGCTGCACTTGGTCGCAGCCTGTAAAATAGTATGGGGAAAGGGTAAATTAAAAAAAAACAACAGAAAAACCTCTACATCCGTGCCTTCTATATGCCCAAAAAACCCAGTGCGACCTTGACGAATTCCAAAAACTGATCAACATTCTTACAGCCAAGAGCAAGCACCCACGTGACATCATCGTCGCCGGTGACTTCAACTAAGTTCAACTGCCCCGATAAAAACTGGACCACACATATTATGATACTGCCCACTCCACCAACAAAGACAATACCATTCAGCAATCACTGGTCGACTTAACCTCATCCTCACTACTCACAAAAGTGCAGAAGACACCGACACGTCAAAACAGCATCCTAGATCTAATCTTCATGTCCAACCCCACCCTTGTTAAACACTCCACGTGTGTCCCAGGCATATCTGACCATGATCTACTCCATAGCTCAAATAACGCGCCAGAAACCCAGAAAATCTTACAAGTTTAGTAAGGCAAACTGGGACAAGATCAAGCTAGATCTCGCCGCAGCTGAACAGGCCATCCTAAATAAATACAATGAGGGAGAGGATGGTCGATCTTCAAAAATACCTTATCCAACAGCATAGATCAAAATGTCCCCTCATTCACAGCAAAGAATCCATGTAATCTACCATGGCTGAACATACAGCTCAAGAAGCTGCTGAAGAGAAAGAAAAGACTGTTGAAGAAAGCCCCAACTACCAACAACTGGACCCTGTACCGCCAGTTCCAGAAACACTGCCGTAGGGAACTAAGAAGAATAGGCTGCAGGACCTGGCTGTATCCCGAAAATAGGAGCCAGAATGATCAATGCATTGATCGTGGACCCTCAAAATATAGAATAAAAAGAAACATTGTCCTGAAGACCCTGGCTGACAACATTGCCCCAACCATCACCCGCATGTTCCAAAAGTCGCTTGACTCTGGCAAACTACCGCCCAATATCCCTGATCTCCGTCCCATGCAAAATTTTAGAACACATCACACTATCGCCACATCATGAACCACTTTGAACACTACAACATTTTGAACAACATAAACCACGGTTTCCGCTTCGGATTCTCAACAGAAACTCAATTAATCATCATCACCAATGACCTCCTCGCCTTCTATGACAAAGGTAATCAGGTCAATATGACAATTCTTGACTTCTCCAAGGCCTTCGACACTGTTCCAGACAGCCTTCTCCTACACAAGCTCCACCACTACGGAATTACAGGCAATCTTCATTCCTGGGTCTCAACATTCCTAACACAACAGACCATGCAAGAAGTGGTAGATGGCGTCCAATCAGGCAAAGCCACAGTAGACTCAGGAGTTTCTCAAGGCACAGCACTGAGCCCCCTTCTCTTTCTCTGTCACATAAACAAGCTCCCTGATACTGTAAAATCTCAAGTTTGCAGATTTAAAGAAACCAAATGCTGCACAATGAGCATCTCAAGAAAAAACACATCGACCTATAGGACTATATTTACTCCCTAAACAAGACAATTCTCCAACAAGCATCAAATAATCCATATCTTGGAATTCTCTTCTCGAATAACCAAAAATGGTAACCCCATATAAACAACATTTTTAAAAAAGCCAACTCCGCACTAGGTTTCATTCGAAGAAATCTGTGCCACTGCCCAACTTCCTGCAAACGAAATGCCTATCTTGCACTCGTCCGTCCACTACTAAAAAATGGTGCGATCATCTGGGACCCATACCTAAAGCAAGATGTGGACAAGATGGAGCGAATCCAACGTAATGCAGTGCGATTCATCGCACGTGACTGAAAATCCACCACTTCTGGCTTCGTCACTGGACTCTTAAAAGATTTGACATCCCCTCCCTCAAAGACAGACGAGAAAATCTCCGCCCAACATTCCTATATAAAGTGGTCATGGGGCTAGTGCCAGCCATTCCAGCAAACATGTTTCTCACCTAGGGTTGCCATCCATCTCGATGCATCGGGATCTTCACCGTTATGGACTTTCTTGTAAGTATATTAAATACATTTTTTACCTCATTTCTACACCCCCATCTCAGAGTGTTTAGACGAGGTCTCAGCTAGATATGACAACCCATGTCACCTTTTCATTTTGTCACTCTGTTGTTTTATCACCTTGTGGTTTTGTCGCCTTGTCATTTTGGCACTTGTTTTTTCATGGAACCCGCTGTATCAATATTTAGCCTAGTAACAACTCGCTAGTCTTTCCGTGCTGGTAACGTAATTATTTCGTTCGAAGACCAACCTCCCTCACCCCCATTAATGGGGGATTTTTTTTGAACGGGGTCTCTAAAATTGTTGATATCACGGGTCTCCACGGATATTCGCTATAGATATGTAACTTGTCGCCACAATCATAAAAGTAAACAGGTCTACAGTAGGCCTACTACATAATTGTAATACGAACCCGTGATACATGCACACGCGTGTTATTTCGTCAATAACAATGTTTATGAGCATGAGTATGATGAATTTCAAGAAATGAATTAATTGAAAAAGCCTAAGTGTCCTTAATTTAAAAAAATAAAATAAAACAAAAATAATACCTAATGGAAATATTACCAATTCCTAGGATTATTTAATATCATTCCTTTGCCTATGACAACATTGATGAGCATGATAATGATAAATCAAAATGAATATCACAAATGAAGGAATTGAATAAACATAGGATTCCAAATTTTAATTTTTGAAAAAAAAAAAAAGAAGAAAAATAATGATATAAATGTTACCATTCCATTTGTTTTTCCTCTACAAAAATGTTTAAATTTTCCTTGGCCTAATTGAAATTTAACCTTTGGAAATATAGGACAAGTAAGTCATCAAACAGTTGTGAGCAGTTTTCGCAGAGCATTAATCATATTACATTTAATAATTTTTAATACAATGAAAACTTTAATTGAAGAAGATCTCTTATCATCAGTTGCATTAAAAAGTACAAACAACCTCGCAGATTTCAAAATTGGAAAGTAGAAACAAATAATTTTGTACTTATTTAAGAAAGAAAAATGTTTTATTTTTTTCTTCAAGTTTTATCGCTTTCTTTTTATGTGTTTTCACATTTCCCACGTTACGCCTGATTTTCATAATTATTTCCCCCGGATCCCAAGCAGTGTCGTGAATTCCCAAGATCTTGGGAAATATTCCAATGACTTGACTGAAACGCGATCTGATTCAAATTTAATACAAAATTTATTATAAAAACATGCCTTTTATTGGAGATTTAAAAAAAAAAAAACTGGTACTTTAACTTTAGTGAAGTATTTTTGACAATGGCCAAAATTTACATGGACGCTGATGAAGCTTTAGAAGTTTTTTACAAATACTAATCCATGCGAAGCAGTGTATATAGGCTAGTTTCAATAAATTATATATGATATAAATAATATATTAATAGTATATTTATATTATATAATTGTTAGGTAAGCCATAAAAATAATTAATATCATCCTCCGGAACGCCAAGTCACTTTAGACTAATTAATTAAAAACATCTGCACCCGTTTAGGAACAGGAGCTAGTTTAACTCTTTGCAGTTCATGGGTTTTTGGTTCTTCATGTTTTAAATTTTTTTTTTTTTAGGTCATCTTACATTAGAGACAGACCGAATTTCGGTTTCAGTTTCGGCGCCAAAAGTGGTCATTTGATCACTTTCGGCCTAGTTTCGGTTTCGGCCAAAAGAGAAAAGTTAACTTTCGGTTTAATTTTGGCCGAAATTGACAGAGACTTTCGGCTAGATACTTAGGTTTTCGGTCATCTACCAGAAGTCAGACTGTCTGTCTGTCTCTAGGCCGACAATCTTATATTCATTAGTGCTTGACGTGTTGCTGCCATTGTATGTTTAATAACTAATAGTCATCGAAAGCTGCCCACACCTGCATGATGACCTAGTGGTCCTATATTTACATAAAATTACATTTCAATTCGACCAAGACAAATGTAAAAGGTTTTGTGGTAGAAAAACTAAGGGAATGGTAATATTTATATTATTTAAAAAAAATATATTTGTTTTCTTCAACATTAAAATTTAGAACCCTAGGTTTATTCCATTCCTTCATTGGTGATTATTTATTATCTTTTATCATTATCATAATCATCAATGTTGTCATAAGCAAAGGTGAATAATATTGCATAATCCTAAGTAAAGTTTCAATTATTATTTTTGTTTTATTAAAAAAATTTTCTGTCAACCTTTATAAATAATAAATAAAACATGAAGGGATCTCAAGAACTAGGCTTCACTTTCTTCCACCTCCTCACTGTTGCCAGAGACCTGGCAGTGCTTCTTTTTACACAGCTGAGCAACTTTGGCTTGAGTGAGGAAGCAACTGAGACCCTCAGTATAGCTTGAAGATGCTCATCAATAAATTTGGCTCTGAAATTTGACTGGTTAAAGTGCATAGTGGAAAAGAGCTTTTCACACAGATAGGTACTCCCAAAAAGTCATATCATCCGCTTGAACAACCTGGAAATCTCAGAGCAGTGCAATAAAATGTCCATGCATGTCTGTTTTTCCATTCACCTCCCTGCGCGGGACATTTTGCACATTAAAAGAGAAATGGTCAGCAAAAAGCTGAAAAGTGGCTGTCTGCACTTTGAAGTCTAAAAATGTGATAAAATTCTTTCTGTAGCTTTGCAATGGCATCAGTGTACTTACTACTAAGTTACTACTGAATGGTGTGCCCGGGTTCATGAGTACTTTGCATGTTGGGAAATGGCAGAGGTTTCTCTAAGAACCATAAGACAAGTTTTGTGCAGAATGCCCTGACATTGTCATAGGCAACACTGACAAGCTACTCCTGGTCTTGTAACATCTTGTAGAGTACATTCAGCTCCTGTATAATTTCAAAAAGAAAAGCCAAAACCATGAGCCATTTAAGATCACTTAGTACAGGAACAACCACTCCATCCTTTTCCATGAAGGCTTTAAATGTTAAAACAAGTCAAGCAGTAGGCAGGAGCAGGACATATTTATACATTATTGACGTGAAGGAAGAAGCTATTGTAGCTAGAATGAATTTTGACTTTTTATAACAGTAAAGGTCTTTTTGACTAACCCTATTTGAAAGACAATCCTACTATATGGATCAGAAACTTGGAAAACAACGGCGAGCATTATGAGTACAGACCTTCATAAACACATGCCTTAGAAAGATCCTAAAAATCAAATGGCCAAATATTATCACCAACAAAGATCTACTAGAAAGGACTCACCAGGTGCCCATTGATGAAGAAATCTTATATAAAAGATGGAGATGGATAGGAAATACTCTCCGAAAACCCCCAGATAGCACCACCAAATAATTCAAACATGGAATTCACAGGGAAAAAGAAAGAGAGGAATGCCAAAGAGTACATGGAGACGCGCGCTAGAAGCGGACACGCAAAATATTGGATACACCTGGAAACAGTTGGAAAGGAAGGCACAGGACCCTGATGAATGGAGAATTCTTGTGGATGGCCTATGCTCCAGACTGGGTAAAAAGAAGATTTCGAAAGTGACCAAGGCTCAGAATATATGGGTGAACGAATTTCAAAATGTCTAAATATTTCAGTTTCGGCCAAAAGTCTCTCTAAGTTTTCGGTTTCAGTTTTGGACGAAAGTCCTTTTTCAACTTTCGGCTTAGTTTCGGCCGAAAGTCATTTTAAAACTTTCGGTCTATTTTCGGTTTCGGCCGAAATCAGAAAAATCACTTTCTGTCAGTCTCTATCTCACATAATGGGATACCATAAAAAGAGTAGCTAATTTATACCCATCAGGTTAGATATTTAATTGTTCAGAAATGAACGGAGGTTCATATTTTATAAATTATGCTTGAAATGATTGTGTGTTTTCTTACAATCATGATTGAAGTGAATAAAATAATTTTACATTCTAACAACATTTTTTTTTACACAAACAACATACTGTAAGAACTTATAAGAAGGGAAAAAAAACTTATAGAAGAAAAAGGTTAAAATTTATAGTTTTTTAATTTTGCAATCAAATATACAAAATCCAAAATGAGATTTTACAAATACAACCATTAGTTTTTTTAAAATAATTATTTTGTGAAACATGCATAAATAGTGTTTTTGCGGTAAATTTTGACAATTGACCTTATTATGCAACATTATTCAAATTTAAAGTTTAATACAAATGCATTAAAAATATATTATAACAAATAATTTTTATTTTAAATTATTGAAATTTGAATAGATAATAAATAAATAGAAAAAAAATAATAATAAAGCTAGGGCTTACATGACTAAGTCAGGCCTAAAAAAATACAAGAACAGTCTTAGAGTCTTTTTAAGCTTAGGGGATGTTCTAACAATAAAAATTATTTCAATTAAATAGAAATTTTATCACACTTCAATTATTTAATTTTAATTACCATTACAGTCTGGGGCTCTGTCTTTTCGAGACAGTAACTCCGCACCATGGAATTAGGCTCATGTCCATATGTAAAGAAAAACAGTGGGTGTTATTTTCTTCCAATTAGTGTAGAGGTACTTCTTTTTCTGCTCTTTTGTGGTTGGGATAAGCATTGGTGGAGTCATAAATTTTCAACATGATTCCTGACAGAAAAACAGTGAGGAAATTTCCTGTGGATGATAATTAGTTAAAAGCCTAAACACGATTGAAAAATAAAATTATCATTACAAAATTGTTAGACTATAACTAGGATACTATTATTAAATTGCAAAACATATTTTATTGTTCAGATTATTTAGAAATGTTAATTTTAGTTGCGTAATCGAGTGGATAGCTAGACTTACATTGTTTGAAACTGTACTTGTGTAGGAAAAGAAACATCCATGTCTTCATCCGATATTCGTTCATATTAATCTGTATCCCAACCACAAGAACAGTCACTTAGAGATTCGTCTAAGTTAATTTCATTGTTTTCTAAGACCATTTTGTAATTACAATGTAATTTAAAATACTTTTGTTCGAAGTAGCTCACTCGAATCGATTCTTGACAAGAAAACAAAATGGATGACATAAACGCATGTCGGTCGCGTTCATATAAAAATAATTTTATTTTAAAAACAATGATAATTATATTTAATATATTTTGTGAATTAAAACCATTTTACTATAATTCTAACTTTGCTTTACTAAATAAAAAATAAATCTTACAACAACAAAAAAAAAAAAATAAAAGTTAAGCTCCCCTCCTTTCCTATCCGGTGAAAAAAGCCGGATTTTTCTATAGTTGGACCGTACAAAGTTAAAATTAGGCATTTTGATATTACCTGAGATTTGCCGAAAACTGCGTATTGTGATTTTTAATTTACCAAATATGTGGCTTTTTACGATTTTTTTGCTAATTATAGACCAGCACGTGCATTCTATTTCCTCCCATAATAAATAGAGTAGACATGTTGTCATTGTTTTATGATAAAACAATTACGTACTAAAAAATTTGAGATCTTAACTTTGAAAATTGCAGGTAAAAATGATGCTAGCTTAACTTCCTTTTTGTGTGGAAAGGGTGTCTTTCTTAAATAAAAAGTTGTTGGTAGATAGCTTCATATAAAAAAAATTCATAAGGTTAGGACCCAGTTTAATGGTGAAAAATGCCTACCAAATTTTTGTCATGTCATATGTGTCGCTTTCCCAAAATGACCTATTTTAAAAAAATAAATGACTTGATTTACACGGGAAATCCAGCTTATCCATGCCATAATAACTCATTCAATCACCCATTCAAAAACAAAAAGTTTAATAACACAGATCTGCTGAGATCTCAGAATCAGATACACCTATTTTATAATTTTAATAACATAAATATAAATAGTTAAATAGGCCTACATTGCCTACATATAAAAAGTGATTATTCACAGAGCTGTGCGGATAACGCTCGCCGTTATTCACAGATTTCGGTCTGCCGATAACGGTCGACATTATTCGCAGAATGTGATAAATTAAATTATGAATATAAAATACAAAGTTCGTAAGTAAACATCTCCTCGGTAGTGTAGTGGTCAGTATCTCCGCCCATCACCCGGCAGACATAGGTTCGATTCCCCGTCGGGGAAGCCTCATTTTTATAAACAAAATTTAAAAAAAAAAATATTTAATGGTTATTTCGTAGTGTTATATTATAATAATATTCTTCATATGGCTTTCTTATTCTGTTCACATAGTTTTATTATTATTTTCATATAGTTTTGTTACTTATGTTACAAGTTTCAATCTATTTTGTTAGAATGTGCATTCAAGTTTCGTCAAAAAACTGTAAACAACATGGACATGCAGATGAGCCGCATAAACCATGTTTAAGTCAGATACAGCTGTACTAACTGTACATTGTGATATACTTTTAGCTCTTTTGACTGTTTAATTTTCTTTGTATAATTCCACTCATAGACTTTGACATCTATTTGTTTTTTCTCTAATAAACAAATACTTATTAATAACTTACTTATTCAAATATTTTAGATCTCAGAGTTGTGTAATAATGTTTAGCTGAAAAAATATGTCACGTTTTATTCATTTCATTTTATTTTCTAATAAGTATCATAATAAGTAGGGACACAATATGACGCTCCGGAAATAGTTGAAATAACATTTAGTGATGACAATGAAATGAACATACCGGTACCGTACTTAAAACATATCAATATCATTGACATCAAATCAACAATTTTAGCTCTTGTAAAAAAAATGTTGATAATTGAAACAAAAAGCCATACTGCCACTGTTGTAACTATGGGTCTAAATATAAAAAAAAGCATACAAAAATTAATTGGAACCCTGCTGGTCGTAGGATGCATTGTGAGTCTTTGGGAAGTAAAGTTCCCTTGGGGCAATTGAAGCAGCGTTTACAAGTGTGGGTGTATTGCCAGCGCAATAACCAGCCAGCTTTACTTTTCCCCAGCTAAGGCCAGAGCTGGGTAGACTTAGGGACACCCTCAAGGATCAAGAAAAAATACTAGCCTTAAACAGGATTAGATTCTGTTATTATCGATGTAGGGCATATATGCCCCTCCCCGTCTCTCAGATGGCCGCCTGATGGAGACACCTCTCTGCATCATAACACTGTTGCACGGCATGTCAACTATTTCTGTCAGAACATTTCTGGACTACGTGATATATCATAGTGCTTTAAAAAAAACTAAACAATATCCTATCAAGCTTTGACATCATTTAAAGACATCTCTACAGTCTACAGTGAGTGAAAGTGAGTCTACATGAAGAATACCGGTACCATTTTTATTACTGGTATAACATTTAATATGAAATACCAGAAAATTAGCTATGTCTAGGAGTAGGAGGTTTGACTGGATCTATTAGTAGCACTCTATAGGTCGAATATGTTGGCCCCTAACAGAGCAGATGTAGGCACAATTAATTGTCCTATATCCAATATATAGGCTATAGTTAGGCCTATTAAATTTTTTAAATTTAACTTGTGCATACCGGTAGCTTCGGTTGTGAGATGTGTTTGTGCCATTCTCATTAACGATCGATCTCTCCTACACTACTTAAAACTATACCCCTACTCCGGCTTGGAATATGATCTTAATTATTTCTAGAAATGTGCGTAATTATGGGAACATTTCTGTCTAACAATAACGCTCTGCATTATTCGCAGATTTTGGTCTGCCGATAACGCTCAGCGTTATTCGCAGATCTCGGTCTGCCGATAACGCTCAACGTTATTCACAGAGCTGTGTGGATAACGCTTCCCTATTTTTAACTTGTTTTGATGCTTTTACTTTTATTGAGGGGTAGTAGTAGTGACTTGGACTTGGGCCCTAAGTTTAAATAATATTAAAAATATTATTAATTTATTAAAATTAATTAATTTATTTCTTTAATTTATTACTATTATTTATATTTATTTAAAATTTATTTAATATTTATAATTTTATATTTATAAATTTTATATTTATTTGAAATTGCCATTATTGAGTTGCAAGTGCAAGTCGTGATATATGATATTGAAATATATAATAATTTAATATATATTGGCAAATAGTAATTAGTCATAGACAGTTAGAGTCATAGTCGATTTTAATTTAAGTCATACCCATAAGTCAAAATCGTCACGGGCCGCTAAATCTGAATCAGCCAACTTCACTTCTCTACAAACTTACCCAATGTAGATTTAAATGTGTCGAAATTGCAGTCTAAACTGTTATTAAAAATATTCTTGTTGAACCAGTACCAGAGATTTAATATCTCTATGTCTTTGTCCAGTATTTGTTGTTAAATCGAAAGGTCGTAAAATGAACTTGGTGTCGTAAAACGTCCTACTCTTAGTAACGTTACCATAGAAAAAACAATATGGCTGACTGTTGACATAATTTTAAAATATATCCGAGACGAAAATGGCTTTAGCTAGACTTCCACCGCTTTCTGGGTCAGAATATACTATTAATAATATATAATTTAGGTCGAAATTCAATGAGATTTATTGAGATGTCTGATTTAATAAATTACACTTGCTAAATAGACACCGAGGCACGAGGAATAATAATGAATAAATTCAATTCAATAATGGCATTAATTATTAATAATGGATAATAACCTCATAGCCCTGCAATATACAGCACAAATGCATGTGTTTTATATCAGTAAATCAGCCTATGTTTGAAGCATGTAGATTTATGTCCTACAAAACAATTCACATTATCATTTACTATTCTATAAATGTAGTGACAATTTAAATATATAATAATATCTATCTGATTTATTAAAATACTTGATAAGTAAGCCCTACTTGAGAGATGTATAAAATTTCATCTTCTATATTTTGATTTCTTTAGCGGGAAGATGGCCCCAGTGTCACCTCGTGAATTACACAGACTTGATGGACCCTCTTACAGGGTGAATGGCAAGCAACATCATCTACCACCACCAAATGCATTGAAAGTATGAGACATTCACAGCTTCATTGATAAACTTTTTTTCTTTGAGTCAAAATGTTAAACCACTTTTTAAAAATATACTTGATTTCTGAAAAAAAATATTTTTTTTGACAATGTTTTGGATTTTTTCAATTTCCTCAAAACATAAAATTAAATTTTAATAACAGTATCTGCTTGGTAAAACCAATGTAAACACACTACTTAACTCATAGGATTTTATGAGAAATTAATGATAATCCTATCAAGGCTAAATTATATAAGTCTTTATACAGGACATTACCGTTGAAACTAAAACATAACAAAGAACTAACAAACAACGTTTGGCCATATATAGTGATCTAAAAATATTTGTATCATTATAATACATTTTTACATCCATTCTCCCTAGAAGAGATAATAAATTAACATGCCTCAATCATTACTTAAAGCACTTTCCAATAATTGGCCCCAAAATAAAGACAGACAAGTAGCAAGTAAGGTACTTTTTACAAATTTACTTTTTATTGTTGGTACTAAACGGCTTATGGATGCGAAGTCCATTTTCTTATTTTCTATCTATTTTCGATCTAATTTCTAATTTCTAACCCTAGCCTTATGTTGACACTCGAGCTGGAGAACTTGACACCTGGCCAGCACATGCTAGTAGTCAAGCCTTAACAGAGGCATCAGCTGTTCTCTCTAAAAATAAACATCTGGTGTTGGTCAAAGAGGATGATGAAGGAAAGTCTCAGATTGTACCCAAGCCTAGGTTTTTAGAGCAGTTAGAAAACTTTCTTAGGAAAGAACTGAGGGCATTAGGAGTTGTTGATGTGCAGCCAAATGAACTCCGACTTCAGGTAATGACTTATTATTTGTGTTAAGTTCAAGGCTAAAATCCTATAGAAAAATGCATGGGGACAGTGTTTCTGTAAATTTTTTTCCTAAGAAATAAATATACATTTTTAAAGAAAAAGAGAGAGAGGTGGGGGTTGAGGTGTGATTTTGGATGATTTCCCAAACTTTTTTTCTCAGGACTTGACCTTTGGTCAAGCTGATGCTAAAACCCAAAAATTGTATGCTCCCCTCGAGTTGGAGTCTGCTCATAAAATTGTATTTAAAATAATAATTTCAAACATTTATAAGATATCCCTTCTTTTGATATAAAATTAAACAGCTTTATGAAGTTTTGTAAGAATATTTGGATGATGATCTTGTCTACCAACAATTAAAGATGGACCACTCTGTGTGGTATTTAAAAAAAAAAATCACTACTCAATTTTTCAGGCTCATCGAGAAGTTTTTGAATATCTTATTGAAGATTTCAAGACATACAAGCCGCTGCTCTCTGCTATTAAGAACGAATATGAAATGATGTTGGCACATCAAAGACATCAAATAAGGCAGATGGAACCACTCAAGGTAAGTTATTTTTTGGGCTCAGTACATAGTGTTTCCAGCTGGCATTACTGCATACCAACAATTTAGAGTAGTGAAGCTTGCAGATGTGAAGTCATTTTGAATCTTACAGATTTAATATATTCATCTGCATTAAATAACTATATTAAACAGAGACAACTGCTAACACAAAAAACAGTTTAAAATCGTTCTCTCGAACCACCTAATTATCAAAGAATGACTAAATTCTGTCATTTGAAATAATTTTATTATTTGCTTTGTATCTCAAACCTTTAAATTGTTCCAGAAATATATATATATATATTAACAAGATCTCATCATATTTAAAATTTGTTGGAGCATCTAGGTTAATTAAGACAAGACCTACACATTACACAAATAATACACAACTCTGTAACATCTATAATGTATAATAAAATAGGCCTACGTAAATAAAAAAAAATAGGTTAAATCATAATTGTTTATGAATCAGGTTCTAGTGTTTTGAGTGCTTTTGGCATAAAGATTGCCCCCCCCCCCCCAAACCTGCTGAGCTCTGCGGCTGACTGAGAAACTTCGTGCAGAGGAAGAGAATACTGTTTTATAGATAATTAATAAAGTGGGGGGAAGGAAATAAAAAAAAATAGGTTAAATCATAATTGTTTTTGAATCCGGTTCTAGTGTTTTGAGTGCTTTTGGCAAAAAGATTGCCCCCCCCCCCCCCAAACCTGCTGAGCTCTGCAGCTGACTGAGAAACTTCGTGCAGAGGAAGAGAATACTGTTTTATAGATAATTAATAAAGTGGGGGGAAGGCGATCCTTGCTTAAATGTCAATCATACTTTAATTATACCCCATCATGGCATAAACCCAGGGGCCAGCTACCATAGGGTCAGCTCTGCCTAGGGACCAGCAACCATAGGACCAGGTCTGCCTAGGGACCAGCAACCATAGGACCAGCTCTGCCCAGGGACTAGCAGCCATAGGACCAGCTCTGCCCAGGGACCAGCAACCATAGGACCAGCTCTGCCCAGGGACTAGCAGCCATAGGACCAGCTCTGCCCAGGGACCAGCAACCATAAGGCCAGCTCTGCCCAGGGACTAGCAGCCATAGGACCAGCTCTGCCCATGGACCAGCAACCATAGGGCCAGCTCTGTCTAGGGGCCAGCTACCATAGGGCCAGCTCTGTCTAGGGGCCAGCTACCATAAACCAGCAGCCATAAGGCCAGCTCTGTCAAGGGGCCAGCAACCATAGGACCAGCTCTGTCCAGGGATCAGCAACCATAGGGCCAGCTCTGTCCAGGGGCCAGCAACCATAGGACCAGCTCTGCCCAGGGATCAGCAACCATAGGGCCAGCTCTGCCTAGGGACCAGCAACCATAGGGCCAGCTCTGCCCAGGGATCAGCAACCATAAGGCCAGCTCTGTCCAGGGGCCAGCAACCATAGGGCCAGCTCTGCCCAGGGGCTAGCAACACTTCCTGAGTGAGGAGTCATTATTATACATTATATTGTTTAGAAAATATTTGGGGAGCCACATGTCATAATAGATTTTTTTAAAAAAGAGCCACATCTATTCCCTTTAAACCACTCCATGTGTCTCAAGACCATGGGTTGTCGACCACTGACCTAACCCAAGTCAGGTTAAATTAGCAGGCTAAATTAACCCGAATCCCTTTAACAAATTTTGATACGGAAACAAAAGCAAAGACAAATGGCAACACAATCGGCATCAGTAAAGAAGCAGGCCAGGCTACTGAACTCATTCAGGGGGAAACCAAAGCAATAAGAAGATACACAGGGTAGAGGAAAACCTGAAGAAGGAAAATACAAAAAATGTGGACGTTTCGACCAAGACGCCTTTGGAAGACACACTCAGCATGTAGATTTGTAGTAGACAATTTTGCTGCCGAAGACTTCTTGGCTGAAACATACATTTTTTAATTGTCCTTCAGCTTTCCTCCACCCTGTGTATATTTCTTATGGCTTCAACCTGAATGCAGTCCTCTCCATATTTCTCTTGAAACCAAAGCCACCAAGAAATCTCTAACTTGAGATCAGATCTTCTGATGCCAGAGGAAATGTCACAGAATATTAGAGATGCTGTGAGGAATGGAAACCCAGCCATGGAGACAGCTCCACAGAAGCAGCTGGTAAACAGAAATGGGGTCCCTTGGCCATTGGCTCAATCTCCCACTGACAGAAAAGGTGTTCCTTGGCCATTGGCATAAACACCCACTGACAGAAATGGTGTTCCATGACCATTGTCTAAAGCAGTCACTGACAGAAGTGGTGTCCCTTGGCCATTGTCTCAAGCACCCACTGACAGAAATGGTGTCCCTAGGCCATTGTCTCAAGCACTGACTGGCCGACAGGGACTGTAGGAATGAATATTGTTTAACATTGTAATACTAAAAAATGTTTTTAAAAAATATATAGGAAGCTAAATGCTGTTACACAAACAATGTCCTATATGAGTAATGTCCACTCAGTGTTTCGGACTTGCCTTGTAGTCTAAGCCAGTTGTTAGGTTATACAATATTTCTACTACAATAAAAAAAAGATTTACAATGTATAGAGTGTGTAAGTTTACACCACAATTAGTATCCCCTGAGCTTTTCGTCTCTGGCCTTAACTGAAGCAGGAAACTGATCTAACGTATATCATCACTTATTGCTGACAGGTCTCGTCATTTGGAGACGTAGCCCAGGTCACACATTCACAGTCCTGTAATGCAACAATCAGTTAATGAGGGTTGGGATCTGTTGAGACATCGAACCAATTTTTTCAATGACCGTTTGGGTGAACCTCGATCAAAATTACTTTTCATGAAAAGTCCTGCAAAGTCTCCCTGGGTGACCTACTCTAGATTAACAATTAGGCATTAAACATCTCACAAACCTGTTTAACATTGTCAAAACACTTCAACAAATGTTGAGACTCAGAGTCTATGGTATTTATCCTGATGACTTAAAAAATTCCACGCTGCACTCTGGCAAAAAATGCAGCACACGTATCTTATGCTAACATGCGCTGCATTCTCCTGACCAAGGTTAGTTTAGATAAACAACTTTCTCAGACATTTATTTGGAGCACTCGTCCACAATCGCATTCATCAACGGGTAAATTCCCTCTCGGCAGAAACGTCCGCTGAAATCGTCGTGCGAAAGCTCCCAAACCATCACCCCTCCATAACCGTTGCTCTTGACAAACTTAACCTTCTCCCTGAGACTCGCCTGGTCTTCATAACCCACCCACTGATCCCCATACACTAGGAAGGGGACTCTCTGAGACTCTATGTAGTACTGCTTGGAGGTCGGACGCTGAAGACACACCTCGTAGTAAGACAAAACTCCCGCCGTGGCTGTGTACGGCCCTGGACTTCCACTTCCGGATACGAACGACCCCACTGCAGCGTTTTTAGATGACGTTAGACTAAACGATCTGGCATACAGGGGTGCTCCAATGACAAGCTTATTTTTCGGCGCCCCCTTGCTGACCCAGTATTTTGCCACCCACTCAACATTTAGGGACTCCTCAAATCCCGACTCCCATTCCCCAGGCTTCAGTGGGCTGTGATGCCAAGCCTGTTGATCCCACGAGCCGTGGAAATCATAGCTCATCAGATTGAAAAAATCCACAGCGACAGACAGTCTAGAGATGTCGTACGCCGTATCAATGATCGCCTTCCCGGCTGCTACTGCAGCTGTCAAAATGAGCCGCTGGTCCCCACTGGCTTCGGCATCGAAGGCCGCCCTCAGCTGCTCACAGAGTAGGGCGTAGTTTTCTCTATCATCCCTGGCACCACCCCACGAGGCTGGATACTCCCAGTCAAAATCGAGTCCGTCAAAATTTCTTTTTCTTAAGAATTCAATCGTGGTGTTGACAAACTCTTCTCTGCGTTCGGGGGCCGAAGCCATCACGGAAAAAGCGGTCGTCCCCATGCCCCATCCACCGACAGCTAGAAGAACTTTCAGCTTGGGGTTAACCTTCTTGAGGTTGGTCAGCTGAGCAAAGTTGCCGATGTCATCACCCTGCTGCTCGTCGCCTGACTCCGTCGCCGCAAGCCTGTTGCCCGACAGCTTCGCGAAGGCGTAGATGACGTGCGTGCACAAAAACGGGTCGACGTCCGTGGGAGAAAAAGATCCGTCTCCGACTCTGTACCTGGCCCAGTTGGAAACAAAACACACGACACGCCCACAGTTTTGTGACGTTCGTGGAGACAGCGTGATGGGTTGGCGTGTGGTCGGGTTGGATGTAGCAATGAGTGGTGGAACAGTCAACTGGTCGGGGCGAATTTTCTCGGATGCGCATTCTACGTTGAAAGGCCAATCACAGTACCGATATTTTTGGTTGTAGAGTAGACCCGGGCCACACGTGAAGTGGTAGGCGAAGCCGCGGTAACACTGGTAGAAGAAGTTGCAGTAGATGGGGTCGGGGTAAAGGTCGTCTATTTTGTCGCGGCAGAAGGTCAGGGACGGCGGTTTCAGTGCGGTGGTGGTCGAAGCTGTTGTAGTTTTGGTTGTGGGTGTTGTTGTAGTTGTCGAAGTTGTTGTGGTTGTAGTTGTAGATGTAGTTGTATGTTCTGCTGTTGTGGTTGTCGGTGTTGTTGTGGTTGTCGGTGTTGCTATGGTTGTTAGTATTATTTTTGTTGTCGGAGCCGTTGTGCTGGTGGTAGTCGCCGTTGTTGTAGTTGTGCGTGTCGTTGTTGGTGTTGTTGGTGGTGATGTGACACACTTGGCACTCTCCGGCCAGTCACATACGCTGAGCTCCACGTTGAAGTGGAGGGACGCCGGGCAGTTGAGAGAATAATTCTTCCCACCGTAACAATTGTAGTACTTGGCGCAGTTCTCCGGGTCGGGATACAGTGCTGTACCCTTGTCAGAACAGAATTTGGTGTCCAACGCTACCACCGTGTGCGCTGCTAGCACCAGCCAAAGTATCGTTGCTCCGAAGATATTCTGATTTGAAGGAAATATTTCATAGTTAGATTATTTGGTAAACACACGTGGAATGATACAGGGGCCAGAGGTTAAATGTGTTAAGGTAGGAAACGAAAATGGTAGTAAA
Organism: Lymnaea stagnalis; assembly: GCA_964033795.1. Taxonomy (NCBI): domain Eukaryota; kingdom Metazoa; phylum Mollusca; class Gastropoda; family Lymnaeidae; genus Lymnaea; species Lymnaea stagnalis. Next base: position 795,373 of record CAXITT010000147.1, read on the forward strand.
TGATTAATAGTTGATGACTTTGCGTTAACGGACTAGCCATATGGTGGGTGTCTCACATAATCTTTCTCGCTCTCCCCCCATACACACACACACACACACACACACACACACACACACACACACACACACACACACACACACACACACACACACACACACACACACAAATAAATAATATATATATATATATATATATATATATATATATATATATATATATAACACACACCCACACACCCACACACACACACACACACACACACACACACACACACACACACACACACACACACACACATATATATATTATATATATATATATATATATATATATATATATACATATATATATATATACATAGTTTGGTTTTTGTGTTAGTGCATTACATTGTTATCACGTAAATACTTCAAAAATATTTTTTTTAAAATTCTTGTTAAAAACTTAAAACTACATTTGTGCCCCATGTTTTTTTAAAAATAATATTCCAAAGTGGAAACTAATAAATAGAATTGCTTGCAACTTGCCAAACCAGTTTCTTGGGATAGGTAGGTTTATTTCCTGTTTGACGAAGGTGCACGTATGCACTGAAAGCTTTTCATCCTTTTTCTTCAAAAATATTTTGTTTAAATAAGAGTCAGGAAAATATTATTGAGGTGTTAGTGAGTTAGAGCCCATTATTTGAACAGCCGAATATGAAATGAAATAATCATAAACGATAGAGGCATATAGTTCTCGCAATCAGGGATTCTTAAACTGTAGATGGTAAAAGTAAACTAAACTTTGTGTTTTTTTTTTAATTTAATGGTAATATTGACGTATAATTAAATAGTTTGAAATCTTGCACATTTCTTTCATCTTTTGTGTGCACGTGCTGTCTTGAGGTAAAAACAATATACTCGGTTATGTCGACAGCCTCGTGGTTCGCCAAAAAGTGTCGAGATAACCGATGGTCGAGATAACCAAAAACCAATATGGCGACAATATATTAACATGGGCATGAAATTTATTTATGTACATGATGTGCGTTAATAAATGCAGGTACTTCAGCAACAAAATAATGAATAATTGTATTAGTATTCCAGTTATGTAGAGCAAATTTCAAATTTAAAAATGAAACCAGAATCAATATTTTAACTTGAGAACTTTTTGAGCTAACAATGTTCAAAGTGCGAGTTCGTTTGGTATTTTCAACTATAGACGACGCCACCACATTTTGTGACCTCATTCTGCTGATGATGTCTTGCGCAATGACTACAGTTTTATAGTTTATATAAGGCAACGCATCCCCTTATTACTAAAAATACTATTTAAATAGTCCTGTGCCAAAGTTGAATGTTCAAAATAAGTAGTTCCTAAATAGTATTTCAAGAAATGAATACATATATATCATCCATACACCTGGAGTTGGAGTTGTGAGTTTTCATTAAATTTACGTTGTGCTTTGTCTGTCCCAACGCATAGGCACCCAAAATATAATCACAGAGAGGAGCGGTCCTGTACTAACGACTACTAAATTAATATAGTTTGTTATATGTCAGGACCCGAGCCCTCCTCCGCAACAACCATTCTGATATATATATATATATTTGAAATTTCTAACGTGCTAGTCATTGCAGATCCATTTCATTGAAATCTATGACTACTAGCGGCTTAACCAGGGTTAGTGCCACCCGGGGCTGGCCACGATTTTTACCGCTCGTCCCCGACGAAGAAAACTGTCCAGTTGGCAGAAAATGCTGTCCTGGCCGAAAATGCCGCCCATCAATATTTACTTAGGGCTTTTACCCGGCCTGGGGCATAGGCCGTATACAAGAATTTTTCATTCATCTCGGTCTCGTGATTTCCTTTCCAGTGCGCTCTTCCTCTAGCTCGCGTCTACGTGTATTATTTGCCGAAGTCTCTTTATATTTCCCTCGTGGATTCGATGTTAGGGATTTTCTGGTGATGTTATATGGGGGTTTACGTAGAGTGTGCCCTATCCACCTCCACTTTTTTCTTATGTATCTTCAGCAATAGGTTCTTGGTATGTAGTAAGTCTTTGTTGGGGAAGATGTTTGGCCATTTGATGTTCAGGATCATTTTAAGGCAATTATTTATGAAGGTCTGCACTTTCTGCATGATGCTCGCTGTTCTCCTAGTTTCGGCTCCTTAGAGTAGGATTGTTTTGACTTCGCTCAGCAATATAGACAAAAAGAAGTGCCCGGGGCTGACCCCCCCCCCTGCCCCCCATCCGCACCTTCTTCCTACGCCAGTGCTAACTGCGCTGTGTATCAAATGTAGAGACCGACCGAAAGTGATTCTCTGATTTCGGCCGAAGCCGAAAATGGACCGAAAGTTGAAAATGACTTTCGGCCGAAACCGAAAAAATGCCGATAGTTTAAAAATGACTTTCGGCCGAAACCGAAAAAATACCGAAAGTTAAAAATAAATTTTGGCCGAAACCGAAGCCGAAACCGAAAATGAAATATTAAGATATTTTGAAATTCGTTCCCGCATACATTCTGCATACATCGAAAATGATGTGGGAAATTATAAATATTTACATTCTTTTTATAAAAAATTAGATACTCGTGAATATTAATAAATAAAAATCTAATATAGGGGTCTCAAACTCGCGGCCCACGAGCCATTTGTGACCCGCAAGACGATATTTTGCGGCCGCTACATGACAGAAAGGTTTAGTGCAAATGCGCCGGCCCGTTTCCCCTATTGTCATATCTATAACGTGACTCTCCGCGACGGTTTCATTCGAATCTCACCGACTAGTCTAATTTTGATTTTTTTTTTTTTTTAAATGTTTCTATGTATTTTTGTATGCCAGGTCTCTGGCAACAATGAGTAGTTCTTGAGAACCCTTAATGATTTTATTGCTATTTATAAAGGTTGAGCAGATTGTAACAGTGGTAATCGCTTTTTTTTGTGGATTACTCGATGCGGCCCACACTCATTCAGACACTATCTCCTGTGCCCCCCCCCCCCCTTTCCCCACTGGTTTGGGTTTGAAACCCTTGCTCTAAGAATACTTAGGATTTTTCCCTTTTAATATAAAAGTAATTTAAATTGCTTTAAATTTTTTTTTAGCCCACACTCATTCAGACACTATCTCCTGTGCCCCGCCCCCCTTTCCCCAATGATTTGAGTTTGAAACCCTTGATCTAAGAATACTTAGGATTTTACCATTTTAATATAAAAGTAATTTAAATTGCTTTACAATTTTTTTTAAAATTAGTATGGTAGGAGAAAATTGGGAAGGGGGGGGGGAGGAGGGGAAATTAATGCAAAATATTTTTTTTTAAAACAGGGTCTCTAAAAAATGTGGTTCTAGAAGTTCGCTTAATTTGTTTTTAAAGATCGTTTAGTTGGTTGTTATTGATCGGTTAGTTTGTTGTTCAAGATCGTTTAGTTTGTTGTTCAAGATCGTTTAATTTGTTGTTCAAGGTCGTTTAGTTTGTTGTTAAAGATCGCTTAGTTTGTTGTAAAGATCGCTTAGTTTTTTCTTAAAGATCGCTTAGTTTCGTGTTGAAGATCTTTTAGTTTGTTCATAAAGATTGCTTAGTTTGTTGTTAAAGATCGCTTAGTTTGTTGTAAAGATCGCTTAGTTTTTTCATAAAGATCGCTTAGTTTGTTCTTAAAGATAATTAATTTTGTTCCTTAAGATAGATTAGTTTGTTCCTAAAGAATATTTAGTTTTCTGTTAAAGATCGCTTAGTTTATTCTTATAAATCATTTAGTTTACCATTAAAGATCATTTGTTTTGTTCTTAAAGATCATATAGTTCAGTCTTAAAAATCGTTTAGTTTGTTCTATTAGAGCGTTTAGTTTGTTATTAAAGATCGCTTAGATTGTTCTTAAAGATCGCTTAGTTTGTTGTTAAATATCGTTTAGTTTGTTCTCAAAGATCGCATAATTTGTTCTTAAATGTGGCTTAATTTGTTGTTAAATATCGCTTTCACTGAGTATTAAAATGACCGAAAACCTGAGTCACTTTCGGCCGGATGGCCGAAAGTCTAAGTCAATTTCGGCCGAAACCGAAGAAAAACCGAAAGTTAACTTTTCTCTTTCGGCCGAAACCGAAATTAATCCGAAAGTTAACTTGTCAGTTTCGGCCGAAACCGAAACTTGGCCGAAATTGATAAAATGGCCACTTTCGGCGCTGAAACCGAAGCCGAAATTCGGTCGGTCTCTAATCGAATGTAATTTCTTTGAGATGTATGATTTAGGAAGGGGAAAAACTTCCATTAAGCTAAAATAAGAATACAAACAGATACCGGAAATGAGAGAAACAAACTAACTAACATGGCGGCGTGAAGCCTTCTTCAGCGAACATATACTGTAACAACAAAATAAAATTAAAAACAGATACCGGCAGGCTGGGGTACAATTCAGTTTAATATAGATGTTCATTTTATCCGTTTTCATAAATCGAACAAGAAAATAATTAAATAAATCATTTTTTTAAATTATTTTTTTTGTAATACATTTTCGTGCCAATAATTGTGGTTAAAATGTTTAAGAAGCTCAGTTTTAAGTGACTCGTGACATGGTTAGGCATTCTGAAGGCCGTGCTAGAGGCTACCGAAACCTCATGTAAACATTATAGTGAAAACATTCACAACTTTTGCATGACGCCGTCTATGAGAGATGTCTTTTCTCTTAGTGTACGGCAAGGGACGTTAGAATAAGGCTTTATAACTTGTTCTTTAATTTGTGAGAAGGAATATGGGGTGGGGGTCTTTAATGCAATTAAAAAGTGGGGCGGTCTTAAAACGCCATGAGTGTTGTTGATTCATGTGTGTGTGATTTTGTGGGGGGGGGGGGGTAAAGATACCAACTAAAAGTTGAATAGGGGTCGAAAAAATTGAGTGGAAAGGATAGTCACAGGGTTAGAGTTCAAACTTTAATTTTAAGGGGGGGGGGGTAAAGATACCAACTAAAAGTTGAATAGTGGTCGAAAAAATTGAGTTGAAAGGATAGTCACAAGGTTAGAGTTCAAACTTTAATTTTAATCTGTTCATGGATTTTAGCCAACCAAAACCCGTCATATTCGCTGTAAATGAATCACCAAGATTCTAGACATAAAGCATGAACTCTATTGAGTCAGAATATAAATAGATGCCGTAGAAACCTTTTTTAAACATATCAAACAGCCTTTTATAAAGGAGCTGTTGACAATGGAAAATATTTATCATGAGATTTTCTATTTATGATCATATAAAACTTTTTTAAAAAAAATAAAAAAAACTTCACCATGTTATCCAAACAATGAATGTATCTGTATCTAAATTTAGTTCACGATGTATTTGAGTTGTTCAGTGTAGTTGCACACGGATTCCCCCCCCCCCCTTCCTAGCAAATCCAAAACAAAAATTATTGACTTCATGCCATTCTGTGATAGTCGGATGTTTCGTGGTTTGAAAGTTTGTTGTAAGTTGCTAACCCCAGGCTGTTGAAGAGTTAACAATGTTAGGATGCATTAAATAGGGTGAGGGATAGAATTTTTATATTGGGGATGTAGCAGACAAAGTGTAAAATTACCACATGAAACTCGCAAAAATCAAAATAAATGATTGTTTCGGGAAACTGGCTATTTTCTACTTAAAATACGCTCGTTATCACAATCTTTCTGTCTCAGAAGCCGTGTTCGGTTCTAGCCATATATCATAGCCTCAAATAATGGTCATTATCGTACATGCCATTTCGCCATTCTTCATCATTGATAGCCAATACTAAAGGCAGAATTTTCTAGTAACTAGATTTATTAAAAAAAAGAAATGTGTTAATCGCGTTTAAGCATGACCAGGGCGTTGCGTCAGTCCTGCAACCCCCGCAGGGGGTCTCGAAATGTAAGGAGTACAAAGTTGTGATGTAGGATAAAAAAGTACAGTATCAACTTTGAATGCAGGGGTCAGGCCCGTGCGAAAGTGTGTGGGTGGGGGGGGGGAAGGGGCACCTCCCCGACCGCAAAGCCAACCTCGGGGAGGGGGGGCTCCTAAAATCTCGAGACGGCTCCGTGCATTATAACATCCGTATTAAAAGTAAAATAGCTGAATACACACACACAAATGCTTTAGGTTTTGTTTCTTAAGAATTACACCGTAATCCCTTTTTTTGGGAAAAAAACCCAAACATCAGATTTTTAGTGCGTGTTTTAGTACGTTGTTAATATTTCGAAATAAAATTCAAATTAATTTGTTCTAAATAAAGACGCAAATGACTTCACAGTGCGATTGGCCTATGTTAGCCAAAACTCATACGTTTCTTTGATTTAATAACCGCGCGTCACTAAACTGAAAATGGATTTTCCCCTGCGTAAAAGTAAAATTAATAAATAAAATTGATTGCTTTTTAAATTGTTAATAAAACACACGCACATTTTAGCTCTGTATTTTTAACTTTTAATACGTTGTTACTTTTTAAAATTCCAAAAATATACTTTTTTTTGAATGTATAACGTAATAAAAACTTAACTTTTAAAAATACTTCTAATGAGAAAATGCCGTTTTAGTCAATCAGTGCAGCGCAACTCCATAGCCAAAATAGCATTCACTAGCCCACTTGTAACTCATCCAAAAAAGAACAAACCAAATGAAGTGCAAAATATGTTAGTTTGGGTAGGAAGGGACTACAATCCGATTGGAAGATTTTATTAATTTTATTTAAATCTGGGGTGAAAATCGTCCCTCAATTAACTTCTTTAGTGACAAAAGTGATATAATTAGCGATAATTTAGAATGGATATTTAAGGTCATGTTTAGAGGGGAAAAAAAGCTAAAAGGCCTGAAAGGGAGTAGGGAAACCGTATAATATATAACAGATAAATACTTCTCAAAACTTAATGTTAGAAACATAAAGATCATTACATAGATACTTCTTTTTTTGAAGTTTGGAATTGTGATGAGTTTTTGCAAAAGCAGGTATAAATTATCGCAAAGGACCTACCATTATTATCCCGATAACATCGGATCATATATTCTAGTACCATATAGTAAAACAAAATAATGCGGTCAAAAAGAAACTTGACGCTAAATTAGATCTTGTGAACTGAAAAAAAAAATTCGACCAAACTTCCGTTAAATCAAACGTCCTTTCGATCAAATTTCGGTTCGATCAAACTTCCGTCTATCAATTTTCCGTCGACGAATTTTTTTTCAAAAACATTTCGGGATACGGGTGATAACTACAATTATACTTTTTAAAATATATTTTATGAACAACCATCAGAGTGACTAATGTACGAAACTAAAGTTGGAACTCACCATCTTAGAATCAACGTCCAGTTTTGTGACAAGTGTTCACTTTCCTTACTCCACGCCTCTATTATACCAAGGGGGAGTCACCTCTTTTTGCTTGCTTGTTAAGTTCATTGCGGGACAACTTTGAATGGCCGCGTGCACGCACCCGAATGTACCCGCTATGCCACCCCACACTCACCCACCCCAATTCGAGTCCTATTTGATGTATCAAAATGTTTACACTGATAAAAAAAAAAATTAAAGAAAAGAGCGAAAAAAATAAAGTCAATAGCAAATAAAGGTAAGGACAATCTTCGCAGAAGGAAGGAACTGATACGTTTTAGGCAAACAGAAACCTTCCAAAATGTAATTTATTTACATTATTACCCACTCCTAAACCACAACCAGGGATTCTCAATACTTTTCATTAATTGTATATGTATTTTTGGTGTAATGTGTGTGTGTGTGTGAGGGGTGGGGTGGGGGGGGGGTAAGAAACACAGGGTATGGGAAAACACGATAGAACACAAAACAACGAGTGTGTCGGCCGAAAAGTCTGCAGCTAAATAATGTATTCATCTTCATACCCCAGATCATGCAAAGATTCTATACCTGAATCCCAACTTCTTAGTCTACTTCGCCTCTGCTAGCCCGATGAAGAGTTGTTAGGCAAAGGGCAAATGAAATGATGGACTTGTTCCGCTCCAAATATTATCCATAGAATTCCCTTATTTCGCACTGGATCGTGCTAGTACGTTCTAACTCAATGAGGCTTTTAAATCTCATGTCAACAAAAATGAGATTCAAACAAAACTGGTCCTTACCTAAGAACCTCACAATGTGACTGACAAAAAAATTATTCTTGAAGAATCGTCATATATCACTTGCTGACCCTGACACCAACAGGGCATTCGAACCCCCCCTCCCCCACGTATCGTACGTATCGTATTCAGATGGGATGGATACCTATGCAGATGGTTTGAGAACCTATACAGATGGGTTGAGAACCTACGCAGATGGGTTGAGAACCTATGCAGATGGGTTGGGAACCTATGCAGATGTGTTTAGAACTTATGCAGATGGGTTGAGAACCTATGTAGATGGGTTGAGAACCTACGCAGATGGGTTCGAACCTATGCAGATTGGATGAGAACCTATGCAGATGGGATGAGAACCTATGCAGATTGGATGATAACCTATGCAGATGGGATGAGAACCTATCCAGATGGGATGAGAACCTATGTGACTTTTTGTTCGAGCCGATCCCTCTTATGTTGGGACTAAACTCGAGTGTTGGCAGCATGCTGGAAACACTGGGCTGGTCGACATTGGAAGAACGACGACGACTATCCAGGCTCTCCATGTTGTACAAGATAACAAATGGGCTGGTTCACTGCTCCGGAATCAAACAGAAACTCGTTCATCTTCCCCCCAGACTGCGACGAAGTCACGACAAACAGTTCCGGCTGATAAAAACAAGAACAAAGTACAGAAGCTCCTCATTCCTGCCGAAGACAATAGGGGACTGGAACAAGCTTCCAAAAGCAACAGTTGAGGCGGCTACACTCGATACATTTGTGTCTATTGCCTCCTGTATTCCAACCCCCAGTTCATAACACCACTGCTGAGTCGCCCTTGCAACTAGTGAAGTATCCCATTGAAACCCATGGACAGTAACATCGCAAACCCCTCTGAAACATAGGAGCCAGAATGATCAATTCATTCATCGTGGGCCCTTAAAATAAAGAAGAAGAAGTAAACCATGTTCCGGAAGCCGTATTTGATCCCTCTTGCGTTGGGACTAAGCAATGTTCCAGAAGCCTTATTTGATCCCTCTTGCGTTGGGACTAAGCAATGTTCTAGAGCCCGTTATGGGACATGTCCCTATGATCTTTTTACGTTGGGACTAAACCATTTTCCGGAAGCCGTATTTGATCCCTCTTACGTTAGGACTAAGCCATGTTCCAGAGCCCGTTATGGGACATGCCCCCATGATCCCTCTCACGTTTGGAGCTGCGAACTGCTCCCATGCCCCCCCCACCCCACCTTTTCCCCCTCGAGTCCACTGGCAGTCAAGCTTTCTCCAACACACACATCCAATTAGTAAGCCGAAGCGAAACCACTATTAATGCAGAATTCTGAATGGACGGATGCAAATAAAATCTTCTGTCAACTATACATTCCCTTGCGCAAGTTGGACCCTATAAGTCTCCGAAAACAAACTCACCATCTATATCGTCCAGGACTGGTCACTGTTGGCTGAAAGGCTTGGCATTGTAGACACACCTGACTGGCTCAGAGGAAAGTATCCCTATTTCGATTAAATAATAATAATAAAGTTAATTTTTTTTTAAAAATCATGCTTCATCCCCAAAGGCTCGAAGCGCGGTAGAAAGTCAACCATATTAAAAGACAAATGAAACAAGCTATATTTTACCACATTAAAACACAAAACGCAACACTACAAAAACTACAAACGAGCCAAACCCATTCAAAGTCTTTCATCCCTTTCAACTATAAACAACACAAGCCAATATACATCTAGGAGATAATAGCTAGCTGAAAAAGATGGAAGACAACATCACCCCAGCAAGTGTTTGCGAAATAGATGTGTTTTCAAATCGGTTTTGAAGGATTCCAGTGTCTGGCTGTTTCTTAGACCGACAGGAAGGGTTTCCAAATTGTTGGGCCAGCAAATGCGAAAGTGCGTCTTCCGTAAGTCTCAAGGCGAACACGTGGTGTTGAGAGTTTACCACAATCGGATGAGCGGAGTTATCTAGTGGGTACATAAGGCGCCATGAGCGCTTTGAGATAGGACGGCGCTAGGTCATGCAAGCAGCGGTAGCACAGAGTTGCAATTTTGTACTCTATGCGAGCATGGACCGGCAGCCAATGCAACTCTCTCAGAAGTATTTTAGCATGGTCGAAATTGTGTTTACGAAGAACGATGCGAGCCGCATTATTCTGTGCTTTTTGCACTTTATCCAGGATCGTAGCTGGAAGACCCACCATGAGAGCATTGCAGTAGTAGTCCATGCGTGATAGCACAAATGCAGACATCAGCCTCTTTGAGGCATCAAACTTTAAGAAAGGTCTGATATGACTAATTCTGCGCAGCTCTAGAAAAAAAATCGCCTTGCAAAGCATGTTAATATGATTTTCCATAGTTAGTGTTCTGTCTAAGTAGACACCAAGATTTCGCACTGTTTAGGCAAACTCAATCTGCACACCTGAGAGAGTAAGGAATTGTGATATTTTCAGATTTTAGCTTTTGAGCAGTGGCCATGGGGATCACCTCGGTCTTTTCATCGTTCAATTTGAGCGTGTTCATTGTCATCTAGTGCTTAACTGACTCCACTGTCTTCTGCGTCTTGCTAAGAAGCTTAGGGAACTGAGAGGGGATCATGGATTGCTGAAGTTGGGTATCATCCGCAAACATGTGATATAACATGTCAATTTGCTTGATCACTGCACTAAACTTAGTGGCTAAACGTACATGGTTTTATGTAGCACACATTCCCCGTGCGTGAACTTTCTTTGACCCCGCATTAGACTACTAGCACACAGTAAAGTTTGTTGTGGGCGTGGTTAAATCTCTTTGATGTATCTTGTTTACAACCGTGTTTACCAATTAAACATGGTTAGACTGTCTCTATTATCTTGTCGAATGTTCTCGATAACCCGAGAAATGTAAACAACGGTATAAGTCTTTTCTGGAAGCGTCTTACGCTACATGTATATAAGAGAGTGACAGATACGGAGAGTCGGAGATTCAGATAGATAGTTTTAACTTCACGAGACGGGTATTATTCTTTGTGTATTTATATGTGTTTATTCGCATTCTTCATTCATCAATATTCATTGGCACATTGTACTGGCATGCCCAATATTCATTGGCACATTGTACTGGCATGCCCAATATTTACTGGCACATTGTACTGGCATGCCCAATATTCACTGGCACATTGTACTGGCATGCCCAATATTTACTGGCACATTGTACTGGCATGCCCAATATTTACTGGCACATTGTACTGGCAT
>CAXITT010000147.1:808277-836174 GCA_964033795.1 Lymnaea stagnalis
ACTGGCACATTGTACTGGCATGCCCAATATTTACTGGCACATTGTACTGGCATGCCCAATATTTACTTTCATATCACGGAGATAAAGTGAGAAAACCATTTAAAAAATAAATAAATAATACATTAAAAAATATCTTTACTGATTTTACTGATTCTTTTGAATAAAAATAAATGTTGATATGTAGTTTCAGAGGACCAACGCGATGGTCTATAAATATGGAGCGATATATGCGTGAGAGTTTTAATTATCCATATACATACGGATGACAATATTATTTTTAAAATGTTTATATATAATATTTGAAACACTCAGAACCGGTTCCGTTTCACTGACCGAGCGGGTTTGGGGGTGGGGGATTTTCCGCACGTCTCATTTTCCGGGTGTCCGGGTCAACACGGTTAAGTCATCGGTATTTTAAAGCTCCCTGTTAACATAACTTGTTAGTTGAAGACGGTCTCCACCATCAGTTGGGACAAGACAGAGAAAACAGTGCCACATTACACCCATCACACTCAACCCCTCTACACAAAAACAAAACACGTCTTAAGAGTCAGCGACCTCCGACTTTCTTTGCACCATACTAGAAATTGAACCAAGAGTCAGAGAAATATTTTAAAAAAAAAATTAAGTTGAAAAAAAAAAGATTTATATTAAATGAAGGCAGGAAAGGCATGTTTCCTCAGCACACATATTCCACATCCAAGAAGGGGGGCAGGGAGATTTTCTTTCGAGGGCTTGTGTGCGCAGCTCAAACAGAACCAGTCGACCTTAATTAAACATGATGATATCGCTCGCGTAACTCGTTCTTCCGCGAAATCGTTAGAGACTATTGGTGATGGATGTGATAAATGGCAGAAAATTGATATGAATAAGGAACAAAGATTGCTTTTGTAGGCAGGGTTTAATTAACGTCTTGATGGTCGGGGCGTCCATTAATTACGTCAACAATGTTTAAGCAATTCTGCCCCCCCCCGTCAACACTGTCAAACTTTCAATGACCCCCCCACCCAAAAAAAAAAAAGAATTATAATATAAATAAATATATAAATACATTTTACTTTCTGCTGATGTATTTTAATGACACAAAATTGTAGGAAAAACATGTTATTGCATCTTTACCTTGTTATTATTATTATTATTATTATTATTATACGTGGTTTTATATAGCGTGGTACCCCAGCCTAGGGCTAGGCTCACCACGCTGTACATACAATTTAACAAACATAATAAAAAAACCTAAAATAATTAATTGACATGCATTAATTAAATCAAACAAAACAAATGTATATTTAAAACTATTTACATCTCAACGACACTCAGTAGCATTGTTTTTCAATCAGAGGTGGGAATCAGTCAGGATAGTAGAGTTTAAATAGATATGCTTTGAGTGCAGTTTTGAAGGCTGTGATGGTCGGTATATTGCGGATGTGTAATGGAAGAGAATTCCATTGTTTGGGTGCACAGAAAGAGAACGAGCGTTCACCGTATGTTTTTGTGCGAGTCTTGGGGACAGAAAGAATACGCGCTTCTGCGGAGGAGCGAAGCTGTCGAAGGGGTGAATAGATAGAAAGAAGTTCGGTTAGATAAAAAGGGGAGGAATTCGAGAAAAAGTTGTGGCAGAGAACAGAGAGTTTGTAGTCAATACGTGCTTGTATAGCAACCCAATGAAGGGAATGAAGTAATGGTGTGACGTGATCACGTTTTCTTGCTTTTAGCATTAGCCTAGCAGCTGAGTTTTAAACCTTTTGTAATTTTTCTAAGAAGTGTTTTGGTGAGCCTGATAGAAGAGAATTACAATAGTCAAGGCGAGAGAGAACAAGAGCACAGACTAGGGTTTTTGTTGCACCAACTGTAAGGTATTGGCGGATGGAGCTGATCTGACGAATGGCGGTGTATGCAGAGCGACAAATGTAAGAGATATGATTATCGAGAGACATGTTGTTAGACAGAATATAATCAAGATTCCTAGCGGAGAATGTAAACTGTATGTCGGAGATACCTACATGAGATGAAGTGGGGAGAGCTGAGTTAGAGGATGATTTATGATCGTGAATAAGGAGTGCTTCCGTTTTGTCATCGTTAAGCTTCAACTTGCTGAGTGCCATCCATGTTTTGACATCATCAATGCTCTCCCGCAAAGTCCGGATAGCAGAATCGACAAGAGATTGATGGATATGCTTGTATAGCTGCGTGTCATCTGCGAAAGACTGGCTCTCCACAGCATGCCTCCCGAGCAAGAGGAACAGTGGCCTGGTATACATTATGAATAGAACCGGGCCTAAAACAGACCCCTGGGGCACTCCGTACACCAAGTCAGCACTGCCGGATAGACAGCCATCGACAGCGACCGCCTGCGTTCTATCGGAGAGATAGGACCTAAACCAAGCCAAAACTGATCCCGAAATTCCAAAGTAATTTTCTAGGGTTTTATAAAGGATTTCATGGTCAACAGTGTCAAAGGCCGCACTGAGTTCAAAGAGGATCAGGATGGAGATATCACCACTGTCCTGTGCGAGCAAGAGGTCATTGGTGACTCTCTGGAGAGCTGTCTCAGTGCTATGGAAAGGTCTATAAGCCGACTGAGTAGGACTGAGAAGAGAGTGTTCGTTTAAGTAAGCAAAAAGTTGTTTTAGTACAAGTTTTTCAATGACTTTATATAAAAATGATAAGTTACATACAGGTCTATAGTTTTTAAATTATTTTCATCCAGACCAGGCTTCTTAAGCAATGGTTTGTTACTCAACAAGTTAAAACGTTTTTACACTTACATTTTATAATGCCGAATCTGTTAAAAGGTTGTTAAAGACTAAAGATCATTGTTTGTGGAAATATTAATATGATTATAGTCAGTATAGATGAGAATTGTAGTATATTTTCTAGCTGCTATCATCTTCCCAGGGAGTAGCCAGGTCGTAACAATGGGCATAGTTGCTGATTTATCATTTTCATATTGCGGAACTGATATACCAGACAAGTCAACATCATCCTCATCTAATCATTCAGCACTTACAATAGAAGCATTGTCAGTGTGAGCAATAATTGCCGTAATCTCTCTCTGTCTCATGGCAGCTACTGGCATCAAGCGAATCCTGTTTTTGTTGAGGAGCAGGTGGTAAATTCGTATGCTCATGAGAGCATTGTTGGTGCTGAAATGACCTGTGATGCAAAATAGATGTTACAGATTTTGAAAATTCGTTCAAGCAGCGATGTTATTATCGTTACTCACTTTACTTTCCCCTAATTATCAAAATATCATATTACTACACTATTAATATCATTTATCTTGACTGCACATGACGCTTGAAACATGTCCTTGTTCCATACCTGCAACACAATCGCAAACATAACACCCTAGTCATTTACGAGAAACAGAATCTACAGGCGAAGTAAGGCCAACTTGTGACTTCACTTGCACAAACAAAGTGTGCTAACATTCTGACCAGCCACCACAGAGAGACACACATTAAATAAACCTTATATTGTTAAAATTCTACAAATTATATAAGTATTTACACTCATTAAATTTGTTAAAATAATGTAATAACCAGTAAATGTTTAAGATTAAAATTTTAACAGAGAAAACATTATTTTTTACTTCAGCTAATCCTTCCCCATCCCCTTGTCAACAATTGTTAAACACTTCCACCCCCACCCATTTTGCTGATATAATTAATGGCCGATCCCTATGATAGATATTGATACACCTAGTCAAAAAGAACCAGTGGCATATTTTACAGTGAACACATTGGCTAAATGTGATTGAATCATACATGAAAATGTTGGAGTGAGAAACTCGTTTAGTTTGTGTTTGTTCTTGTTCATTTGAATTAGTTTGTTACGCACTGACTTATTTTGGGAGAAATTAATCTCCTATTTTAATTTTAATTGGCTCGTTGTAAACAGTGCCTAACAAAGGACGATACCATAGAATCAACAACATTAAATATACGACCCAAAACAGTTTCTAGTTACAATTAATTAAGATTTATTATGTCTTAAGATAATTACAAAATAAAATAAAATACAATTACAATCTTCAACTTACAGTATGGCAGATCTCGTACCGGTACACAGTTAATACAATTAGAAATAATGATGCCAATAAAAAATGCGAAATAAACACATATAAGAAGAAGCACACAAATACACAAAGAATAAAACACGCCTCGTAATGTTAAGAGAATCTATATGAAAATCTCCGTCCTCTCTCGTCGTGCCTGTCAATCCCTTATATAGGTGGGTCTACCGACGCCTAAGCCCTGCCTTCTACAAGCTACATGACATTTCGAGAAAAATCCCAATCATTCTACCAAATACTATTTGGAACAGATTAATTATTTTTATTCGTTGGCGGCGTAAACAAGAATACATCAAAGACCTAAGCCACACCCCTTTGTGAACACAACGTCTCATGCGGGGTCAATCAGAGGGCACGCACGAGAAATATTATGTAAACAAGCTCTCTATAACATAGTTCAAACCACATTTTCGTGAATATGATCTATTTATGACGTCATAGTGATTGTTCTCTTGGAGACAAAATAGATACTATATTTTATTTAAAGGAACAGTTTTTACTAATAAATAATCCTTTGGCCACCACCACCAAATTTTTCTCAGTTGAATGGAGTGCAACGAACTTTCTCAGTTAAACAGAAACAAAGGGAATGGTAACTTCCAAGCCAATATTTTGGTCTCCTACGACCTGGATTAACTATAAACGAAGAACTCTTTTCTTGCTTTTTTTTTTTTTTGATTTAGTCATTTATTTTTGTCGTTTTTCCTTACAGCAAATGTTGGTGACAGTGTCAGAACAGTGTGAGCAGAAGATCATGGCCCTTCGTGAGGATGAAAGGAAAGGTATGTTGTCACCACAAGAGAAATGTAAAGCTTTCATGAGTTACCTTCACCCGTGACTTTTAAAATCATTGAAATTTCTTTGGAAACAAATGTAATTAATAGAAGTAATGCTTCGTGCACGTGAAGAGAACAGTGACTGATTGACATTGTTTCATAGTCACGCTCTTCTGCTTGTCAGCACATGAATTAAGTGCATCAAGCACTCTAGGGGACTTGTTATAATTATTCGTTTAATCAGGTGCCTTCTAAGGTCAAAATGTTTACTTTGATCAGTCAAAATGTTACTTTCATAAGTCAAAATTTTACTTTCATCAGTCAAAATGTTTAGCTACATCAGTCAAAATGTTTAGTTTCATCAGTCAAAATATTTAGTTTCATCAGTCAAAATGTTTAGTTTCATCAGTCAAAATGTTTAGTTACATCAGTCAAAATGTTTAGTTTCATCAGTCAAAATGTTTAGTTTCATCAGTCAAAATGTTTAGTTACATCAGTCAAAATGTTTAGTTACATCAGTCAAAATGTTTAGTTTCATCAGTCAAAATGTTTACTTTGATCAGTCAAAAAAGTCAAAATGTTTTATTTGATTTTGATCAGTCCAAATGTTTACTTTGATCAGTCAAACTGTTTACTTTGATTAGAGACCGACTGAAAGTGACTTTCTGATTTCGGCCGAAGCCGAAAAAAGGCCGAAAGTTTAAAATGACTTTCGGCCGAAACCGAAAATAGGCCGAAAGTTTAAAAATGAATTTCGGCCGAAACCTAAAAAAGCCGAAAGTTTAAAATGACGTTCGGCCGAAACCGAAGCCGAAGCCGAAAATGAAAGATTTAGATATTTTGAAATTATTTCCCGCATACACTCTGCATACATCGAAAATGATGGGAGAAAGTATAAACATTTACATTCTTTTTATAAAAAATGAGATAATCGTTAATATTAATAAATAAACATCTAATATGACATCTTGTTGTTAAAGATCATTTATTTTGTTCTTAAAGATCGCTTAGTTTGTTGTTAAAGATCGTTCAGTTTTTTGTTAATGATTGCTTTATTTGTTCTTAAAGATATGTTAGTTTTTTCCTAAAGATCGCTTAGTTTTGTCGTTAAAAATGGTTTCTTTGTTTTTTTCAGATCGCTTAGTTTCTTCTTAAAGATCGCTTAGTTTTTGTTTAAAGATCTTTTAGTTTGTAATTAAAGATCATTTAGTTTGTTCAAAACAGATGGCTAGTTTTTTCCTTAAAGATCGCTTAGTTTGTGTTATTAAAAGATCGTTTAGTTTGTTCATAAAGATGGCTAAGTTTGTTCTTAAAGATTATTGATTTTGTTCTTAAATATCGCTTAGTTTTTCTTAAAGATCATTTAGTTTGTTCTTAAAGATCATTTAGTTTGTTTGTATAGATATTTTAGTTTGTTATAAAAATCGTTTAGTTTGTTCTTAAAGATCGCTTATTTTGTTGTTGAAGATCACTTAGTTTTTTTCATAAAGATCGCTTAGTTTGTTCTCATAGATGATTGATTTTGTTCTTTAAGATCTTTTAGTTTTGTTCCTAAATAAAATTTGGTTTTCTGTTAAATATCGCTTAGTTCATTCTTATAAATCATTTATTTACTATAAAAGATCATTTGTTTTGTTCTTAAAGATCATTTAGTTCGTTCTTAAAAATCGCTTAGTTTGTTCTTTAAAATCGTTCAGTTTTTTTAATTAAAGATCGCTTAGATTGTTCTTAAAGATCGCTTAGTTTGTTGTTAAAGATCGTTTAGTTTGTTCTAAAAGATCGCTTAATTTGTTCTTAAATATCGCTTTATTTGTTTTTTAAAGATCACTTTATTTGTTTTTAAAGATCGTTTAGCTTGTTCTTAAATTTCGCTTAGTTTGTTGTTAAATATGTCTTATGCTGAGAATTAGATGGCCGAAAGTCTAAGTCAATTTCGCCCGAAACCGAAATTAAGCCGAAAGTTAACCTTCAGTTTCGACCGAAACCGAAACTTGGCCGAAAGTGATAAAATGGCCACTTTTGACGCCGAAACCGAAGCCGAAATTCGGTCGGTCTCTAACTTTGATCAGTCCAAATGTTTACTTTGATCAGTCCAAATGTTTACTTTTATCTCCTCGATTTAGAAATGACCGAACTGAAAAAAGCCAACAGAAAACTTTACACACAGATCTCAAGTTTAATGAATGAACAGGAAGATCTTCGGGAGCAGGTGGCCAAGTTAAAGGTGAGGGTCACCGTCTCGGTTTGTGAAATGGTGACCAGTAAGCCGTCTCCCCTTTCTTTAGATACCGGAAGGGGTAATTAAAAAAAATTAATCACTTCGTTTTTTGTGTGTTCATCGCCCTAATAGGCAGTCTTTAACTTTAACAAAATATATGTTTGTATGAATATGGGGAAAAAAGGGCGACAACAAAGCTTAAAAATGTTTTTGTGTACAAATCTCAAGGACTTGAAGGTTTATTCATTCAATGTTCTCAGTAGAAATCAATGATATCTTTTGACAGGCGAAACCACATGCCTGTTTTTTTACATGTTACAAGGCCAGACGAAGCCCCTTTTTATGTGCGTCAATATCTTAAAACTACCTACACTACCATTCATGTTCAGATTATTTGACTTGTTTTTTTGTTTTTTTATCTTTCAATTGGTTAACCTACCTGTTTTTTGGTCATCAACTTGGTCTCTACTGTTGACTTTGCTAAGTGTAAGATCTTAGGTAGGACGTGCTAGAGATTGTGAGGTTTTTCACAACTGACCACTGCTATAGACTACATAGAGTTTTTGTCTCAACCATTCAAAACAAGAAAATTTAACACGCTATAAAAACACAAATGAAAGTTGTCTTTCTCCATTTTTACTGTATACTGATGATATCTGGGGATAGTATACTGATGATATCTTGGGATCGTATACTGATGATATCTGGGGATAGTATATTGATGATATCTGGGAATAGTATACTGATGATATCTTGGGATCATATACTGATAATATCTGGGGATAGTATACTGATGATTTCTTGGGTCAAATTTAAGTTGAATACAAACCTAATTGATATGGATTTAAATAAGTTATTATTATTTTCCCCCACCTGTCCACTTCCAGACCAAACTGGAGGAAGAGTACAAAAAGTACAGAGACGAGTGTGACTCACGTAAACTCCTAGTGGCAGACATCAATGACCTCAGGTACCAGAACGAGGACTACCAGGCCTCCAGGAACGCAGCTCTGATGAATCAGGACACTGAGGAGGACCCTGTCATCATGAAGATAGCTTTACAGTAAGTTGGGGGCTACCGTCATTTAGATCAGCTTTGTCATTGAGGTCAGCTTTACAGTAAGTTGGGGGCTACAGTCATTTAGATCAGCTTTGTCATTGAGGTCAGCTTTACAGTGAGTTGATGTCATTGAGGTCTGCTTTAGGGTAATTTGAGGACCGAGGTCATTAAGATCATCTTTACAGTAAGCTAAGGTCATTGAGGTCAGCTTTAAGGTAATTTGAGGACTGAGGTCATTGAGATCAGCTTTACAGAAAGCTGAGGGCTGATGTCATTAAGGTCAGCTTTACATTAAGCTAAGGTCATTGAGGTCAGCTTTACTGTCATTTGATGTGTTGAGGTATAGTGTGTGCTTCTGCTTTTACCATAAGGTTTTGATTTGTATGAAAATAAGAACCAAAGTTCAAATCCTTTGTTATTACAATAAACCAGCTATTATTTGCAAATATGTTCATCTTACTACACAGTAGAATTATTTATTCAAAATTCTGCTGTACATCATTCAAGTTTTAAAACAACATTATTATTTGGTTAATGAGCAGTGCACTAGGAAATATTTATATGAGTAAATAAGGAACATATTTTGACCATGTCAATTATTTGGTCCAATTTCCACAAATACTGCTTTTACTGCAATTATGTTCACTAATATATCAACATTAAGCAATACACCTATGGGACTTGGTGAGATGTTATTAAATAAGTTACCAACAATGTGTTAACAATGAACAATGTCAACAAAGACATTTCTCATGACAGAAAATCTAGAGAAGCTGAGAAGGCTGCCACCAAAAAGGTCAATGAGATGATCGCCAACTACGGAGATGTCCTGCCACGGAGAGATTTTGAACAGCTGGAGACCAAGTTCAAGGTAACTGTTAATCTTCAATTAACCTTTTCAGTGTAAATTACTTGAGACATATCAATTATAAAAAAAGGAAAGCTTTCTACACAAATGACCAGAGGCAGTGAAATAGCTCAGTGGTCTGTCTTCTGTCTGAAACTGCAAAATCCACTTCATAATGTAATATTATGATGCTACTAGAGCTAAGATTATTTACATTTTACATAGGAACATCAATCAAGCACCAAATATCTTACCATTAGTTCTGTCTCATGTCACGTCCCTTTCAAAAAATATATAATGGTATAATACTGTTTTTGGGAAATGATTTCTGAAACTGCTAGGATGCCATTCTGTTGAAGAGGATTTGTTTGTCTAGGTCTATAAATTTCTGTGTTTTCACAACAAGATAATCATGAATAAGATAACAAAAAGACCCCTGTCCATAATGAAAAGACCCACATGTGTCATAAAAAGACCAACATGTGTCATATAAAGACCCACATGTGTCATAAAAAGACCCACATGCATCATAAAAAGACCCACATGTGTCATAGAAGGACCCACATGCGTCATAAAAAGACCCACATGTGTCATAAAAAGACCCACATGTGTCATAAAAAGACCCACATGTGTCATAAAAAGACCAACATGTGCCATAAAAAGACCCACATGTGTCATAAAAAGACCCACATGTGTCATAAAAAGACCAACATGTGCCATAAAAAGACCCACATGTGTCATAAAAGACCCACATGTGTCATAAAAAGACTCACATGCATCATAAAAAGACCCACATGTGTTGTAAAAGACCCACATGCATCATAAAAAGACCCAAATGTGTATAAAAAGACCCACATGCGTCATAAAAAGACCCACAAGTGTCATAAAAAGACCCACATGCGTCATGAAAAGACCCTGTCCATAAATGTCCCTACTCATACCTATTCCAAAAAAAAAAAAAAAGAGCTATATGCCTCAAAATTGTCTATGTTTGTACTTTCCAATGGTCACATTCTTCTTGGAGCACTGGGTCTCACATTCTTCTTGGAGCACTGGGTCTCACATACTTCTTGGAGCACTGGGTCTCATATACTTCTTGAAGCACTTTGGCTCACATTCTTCTTGGAGTACTGGGTCTCACATTCTTCTTGGAGCACTGGGTCTCACATTCTTCTTGGAGCACTGGGTCTCACATACATCTTGGAGCACTGGGTCTCATATACTTCTTGGAACACTGGGTCTCATATACTTCTTGGAGCACTGTGTCTCACATTCTTCTGGGAGCACTTGGTCTCACATTCTTCTTGGAGCACTAGGTCTCACATACTTCTTGGAGCACTGTGTCTCACATTCTTCTGGGAGCACTTGGTCTCACATTCTTCTTGGAGCACTAGGTCTCACATACTTCTTGGAGCACTGGGTCTCATATACTTCTTGGAGCACTGGGTCTCATATACTTCTTGGAGCACTGGGTCTCACATACTTCTTGGAGCACTGGGTCTCATATACTTATTGAAGCACTGGGTCTCACACACAGTTGTGACAACAGTCATGGTTAACAATGGCTGAGTCTACTAACTGATCTCTCTATGGGAAATTGAGTTGCAATACCTGACTGCTTAATTTATCTTGTCTCTCAGGAACTGGAGCTCAAATTTGACAACTCTCAACAAGACTTTAGGAAACTGCAGACAGAACATAAGTAAGTCATCTTCTTTCATAAGTAAGTCATCTTCTTTCATAAGTAAGTCATCTTCTTTCATAAAAAAGTCATCTTCTTTCATAAGTAAGTCATCTTCTTTCATAAGTAAGTCATCTTCTTTCATAAGTAAATCATCTTCTTTCATAAGTAAGTCATCTTCTTTCTTAAGTAAGTCATCTTCTTTCATAAGTAAGTCATCTTCTTTCATAAGTAAGTCATCTTCTTTCATAAGTAAGTCATCGTCTTTCTTGCAGATTCAACTACGGTCGTCAACTTTTTAAAATAACAATAATAATAATTTCAGTAACTTTACCAGAAATAGAAGTATTTTGCCTTCTCATTCCAAATATTTATAAGCAGTAGGGTCCCCTATGCAAAGCTTAATATAGATGGCATTCTATATGCAGAGAGTTTAGTATGTAACTAAAATAAAACAATAAAAGTCTCTAAAATAAATTACTAACAGAAACCACTTTATTAAGGTGGTGTGCTGAAGATTATCTGTGGACCAAAAGATTACAAACCAGCACACGTCATCCTTGAAAGTTAGTTTCCCTTAAAACATAAGTTGTGGCCCCTATCACTTTACAGGTCACTGGATAACCCTAAAATGCTACATCTGGTTCATGGTCTAGGTGTTTAAAACCCCTGCTCTAGAAGGAATAGTTAAACTATAGGTAAACTTTTCCATTTAAAATTTAAGAGGTGATGAGTTCTACATTTTATTCCTAAAATTTGAAAACACTGTTGTAATTAATTGCTTCAGAGAAATAAAAAGTAATTTAAATATCAAATATTCATATACTCAGAAGCAGATGAAGATCTTTATGACAGATTTACTTTAAGGGAAACTCTGTCAACATCATTTAATAATCTTGTCATTGAACACTCCAGTTGTCAAGTTGTGTGCTTGAGACTAAACAGGATAGTAATGTCCCCCCTCCCCATTTGCCAAACTCTTTGCCCTTGAAATTGAACCAAGCCACCTACATCCAAGTGAACTAGTTTTAGTCAAGCAATGGTGAATGAGGCTCAGGTGTGGTCTCTTTGTCAGTTAAAACTGTCCACCAGTTCATTCAAATTGCACATATACAGAAATTCAAATCTCTGCCTATTTATAAGAGGTTTAATGTCCACAATTTTTTTTTTCCAAATAGGGGTGAAAGGTTACTGCTTCTTTCTATAGTTTGTGGACTGTCTGGCTGGGATCCAATATTTGTTGAGGCTTAGAGAGTATACTGAAGTGTGCTTCTTTTTTTCTTTAAAGGGGGCACTTTACTTTATTGACATTGGAGATGATGGCATCCAGTGGCACAGCCATAGAAAAATTATGCGGGGGCTGGGGTCTTCCATAATATAACCTAGAGACAGTGGCAGGGAGAAGAATTTTGGGCTTTGAACAGTTTCCAGATAGCCAACTCAACTTCGATTTGTACTGAATTTTCTTCATATTAAATTATTTGTTATGCTTGTTAAAATATGAAATTTAAGTTTTAACAAATTACTTACAGTAATACAATTGTCACTTGGAATTATTTAGAAAGAAAATATATATATATTTTAACTTTAAAAAACCAAATGGATGGAACTGTTGTAATTATATCATTTAATGAACTTCTTAACGTTCATATTGTTCTCAGAACATAGTAATGTGGTAAGGGAAGTTTGTGCACAGTGCACCCCCTTTACCATCAATGAACTCAACATTTTTTGGACTGATTTAAAAATTGTGACTGTTGTATAACATTTCAAATAAGTTTTTTTTTCAATGGGGGTTGTCTATTAGAGCTGTATTGATTGTTATTAAGTGGCTTGAATTGGGCAGAGAGTCTTATAATTATTATACTTGTTAAAACAACACCTAATCAGAACCTATTTTTTAAATAGTTAGGCAAAGCAAGGATACATCAAGGCTACTCCATGTAAACCCTTGCTTCTTCCATATAAACCCTTGCTTCTTCCATATAAACCCTTGCTTCTTCCATATAAACCCTTGCTTCTTCCATATAAACCCTTGCTTCTTCCATATAAACCCTTGCTTCTTCCATATAAACCTTTGCTTCTACCATATAAACCATTGCTTCTTCTATACCAACCATTGCTTGTTTTATGCAAACCCTTGCTTATTCCAAATAAAACTTTTCTCCTTCCATATAGTCCCTTGCTTCTTTTATGCAAACCCTTGCTTCTTCCATGTAAAAAACCATTGCTTTTTCATTAAAAACATTTGCTTATTTCATGTAAACCCATGCTTATCCATGTAAACCCTTGCTCTCTCCATATAAATCCTTGTTTCTTTTATGGAAACCCTTGCTTCTTGTGAAACACTTTTTGTTCTGAAATAACTTTTTCCTGAATTTCAGTGCCCTGCTGGATGTGCATAAACATGTGACACAGAAGAGAGATGAGTTCTACATTGAACTGGAGACACTTAAACGGAGCTCAACGCCAAGGTGAGAAAACATTGGATTTACTCCATTTCAAACGCCTGTAGGCCTAGATAATCTAACTTACATTTACAAATACCAAATACTTTGCACATTTCTTAGTCAAAAAGTTGAAATAATTAATCTGTTTCTGCCTTTAGTCAAAATAGTTACAATAATTACTCTGTCAAATCCCTTAGTCAAAATATTTGAAATAATTAATTTGTCTCTTCCTTTAGCTAAAATAGTTGAAAATAATTAGATGCCCTAAAACCTTTTCAAATTTATCAGTTTGCTTACAAACTTAGAATGATAAATTCAAAATAGTAAAGACATCAAGTGATACATTTAACAAAGAACGTCTCATTTAATTTGATCAATTTTTCAGACTTTATAAAAGTCACCAATGACTTAATAAAATGTTTTGCATTTGCAAACTGCTGCAAACTGTTTCATAACTCACCAACCACTCATTGAGTCATAAGAATGGGATATTCCAAGAGTTTCAGGTTTACATTATTGCAACAACTCTTCACACACAAACACACACACAAGATCAACCATTTATTTCAATAAAATTGTTTTCCAGGCCAAACTGGGACAAATGCTCCGACTATGTCCAAGGCGGCAGTGTACGGTGGCAGCAGTTGGCAGAGGGGAAGAGGAGCACAGAGCTGGTGGATGTTCTGTTAAATGAAATTCAAGCTGGTGGATTTGTGGATACTGTTGGGGCAGACTACTTTGATCCACAAGTAAGTGGATTTTTTGGATGATCATTTTGAGAGATAAAATTAAATTATAAACAGTTTGATTATTAAGATGTCTGAACAGGTTTGAAGATGTAAGACATAATAGTAGCCCCCATCATTGAAGATGTAAGACATAACGGTAGCCCCCATCATTGAAGATGTAAGACATAATGGTAGCCCCATCATTGAAGATGTAAGACATAATGGTAGCCCCATCATTGAAGATGTAAGACATAATGGTAGCCCCCATCATTGAAGATGTAATACATAATAGTAGCCCCCATCATTGAAGATGTAAGACATCACGGTAGCCCTCATCATTGAAGATGTAAGACATAATGGTAGCCCCATCATTGAAGATGTAAGACATAACGGTATCCCCCATCATTGAAGATGTAAGACATAATAGTACCCCCCATCATTGAAGATGTAAGACATAATAGTAGCCCCCATCATTAAAGATGTAAGACATAACGGTAGCCCCCATCATTGAAGATGTAAGACATAATGGTAACCCCATCATTGAAGATGTAAGACATAACGGTAGCCCCCAGTATTGAAGATGTAAGACATAATAATAGCCGCCATCATTGAAGATGTAAGACATAACGGTAGCCCCCATCATTGAAGATGTAAGACATAACGGTAGCCCCCATCATTGAACATGTAAGACATAATGGTAGCCTCATCATTGAAGATGTAAGACATAATGGTAGCCCCATCATTGAAGATGTAAGACATAACGGTAGCCCCCATCATTGAAGATGTAAGGCATAATAGTAGCCCCCGTCATTGAAGATGTAAGACATAACAGTAGCCCCCATCATTGAAGATGTAAGACATAACGGTAGCCCCCATCATTGAAGATGTAAGACATAATGGTAGTCTCATCATTGAAGATGTAAGACATAACGGTAGCCCCATCATTGAAGATGTAAGACATAATGGTAGCCCCATCATTGAAGATGTAAGACATAACGGTAGCCCCCATCATTGAAGATGTAAGGCATAATAGTAGCCCCCGTCACTACTTTTCTTGTTTCTTACACTTCACTGTGTCATGCAGCAGATTTACTCAATTCAAAAATTCATCAAATATTCCTCACTATTTATTTAGGATGTGTAAATAATACGTTTTTTTACTTATAATATCCAGAACAATAGTTTTACCATTATTAACTCCCTTTTACCATTATTAACTCCCTTTTACCATTATTAACTCCCTTTTACCATTATTAACTCCCAAGTTAAAACCTTAGAGAAAACAATTTTTTTGTTTGAATTTTTAATGATTAAAATGGTCACATCCCCTTCGACTTGTACCTTAAGATTAAACAAATATTTTTTAGAGGGTACAATTTTATTTTTGAATTATTTTAAAATACTTTGTTTGCTCATCTCTGAAGGGGACAGGCCCTGAAGTTCCCATCTATCTGCGTCATGACCAGCCAGTGAGGAACAGGAGGCTCAGCAAGAGGGACACGGCGTTGTTGGTCAGGGAAATTTGGAGGACAAAGTCAGCCAAGGATGCGGAGGTAGATGCATATTTTCATGTAGTGTGGCATGAGGAAACATTGATTGCATGTAGTGTGGCATGAGGAAACATTGATTGCATGTAGTGTGGCATGAGGAAACATTGATTGCATGTAGTGTGGCATGAGGAAACATTGATTGCATGTAGTGTGGCATGAGGAAACATTGATTGCATGTAGTGTGGCATAAGGAAACATTGATTGCATGTAGTGTGGCATGAGGAAACATTGATTGCATGTAGTGTGGCATGAGGAAACATTGATTGCATGTAGTGTGGCATGAGGAAACATTGATTGCTAACAATTAACAGTGGCCACGAAAAGAGAACGTTCATGAAACCCTTGAGGAAACATTGATTGCTAACAATTAACAGTGGCCACGAAAAGAGAAAGTTCATGAAACCCTTGAGGAAACATTGATTGCTAACAATTAACAGTGGCCACGAAAAGAGAACGTTCATGAAACCCTTGAGGAAACATTGATTGCTAACAATTAACAGTGGCCACGAAAAGAGAACGTTCATGAAACCCTTGAGGAAACATTGATTGCTAACAATTAACAGTGGCCACGAAAAGAGAACGTTCATGAAACCCTTGAGGAAACATTGATTGCTAACAATTAACAGTGGCCACGAAAAGAGAACGTTCATGAAACCCTTGAGGAAACATTGATTGCTAACAATTAACAGTGGCCACGAAAAGAGAACGTTCATGAAACCCTTGAGGAAACATTGATTGCTAACAATTAACAGTGGCCACGAAAAGAGAACGTTCATGAAACCCTTGAGGAAACATTGATTGCTAACAATTAACAGTGGCCACGAAAAGAGAACGTTCATGAAACCCTTGAGGAAACATTGATTGCTAACAATTAACAGTGGCCACGAAAAGAGAACGTTCATGAAACCCTTGAGGAAACATTGATTGCTAACAATTAACAGTGGCCACGAAAAGAGAACGTTCATGAAACCCTTGAGGAAACATTGATTGCTAACAATTAACAGTGGCCACGAAAAGAGAACGTTCATGAAACCCTTGAGGAAACATTGATTGCTAACAATTAACAGTGGCCACGAAAAGAGAACGTTCATGAAACCCTTGAGGAAACATTGATTGCTAACAATTAACAGTGGCCACGAAAAGAGAACGTTCATGAAACCCTTGAGGAAACATTGATTGCTAACAATTAACAGTGGCCACGAAAAGAGAACGTTCATGAAACCCTTGAGGAAACATTGATTGCTAACAATTAACAGTGGCCACGAAAAGAGAACGTTCATGAAACCCTTGAGGAAACATTGATTGCTAACAATTAACAGTGGCCACGAAAAGAGAACGTTCATGAAACCCTTGAGGAAACATTGATTGCTAACAATTAACAGTGGCCACGAAAAGAGAACGTTCATGAAACCCTTGAGGAAACATTGATTGCTAACAATTAACAGTGGCCACGAAAAGAGAACGTTCATGAAACCCTTGAGGAAACATTGATTGCTAACAATTAACAGTGGCCACGAAAAGAGAACGTTCATGAAACCCTTGATGAAACATTGATTGCTAACAATTAACAGTGGCCACGAAAAGAGAACGTTCCTGAAACCCTTGAGGAAACATTGATTGCTAACAATTAACAGTGGCCACGAAAAGAGAACGTTCATAAAACCCTTGAGGAAACATTGATTGCTAACAATTAACAGTGGCCACGAAAAGAGAAAGTTCATGAAACCCTTGAGGAAAAATTGATTGCTAACAATTAACAATGGCCACGAAAAGAGAACGTTCATGAAACCCTTGAGGAAACATTGATTGCTAACAATTAACAGTTGCCACGAAAAGAGAAAGTTCATGAAACCCTTGAGGAAACATTGATTGCTAACAATTAACAGTGGCCACGAAAAGAGAACGTTCATGAAACCCTTGAGGAAACATTGATTGCTAACAATTAACAGTGGCCACGAAAAGAGAACGTTCATGAAACCCTTGAGGAAACATTGATTGCTAACAATTAACAGTGGCCACGAAAAGAGAACGTTCATGAAACCCTTGAGGAAACATTGATTGCTAACAATTAACAGTGGCCACGAAAAGAGAACGTTCATGAAACCCTTGAGGAAACATTGATTGCTAACAATTAACAGTGGCCACGAAAAGAGAACGTTCATGAAACCCTTGAGGAAACATTGATTGCTAACAATTAACAGTGGCCACGAAAAGAGAACGTTCATGAAACCCTTGAGGAAACATTGATTGCTAACAATTAACAGTGGCCACGAAAAGAGAACGTTCATGAAACCCTTGAGGAAACATTGATTGCTAACAATTAACAGTGGCCACGAAAAGAGAACGTTCATGAAACCCTTGAGGAAACATTGATTGCTAACAATTAACAGTGGCCACGAAAAGAGAACGTTCATGAAACCCTTGAGGAAACATTGATTGCTAACAATTAACAGTGGCCACGAAAAGAGAACGTTCATGAAACCCTTGAGGAAACATTGATTGCTAACAATTAACAGTGGCCACGAAAAGAGAACGTTCATGAAACCCTTGAGGAAACATTGATTGCTAACAATTAACAGTGGCCACGAAAAGAGAACGTTCATGAAACCCTTGAGGAAACATTGATTGCTAACAATTAACAGTGGCCACGAAAAGAGAACGTTCATGAAACCCTTGAGGAAACATTGATTGCTAACAATTAACAGTGGCCACGAAAAGAGAACGTTCATGAAACCCTTGAGGAAACATTGATTGCTAACAATTAACAGTGGCCACGAAAAGAGAACGTTCATGAAACCCTTGAGGAAACATTGATTGCTAACAATTAACAGTGGCCACGAAAAGAGAACGTTCATGAAACCCTTGAGGAAACATTGATTGCTAAAAATTAACAGTGGCCACGAAAAGAGAAAGTTCATGAAACCCTTGAGGAAACATTGATTGCTAACAATTAACAGTGGCCACGAAAAGAAAACGTTCATGAAACCCTTGATGAAACATTGATTGCTAACAATTAACATGTGGCCACGAAACGAGAACGTTCATGAAACCCTTGAGGAAACATTGATTGCTAACAATTAACAGTGGCCATGAAAAGAGAAAGTTCATGAAACCCTTGAGGAAACATTGATTGCTAACAATTAACAGTGGCCACGAAAAGAGAACGTTCATGAAACCCTTGAGGAAACATTGATTGCTAACAATTAACAGTGGCCATGA
Source organism: Lymnaea stagnalis (assembly GCA_964033795.1). NCBI lineage: Eukaryota > Metazoa > Mollusca > Gastropoda > Lymnaeidae > Lymnaea > Lymnaea stagnalis. The sequence goes on from CAXITT010000147.1 coordinate 826,885, forward strand.
AAAGAGAACGTTCATGAAACCCTTGAGGAAACATTGATTGCTAACAATTAACAGTGGCCACGAAAAGAGAACGTTCATGAAACCCTTGAGGAAACATTGATTGCTAACAATTAACAGTGGCCACGAAAAGAGAACGTTCATGAAACCCTTGAGGAAACATTGATTGCTAACAATTAACAGTGGCCACGAAAAGAGAAAGTTCATGAAACCCTTGAGGAAACATTGATTGCTAACAATTAACAGTGGCCACGAAAAGAGAAAGTTCATAACATAATGATATGTTGATCTTATGTGCTGTAATGATATGTTGATCTTATGTGCTGTAATGATATGTTGATCTTATGTGCTGTAATGATATGTTGATCTTATGTGCTGTAATGATATGTTGATCTTATGTGCTGTAATGATATGTTGATCTTATGTATTTTTTGCTTCAGAGAACAGATGGGACTCGTCAAAACATGGGAGAATTTTTATTTGAGTATCTGAGGGCTAGATTCCCACTGGAGCAAATAGTTGTTGAATGGGGCTACAACCTTCATGATGCCTGCCAGAGATACGCTCACGATGATGTCATTGGTCTGTTTGGGAAAGTACTCAATGGAGAGGTGAGCAACAGTCTATTTCTAGCAATTTAGAGATTGTGTGATATTAGACAATGAGGAAAATAGCCTCTTCCACTCCAAAAACTAATCATGTTTTTATGACCCTATCACTAAACGTTAATATCTTGTGTCACCAGGCTGATGAGGAAATATTCCACAGTCAACTTCTAACAATTCATGGTCTGCTGACTCATATGACCAAACTGGATGCCGAGATGGGAAATGTTGGCACTCTCGGTCCAGAAGAGTTCCGCAAGTGTCTGGTTGATTTCTTTCACCTGTCTAACGAAAATGAAGAAGACAACATTGCAGAGACGACCATATTCAAAGCAGCCACCATTGAACTGGAAATAACAGATGAAATGCCAGTGGACTACAAGAGTTTGTTCACAGAGGTAATAGCTGCTGACATTAGCTGATTTGATTTGATTTTAGCTAGCATACTGAATTGTTGAGATTAAATAAGTATGGTGATTCTTAAAAGCAGCTGGACTGTTAAGAAAATCAGATTTAATCTTTGTGCTTGAGTAAAAATTAATAATTTTAGCAGGAACATTCTTATAATATGATTAAATAATCACTCCAGATAGGTAAAGAATTTTTAGTCGCTGATCAAATACATAATTTGTTTTTACTGTAAGCAATAGAGGTTTATTAAAATAAATTTTTGTTTTGCTTACTAGGATGATGAAGGGAAGACTGGTCCATTCCTGGAAGAAGTTAAGGCATTTTTAAAGTCCAAGAAGGAGTCCTATATAAATGATGTCAAAGAACAGCTGGGAGAAACAAGGTCAGTATAATGTGGCTCCAGCAGGAATTTCCATTTGTAGCTCTAGAGTGTTTGACATTTAATTACTATAAGCAGAGCTGTCACAACCTCTGAGGCTGCAGTTGGCCCCGCAGAGCTGTCACAACCCCTGAGAGCTGTCACAACCCCTGAGAGCTGTCACAGCCCCTGAGGCTGCAGTTGGCCTGGCAGAGCTGTCACAACCCCTGAGGCTGCAGTTGGCCCGGCAGAGCTGTCACAACCCCTGAGGCTGCAGTTGGCCCCGGATGTTTAAGGGGCCATAAAGTTGTGATGCTTGAAAACTTCAAGAGAAAGTGTTATTATTAGAAAGTATAAGTGGCAGCGGGCTTCAAAAGTCACATATTTACAAAGGGCTGAAATATGAGGATGTACTAGGGCTTAGCTTAATTTAAACCTTCAAGGTTAAAACTTCCGTTTAGGAATATAAATCTTTTGTAACACCTAATTTCTCTCTATAGCTTGACACCAACAACTCAATCCTGAAAGAAGCATCTTGCCTTGCTAATAATAAATTTAATTTTGTTGTCTGTAGCCCTGTGTCACTTGATGATCTGATGAGAGCCATTACAATAGCAGATCCCGAAATTAACAACGACAAGATGCAGGAAATTTTAGCCTGGACATTTAAGACGACACAAGATGGTCTGAAGGATGTGAACCCCATTGAGCAGTCTGCCATCTTGGAACGCTTACAAAATGGGAACATCACAAGGATGGGAAGGAAATAAGAGGGGAGACAATTTGAAATATAGTTGTTAGCTTAAAACAAATATTTATATCTTCTACGGATAGAAAGGTGGAAATTAAATATTTTTAAAAAAAGTAACAAATACATTTATGTCTTAAGTAACAAATACATGATTTATGTTTTAAGTAACTTTGATATATAATTGATGTGTAAATAATTATGCTGCAATTTCAAATATTTTTTTTGCAAGGCCATAAAAACTGTGGTTTATTATAAAATTGAGTTGAACAAACAAAAAAATGGTTTACTATATTATTGTATGAGTGCATTGTCTACAAATGATAAAAACAAAATGGAAGCCCAAACAATGTTGACTTAAATTCCTTAGTGCCAAGAATATTTTAAAAAGGCAATTTTTTTAGTTTGAGAATTCATTCAGACAATGCAATGTTGCTTTATGATTTTTGTGTTGAAGTGTTTCCTAACAGTGCACTGCTGATGTCTATGTCATCTAATCCTCTAAAGCAGTGCTTCTCTGCTGATGGCTATGCCATCTAATCCTCTAAAGCAGTGCTTCTCTGCTGATGGCTATGCCATCTAATCCTCTAAAGCAGTGCTTCTCTGCTGATGGCTATGCCATCTAATCCTCTAAAGCAGTGCTTCTCTGCTGATGGCTATGCCATCTAATCCTCTAAAGCAGTGCTTCTCTGCTGATGGCTATGCCATCTAATCCTCTAAAGCAGTGCTTCTCTGCTGATGGCTATGCCATCTAATCCTCTAAAGCAGTGTTTCTCTGCTGATGGCTATGCCATCTAATCCTCTAAAGCAGTGCTTCTCTGCTGATGGCTATGCCATCTAATCCTCTAAAGCAGTGCTTCTCAAAATGTAAAGTGTTATGGGAATTCAGTGTCTGTGTCTAATTTCTCTAATCATTCTCAATTTTTGAAATAAGAGATTCCCCACTTTGAACTGTTTTGACATTGCTGTTCCATGGACCACTACTTTGAGAAGCACTGATCTAGTGCACACAAAGTGCCACTCAGCCTTTCTTACAACTTGATTTACATTAAATGACTGTTGTGAGGTGTAGTGGCCTGGGTTGGTTTAATTCCTCTGCTGTGGACACCTGGTGTAGACTCACGCCCCAACCCAATGTCTCATTAATTATGTCTCACCATTTCATTAGTCATGACTGATCAATTTAAGCAACAACACTGATACAGGAAACAGGTGTCAAGTATTTTATGATAATAAAAATATGCAATAAAGTATTTTTTAGTGTTTTTTCACCTACTTAAAAATTTTGTTTTCAACTGTTTAGTGCTTGTAATCATTGATCACTTTTAATCTTTACAATGCACAGAAATTAGTTAACTTCAATTAAATTTGAAGATATGAAAAACTTGGATATTTTAAACCAAGTGAAACTCAATTGAATCAACAGTAGTAATTAAAAAATTTAAAAACTGAAAGCTGAAAATATACGAAACAATTAAATGAATGCTCATTGGAGAAAAACTAGGTCTTAACTGTTATTTCCTCTTGGTTTAATCTTACTCGTATTTGTTCTGTAATTTGTATGTTAAACTTTACTTAGCTTTGGCCAGCAAGCTGATTGGATATCATCAATAAGATTATATGCTGGCCATGAGGTGACTTGAACCATGGACAACTTTGGCCTTCTTTATACTATACCATTAAGACTGTCATAAACTGTGTACTTCAGAACCATCCATGCATGACAAGGGAAATGGGGATATAAATTAAACAACTGATGACTGGTAACTGGTTGGTACAGATATTGATGTTTGTTTCTGTCACTGGTTGGGACAACTGGTTGGTACAGATATTGATGTTTGTTTCTGTCACTGGTTGGGTCAACTGGTTGGTACAGATATTGATGTTTGTTTCTGTCACTGGTTGGGTCAACTGGTTGGTACAGATATTGATGTTTGTTTCTGTCACTGGTTGGGACAACCGGTTGGTACAGATATTGATGTTTGTTTCTGTCACTGGTTGGGTCAACTGGTTGGTACAGATATTGATGTTTTTTTCTGTCACTGGTTGGGACAACCGGTTGGTACAGATATTGATGTTTGTTTCTGTCACTGGTTGGGACAACCGGTTGGTACATATATTGATGTTTGTTTCTGTCACTGGTTGGGTCAACTGGTTGGTACAGATATTGATGTTTGTTTCTGTCACTGGTTGGGACAACCGTTTGGTACAAATATTGATGTTTGTTTCTGTCACTGGTTGGGAAACCGGTTGGTACAGATATTGATGTTTGTTTCTGTCACTGGTTGGGACAACCGGTTGGTACAGATATTGATGTTTGTTTCTGACACTGGTTGGGACAACCGGTTGGTGCAGATATTGATGTTTGTTTCTGTCACTAAAGAGAAAGCTAAAAGTAATACTTAAAAAGCATTACATTTCTATGCAATCAATTCACGATTCTTAGCTCTGGTAAATATAAAATTTAACAGAAAATGTATAATGCAAATCAAAAAGAAAGATTTACTGCATATTAAGATTGTGATAAGTATTACTGAACAAATATAATGTATATCACCATTACTTTATTGGGTATCTTAGTTATATAACAGTTTTAAAAGCAGCTAATAAACTACTCCCTTGTAATAAAAAGCATTTCAGAGAATATCAATTAAATGCTTGGTAAAATATGGTAAATGAAATATACTTGTATATAATGTATATATTTTATACATAAAATAAAATTGTGTTGTTAAAACGAATAGTAACATATAATGTGGCCTAGACTTACTTTTCCTGTGCAAGGATCTTGTGGTCTGTGAGTTACTTCACAGTTGTTTTTAGCAAAGTTATGAGTTAATTTGGATTTAAATTGTCAACTAAAAAAAAAAATATCATTAGGTTCCTTTAAAAAAATCTCTCTATGATCATATAAAAAGGTATTTCAACTTTGAAAATAAAAGACAAATAACAAAATATATAAGGAGATAAAAGAAGCAACATGAAGGTGGTCTGTCCACAGAGCTGACAGTTAAATCTCTGCTGTCTAGCTGACAGTGACAGTTAAATCTCCGCTCTCATTTATCTCAGTCAAGAACAAAATCACAGTGAATCACAAATTGTGACAGAGGTGCACCGTTTTTAAAACTGGTAAGTTCCCTAAATGTATTATACAAAAAGAATCAGACCCCTTATTTATTAAAAGGTATTTTGTAAAAATAATATGTCATGTGACCTGAGAAGGTCATCTGACCTGAGACGCACCTCCCTTGAAACCCACACTGCCTGCAGGGATTCCAGGAATTTTGACATCACTGAGTCTTTGCATAGTTGACAATGGGTCACGGTCTCAAGATGAATAATTATCTTTCTTTTTGTTAATATTAAGGCACACAGTTTCCAAAATGTTTGAAATATCATCATGAGAGAATTTAGTCCACATATTTACTTGGTGGAACAACTTCGAAAATCAGCTGCAGAAATGTCGTCACGTGATCTGGAATACACAAACAAAGACAGATAAGAAAAAGTTGAACGTTAGTAAATGAAGGGACATTCTAAAATAGTTGTTTTTATAAATAGTCTTATACATTGACTGAACAATGGATTTTAACCATGTCATGAGAATAAACATATATTTGAGAAAAACGAATGATTAACTTCCCCGAAATCTGAAGTACCTGTTCAAAATTACAAGTCACACTTTGGAACTCAACAGCTATTCATAATGCACAGTTATTGGACGAAAGTCTTGCTACAGACTCATTTTAAGGAACGACGAAAAACCCAAACAAAGATTTTCAAGACTGAAAAAAATATGTTTAAAAACGAAAAACAAAATTCCAAGTATGAAAGTATCTTATCTATCTTATCTATCTGATCCATCTTATCTGTCTTATCTTATCTTATCTTATCTATGGTAAAGACCTGGGAAGTTAGTGTTTTGACAATTTTAACATATTTTTGCTCATATTTTTGCAAGCCACACTGCTAGTACCCTTGTTAAGGCCAACACAAAACTCACTTACCAAAAAACGGCAGTTGGAGTTTGAAATGTACAAACGGGACATAGAACACTGTCCCTCCAATGATGAATATTGTAGCATAGAGGAACTCAATACGAGGATCTTGTATGATAGGCGCGATCACCAGGTAGATGGAGATGAGGACCATCACAATGGGGATCACGATGGGGACCTGTTTCAATTGTGGCACAAATTAAACAAACCTTAAAAACTAAATTTTTTGTATAATTTAAAAAAAAAAGAAGTAAAATCGAGCAATAGGGGGTTGGGGCGAACATTAAAACAAACAAACCAACAAACATGCATTCAAGTAATGTACTTTATAAGAATCCCAAATAGTGCTCCCCCCTCCTCCCCCCCCCAATCCCCTTTTCCCAAAGGTTCGCAACCGCACATTTTTTTCCACGTCCCTGAAAATTTGATCGAATGTGTTGTCATCGGCAACGAGTCTATGTGCCAAGGTGGACGGGAAGTGGGTCAATTACCCTTCCGAAGATTTTGCCAGGCACCCAGAAAAAACGCACGAACAAAAGCGAAGTTGATATTTAAAATTTAGAAATGGTTCCAATAGAATGTGCTTAATTTCTGCTTGAAAATGTAGCTATGTCAACAACTCTCACAACCAAAGTGGCCGCGAGTTGCCCAAGAGGACCTGTAAGTTAACAGCCAAAGGAGGTATTGGGCCAGTAACATTATAATGAACAAATGCTTTGGAAATGAAGTTATTTCATTTAGGCAGTTTGCTACGGTGTGAGCACAAACAAATCTAATGAGAAATTGTTTTGGAAATGGGCTTCAGCTAAGACTTATGTTTGAAAACTCAAATATTTTGTAGGTAGCATGCATTTGTCATTTACGTTCTTAAAATGTAGGTGTTCAAACACCACACATACACACTCCAACCACACATACACACCACCAATACACACACTCACACAATCACACACAGGCCTATAAGAGTTGGAACCTACCCTATAGGGCCTAGGGTCATTCGGCCTTTTCCAGCGGAAGAATAAAACAGAAGCAAACGTGAGTCCATAAAAAACCCAAGCTGCAAAGCTGAAAAAATCTATGAGACTTGATATGTCACCCAGCAGAACAAAGATCATGGCTATGAGGAGCTGTGGGATAGAAAGATACAACTGATGATTGACCTTTTGTGATGTATGTATTGAATCATAAGACTTGGTACGTCACCCAGCAGAAGAAACATGATTGCTATGAGGAGCTGTTGGATAGAAATATACAACTGATGATTGAAGTATTGTGATGTATGTATTAAATCATATTGTGATGTATGTATTGAATCATGCTGTGATGCATATATAAAATCATGTTGTGATGTATGTATTAAATCATATTGGGATGTATGTATTAAATCATATTGTGATGTATGTATTGAATCATGGTGTGATGTATGTATTGAATTATGTTGCGATGCATCTATTGAATCATGTTGTAATGCATGTATTTGAGTGTCACACCTGCTCGTGAATAGGATTATTATGTTAAATCAATTTCACGCACTAAGGGACATAATTACTGTAATCATTTATGCATAACTATCAAAGATTTCATAACACAATTCAGTAAATGAAATAAACTTATTTATTTACAAGTGTTCTAATATTTATTACTAGTTATAGCCCGCCAAACATTGGGGACGGCAATGCTTTAACTTCCCATCCACTAAAGTTACTTGACAAAACATGAACTCAAGTAACGCACATTTATGAATTCTAATTTTTGCTACAACCCCCCCCCCCCCCCCCCTATGACATCCTCACCTTTTTTTTTTTTTCACCACCCCCCCCCCCCCCCATCATAGGTCACTGCACACTTTTTTTTTTACGCCCATGAACTATCTGTATATATATATAATTCGCCAGCAAAGGTCAAACAAGACGGGTCAAACACCAAGCATGCTATTTATAAATACGCCAGAGCGTGGTTCAATAATGAGTTCAATAGCGCGCAAAATATAATTCCCGATTACTACGTTAAATGATATATATCTATTTTTAATAACGCAATTGCGTTTGGTGCGTAATATTTTCTTTTCGGAAATGAAATCGTCTCAATTTAAGTATTGTGTAGAAAATTTTCGGTTTAAAAGTGTTCGGGACATGAGAATATTAATATAGTTCATGGGCGTGAAATAAAAAGTGTGCAGTGACGTATCATAGGGGAAGGGGTGTAGCAAATATTGGGATTCTTAAATGATCTGACTTGATCAATCAGAAGTGAGATCACTTTAATGTGGGAGTGGGTTCTCCGGTCCTTTCCTTCGTGGCTTCTCAGGGCTCAGCGCTTCTCAGGGCGTTCACGTAAGGAGACGAAACAGCAATGCGATACAATGAGATCACTTCAATGTTGGAAGTGGATTCTCCAATTCTTTACTTCGTGGCTTTTCAGGCCTAAGCGCTTCTCAGGGCGTTCACGAAAGTAGATGACAGAGCGGTACTTTGTGGAGTAGCTCTGATGATCTAGCTAGATCACGGTCAGTGAGATCACTTCAATGTGGAAGTGTATTCTCTGATGCTTTCCTTCATACTTCTCAGGGCTCAACGAAAGTGGATGTTACAGCAGTACGATACAGATATCCCTTCCATGTGGAAGTGGACTCTTCAATCCTTTACTTCGTGGCTTTTCAGGGCTCAGCGCTTCTTAGAGCGTTCACGAAAGTAGATGAAAACACTCACAGCAGTACCTTGTGGGATAGCTCTTCCCTAGTACGTTGTGATGGTGTGTGTGAGGACTTTCCAGCGATGCGTTTGTCGTGGGTGTAGAGTCCTATCAGCACACGGTCCTATCGTTGCAGGCGATGGCTTGGTCTTCCGGATGGGAATCCGGCCTCAGGGAACTGATCTTCAATCCACCTGCTAAGGTGCGGTGATTGTACTGCGGGAAAATGGCGATCTAGTAACCAGGTAGGTGTTAGAAATGCCAGCTTCAAGGTGCACTAATAAGTTGACTATGATATCTTACGTGGTGATCTTAAGAGGAGGTTTCTAACTGTTACAACGGTATAAATATAGTGAGCTTACCCCAATGGGCCATTGGCCATATCACTACCATGTGATACCGAAGTCCAATGAACTTAATATTCCGATGCTTAATAACATTTCAATAATCGCTCACCCGTGGCAAGACCGGGGGGGGGGGGG
>CAXITT010000147.1:854782-871888 GCA_964033795.1 Lymnaea stagnalis
CCCCCAAAAAAGTCCCCCCCCCCCCCCACACGAGTGAGCCCATGCGTGACGTCTTCAAACATGGTCTTCATTATTCCATGTTTTATAAGCATGTCTATCTTGTGTCCTGATATTGTCACCGCTCTGATACCCAATGCGGGTTGCGTTGCGTAATCATAAAAAACATAGTCATACAGACGTAATCATAAAAAAGTCATACATGAATAATCATAACAACATAGTCACACAGACACAATCATAAAAAAACATAGTCATACAGACATAATCATAAGACATAGTCATACATACACAATCATAAAAAATATAATCCATAGAACTTTTTAAATTTAAACATGTTTTAACCTTACAGATATTTCAGGAAAAGTCATATTAGGTTATATTCTTACGGACTGTAAATTTATGGACGGTTGTCAACCCTGATATGGGCAAATTAATCTATGGACGGCTGGAAACCCTGATATGGGCAACTTAATCTTTGGACGGTAGGCAACTTAATCTATGGGCGGTTGGAAACCCTGATATGGGCAACTTAATCTTTGGACGGTTGGAAACCCTGATATGGGCAACTTAATCTATGGACGGTGGGCAACCCTGATATGATCAACTTAATCTATGGACGGTGGGCAACCCTGATATGGGCAACCTAATCTATGAACGGTTGGAAACTTAATCTATGGACGGTGGGCAACTTAATCTATGGGCGGTTGGCTACCCTGATGTGGAAAACTTAATCTATGGACGGTGGGCAACCCTGATATGGGAAACTTAATCTATGGACGGTTGGCAACCCTGATGTGGGAAACTTAATCTATGGACGGTTGGCAACCCTGATGTGGGCAACTTAATCTATGGACGGTGGGAAACCCTGATATGGGAAACTTAATCTATGGACGGTTGGCAACCCTGATGAGGGAAACTTAATCTATGGACGGTTGGAAACCCTGATATGGGCAACTTAATCTATGGACGGTTGGCAACCCTGATATGGGCAACTTAATCTATGGAATCAATCCTTCTCCAGTTTACAGTTAAGATGTCTGCTTTTTCATCACGTAAACCCCATGCCCCTTTCCACCTAAGATTTGCATGTTGTTGTTTTTTTAAATCCCATGTTTATGACGTATGATTAGGGGAAGTAAACAGGGTGTTTATTCAGAGAATTATTCAGACCAGAAAACATTGACCTGATACTTCAGCGGGTCTCACTAAGAAAAAAACAACAAAAAAAAAATAAAAAAATAAAACCAACCAAAATAAACACATAACTATTGAAAAACTAATTTGTATGGCCACCTATACAAACTGGAGGATATTCTAAAGCACAATTTCTCTTTTTGTCTCTTTTGAGCCCCTAAAAAGTTTTACCCCTCCCCCCCCCCCTTTTTCCCCCCTATTTTTCCCCACCAGTTTCAGCGATAGAGGAAAATAATCAGGACTCATGCTGCATTCAGGAACATTGCATTCAATCCCGTGGCCTATTTAGATATTTAGATTTTTTTAGCATAAAACTATAAATAGATTTGTATACAGTAAATGTCAAATAGTAACATTGGAAAAAATAAGTAAAATTAAAATGCCTGATGTACAGTATATTTCTCATATATTAAATGCCCCACCCCCATTTTGCTTTAACTGCCTTCCCACCCCCTCTGGGGCGTACGGCCCACGATGGGAAACAGTGTTCTGAAGTGATTAAATAAATAAATAAATGACCACTATAAAGTATTTATGCTATTCAAAAAGAATAATGCAAGTCTTCATCTTGAATGAGGAGCTTGCTGTCTGAGATTCCCACCGGGTCTACGCTCTTTCTATGACCTTTTTTAAATCATTGATTCAATCCCACTTAGCAAGCTGTCATTAGGTGCATCAATGTTTGCACTCACCCAGCTGTCATGAGGTGCATCAATGTTTGCACATCACCCAGCTGTCATTAGGTGCATCAATGTTTGCACATCACCCAGCTGTCATGAGGTGCATCAATGTTTGCACTCACCGAGCTGTCATGAGGTGCATCAATGTTTGCACTCACCCAGCTGTCATGAGGTGCATTAATGTTTGCACTCACCGAGCTGTCATTAGGTGCATCAATGCTTGCATATCACCCAGCTGTCATGAGGTGCATCAATGTTTGCACATCACCCAGCTGTCATGAGGTGCATTAATGTTTGCACTCACCGAGCTGTCATGAGGTGCATTAATGCTTGCATATCACCCAGCTGTCATTAGGTGCATCAATGCTTGCATATCACCCAGCTGTCATGAGGTGCATCAATGTTTGCACATCACCCAGCTGTCATTAGGTGCATCAATGTTTGCACATCACCCAGCTGTCATGAGGTGCATCAATGTTTGCACATCACCCAGCTGTCATGAGGTGCATTAATGTTTGCACTCACCGAGCTGTCATGAGGTGCATCAATGTTTGCACATCACCCAGCTGTCATGAGGTGCATCAATGTTTGCACATCACCCAGCTGTCATTAGGTGCATCAATGTTTGCACATCACCCAGCTGTCATTAGGTGCATCAATGTTTGCACATCACCCAGCTGTCATTAGGTGCATCAATGTTTGCACATCACCCAGCTGTCATTAGGTGCATCAATGTTTGCACATCACCCAGCTGTCATTAGGTGCATCAATGTTTGCACATCACCCAGCTGTCATTAGGTGCATCAATGTTTGCACATCACCCAGCTGTCATTAGGTGCATCAATGTTTGCACATCACCCAGCTGTCATTAGGTGCATCAATGTTTGCACATCACCCAGCTGTCATTAGGTGCATCAATGTTTGCACATCACCCAGCTGTCATTAGGTGCATCAATGTTTGCACATCACCCAGCTGTCATTAGGTGCATCAATGTTTGCACATCACCCAGCTGTCATTAGGTGCATCAATGTTTGCACATCACCCAGCTGTCATTAGGTGCATCAATGTTTGCACATCACCCAGCTGTCATTAGGTGCATCAATGTTTGCACATCACCCAGCTGTCATTAGGTGCATCAATGTTTGCACATCACCCAGCTGTCATTAGGTGCATCAATGTTTGCACATCACCCAGCTGTCATTAGGTGCATCAATGTTTGCACATCACCCAGCTGTCATTAGGTGCATCAATGTTTGCACATCACCCAGCTGTCATTAGGTGCATCAATGTTTGCACATCACCCAGCTGTCATTAGGTGCATCAATGTTTGCACATCACCCAGCTGTCATTAGGTGCATCAATGTTTGCACATCACCCAGCTGTCATGAGGTGCATCAATGTTTGCACATCACCCAGCTGTCATTAGGTGCATCAATGTTTGCACATCACCCAGCTGTCATTAGGTGCATCAATGTTTGCATAATACCCAGCTGTCATGAGGTGCATCAATGTTTGCACATCACCCAGCTGTCACTAGGTGCATCAATGTTTGCACATCACCCAGCTGTCACTAGGTGCATCAATGTTTGCACATCACCCAGCTGTCATGAGGTGCATCAATGTTTGCATAATACCCAGCTGTCATGAGGTGCATCAATGTTTGCACATCACCCAGCTGTCATGAGGTGCATCAATGTTTGCACATCACCCAGCTGTCATGAGGTGCATCATGTTTGCACATCACTCAGCTGTCATTAGGTGCATCAATGTTTGCACATCACTCAGCTGTCATTAGGTGCATCAATGTTTGCACATCACCCAGCTGTCATGAGGTGCATCAATGTTTGCACATCACCCAGCTGTCATTAGGTGCATCAATGTTTGCACATCACCCAGCTGTCATGAGGTGCATCATGTTTGCACATCACTCAGCTGTCATTAGGTGCATCAATGTTTGCACTCACCCAGCTGTCATTAGGTGCATCATGTTTGCACATCACCCAGCTGTCATGAGGTGCATCAATGTTTGCACATCACTCAGCTGTCATTAGGTGCATCAATGTTTGCACATCACCCAGCTGTCATTAGGTGCATCAATGTTTGCACATCACCCAGCTGTCATGAGGTGCATCAATGTTTGCACATCACCCAGCTGTCATTAGGTGCATCAATGTTTGCACATCACCCAGCTGTCATTAGGTGCATCAATGTTTGCATAATACCCAGCTGTCATGTCCACGTAGTTACAAACGTGTAGTGGCAGCTGTCATGAGGTGCATCAATGTTTGCACATCACCCAGCTGTCATGAGGTGCATCAATGTTTGCACATCACCCAGCTGTCATGAGGTGCATCAATGTTTGCATAATACCCAGCTGTCATGAGGTGCATCAATGTTTGCATAATACCCAGCTGTCATGAGGTGCATCAATGTTTGCACATCACCCAGCTGTCACTAGGTGCATCAATGTTTGCACATCACCCAGCTGTCATGAGGTGCATCAATGTTTGCACTCACCCAGCTGTCATGAGGTGCATCAATGTTTGCATAATACCCAGCTGTCATGAGGTGCATCAATGTTTGCACATCACCCAGCTGTCATTAGGTGCATCAATGTTTGCACATCACCCAGCTGTCATTAGGTGCATCAATGTTTGCATAATACCCAGCTGTCATGAGGTGCATCAATGTTTGCACATCACCAATAAAACAGATCCGTGACTTGAGCTTTACAAGGATGCTCTAAACACGCCCCCCCCCCACACACACACACAAGTAAAACATCTTAACTGCCCTTAGAGATCACTTGAAGTCATGAGGGGAGATAAATTTACAATACGGTCCCATTCAGACTTATATCCCCTAACGTTGCTGCACTTCCCAAGTTCACTGCAACAGCTGTTGGACACAACAGCCAGAGGAATTATGGTCTTTATTTTGGGATTATGACCGTTTAAATCTGATGCTGACAGTGTTGTGTTAAAATCTGATGCTGACAGTGTTGTGTTAAAATCTGATGCTGACAGTGTTGTGTTAAAATCAGCTGCGGTCAGTGATGGCGTAAGCGTCACCATTAGCCAGTGGTGAAACCAGTCCCGCTTTCAGCATAGCCCAACCAGTATCTCATCTTTCCCATGGCTTAGGTCAGCGTTTCCCACACTTTGTAAGTTTTGCCGAACAGGTGGACACGTTTTGAAACTGCACCAGTGACCGACGCCAAATTTTTTCATTACATTTTCTTTTTATTCGACCATAAATATTCATATTTCCCTGACCGGCAACGTAAAGCTTGCGGACCACCTTTTGAGAAGCACTGGCTGAGATGACATTTTCGAAGCTGCTAAAAAGTCAATACATGAGTGTTCACGTGTGACTAGTAGGCTTACGTCACTCTGGTTGTAGTCTCATTAGTCTCTTACTTTTGTTTCAATAACTTACCGGTGGATGTCTAAGTTTTTGAAGAGCTCTGTCTAATGTCAGTACAGTATATTAACGTTGTACGAGTTTGATGTAAAGACTTGTAGTACAATAGTTAATTGTTTGTCCTTTATTATAATACAAAATATATTTATAGTTTTATCCTAAAAGTACAAAATAAAAAATAGGCCACGGAATTAAAAATTCAATCTTTTGCACTACATCCTAAATGTGTGCGTAAATGGAATGGAGTTGGGGGGAGGAAGAAGGAATGTTCAGAATTATTTAAACTACTTTCCCCCGACCTCCTAATTGTACCCTGACCTATGCATGGAGCTCCCTCAAAGGAACCCCTCTAAGAACTGACCCTACTGGACCAACTCTCTGGAACCTCGGACTATCGTATACCAGACCTGGGGCGTCTATCCCCATCGAGTCGTGGAAACCATCCCCTCTCCTCCCAGCCCCCAAACCTTGGACTTGGTAAAGTCTGTGTGATGGTCATGCCTCAGTCTTTTTTTCGAGAGTTACCAATGAATATTGGTTCTTCAAAAAATGACATTTTAACAATTGTTGGAACACTTTTGATAGTCAATAATAATATTGATAATAAACTATCAAACTTTTGTCAATAGCACAGTCTTCCCATTATTCATGCATCATATTATTATTCAAAAGTTCTATTTTAATAGTCCTATAATGTTTAAATTGACTATTATTCAGTAATTGGCACTACCTCATAGTTAGCGCAACAAAAGCCCTAGTTTGTGCTCTTGTTCTCTCTCGTTTGTACTATTGCAACTCTCTTCTGTCAGGTTCACCAAAAAACTTCATAGAAAAAATACAAAAGTTTCAAACCTCAGCTACTAGGCTAGTTCTAAAGGCAAAAAAGTGATCACGACACTCCACTACTCCACTCACTTCATTGGCTCCCTATATAGGCACGCATTGATTACATTCTGTCTGTTCTCTGTCACACATTTTTATCGGATTTCCTGCCATTATCTAACCGAACTTCTTTCTGTCTATTCACCCCTTCGATAGCTTCGCTCCTCCGCAGACACGTGTATTCTGTCCGTTCACAAGACACGCACTAAAACATATGGTGAACTATCTTTCTCTTTCTGCAACCCCAAACAATGGAATTCTCTCCCACTACACATCCGCAATATGCCGACCACCCGGGCCTTCAAAACTGCACTCAAACCATAATTCTTTAAAGTCTACTGTCCTGACTGACTTCCCCCCTCTAACCCATAAACGATGATGCTGACTGACGTCCATGGGCGTGACATGTCAAAGTTCTGGGGTGAGTGGGGTGAATATACATTTATTTTTGTTTTGTTTTTGCAGCTGTTTTTTAAACTAAATAAATGTGTGTTATTTTTTACTGCTATGATCATTGCTAAATTTTTTATGTACAGCGCAGTGAACCCAGCCCTATGCGGTGCTACCGTGCTATACAAGACCACCAATAATAATAATAATATTCTTAAAGTTCATTTTTAAGGGCGCGGCCGTTTTGTTTACACACCACCCTGTGGTGGAGGTGGGGGGCTAGAATACCATTCCTAGCTTGAGTCTGACAGTTAAACAGATAATTTTTTATCCTTACACCCCCCCACACACACACACACCCCACGTACTAAAACTATAATGACACATTTTGATATTTGTATTGTTTTCTTATCCCATTCATTTTGTCTCCTGGAGAAATTCAAAGGGCAGTCCAGGAGGTTTTTTTTTAACTTACCACCCGCCCCCAACTCCAGTTGGAAGCAACAACTCCCCCCCCCAACCGGTTTTGTGTAGACGCCCCTTTACCCGACTTCCCCTTAACAAACAGGTGGAGCTTAATTCTTTACATTTTCATTGTAACACACCACGTGACTTCTCTGATGAGTTACAAATAAACCCCCCCCCCCCATTACAAATAACCCCCCCCCCCCCAAACCCCAAATTCCCCTTACAAAAAGAATTTGAAAGAAGATATGGTAACCCAGACACAGAGAGACAACCGGATATATGGCTAACATACAAAAACAGAGTTCATATCCGTAAGGTAAAAGACGAAATGGACAAAATGATGTATACACGCGTGGTCACGCTACTAGTCGAGCACTACTACCAGGCTAGGTGCGTTCACTGCCAAAATCTGCGGACGGCTAATTGACCCACTTCCCGTAAATATATCGAGCTGAAATTTGGCACATAGACTCGTTGCCGATGATAACACATTCTATAAAATTGTTAGCCCTACCCCCCAAAATCAGTCTTTCCTGTTTTTCAAGGGGGAACAATGAAGGATAATTCCCGGTGACTGCGCTGAATGAGATTCTTAATAAAAAAGACATCGCATGTGCGTAATATTTTCTTTTGTTTGTCTCAAATAGTTGGCGAAATAAATCTGCGGTGTAGAAGCGGGTGTGTCTTTAGAGTATTAATTTACTTAAGGGAAGTGACACAAAAAAAGTTCGGTTGCGAGCCTGGAAAGGGGGGGGGGGGTGGAGTCACTAATAGGGATTCTTATAAATTGTGTTACTTGCATGCATGTTTTGTCAAATGTTCAGCCCATACCCCCTTTGCTCGATATTACATTTTATAAAGGACTTACATGAACAACTTGTTTAAGGGTTGTTTAATGACACTGTAAAGATGCAGTGTCGTCCAAAAATGAGATGCTTTTTATTAAGTTGTCTTTAGGGTTATCTAGGATGAGTGCCTCCCGGGGCTGGCCACGCTTTGTTCCACCCCATCCCGGGGCTGGCCACGCTTTGTTCCACCCCATTTCGGGGCTGGCCACGCTTTGTTCCACCCCTTCCAGTCAAATAACAACTCAGTGGATTTCAAATGCCACCTCTTCATTTAGAGAAAAAAGAACAACTCGGGGCGGATCGTCCCCCCCCTCTCCACGACCCCATTCCTACGTCACTGAACTGACAATGAACACGCTTTACCCCCAAAATGTTCATTTTACACCCCCCCCCCTGTCTAGACAATGCGTTTCACGAGGTCGGGCTTATACCCCATTCATTTTCGGAGGATAAATTGGGGGGGGGGGAGAGGCATTAAGTCCCTGGGATTGGAAATGTAGGGATGTAGCGCGCTAACCACTGTTATTTAATTGCGTCATTCATTGCAATACAAAACTACTTCTCCTAATATACATGTCATTCTACAATGTTGAATCTCGAGGCTGCATAAGACCGAGAAGACCACTCTTCCTGAGGGGAAAGATGGCGGTCTCTTTAAAAAAATTAAAAAAATATAGTTTAATGATTTTCCACTAAGTTTGTCTGTGTGTGTGTGTGGGGGGGGGGCTGGCGCTGGTTGGGGTGGATTAAACTTTCTTAAATGCTCAAGTAGGGGATGGGACAGGAAAGATTGGGAACCATTGATTAACCGGAAAGACGCTAAGTCGAGAGGTCCTACAGTCCACAAAGTACGTGCTGTTCTATCACGGTCAAGGATGTAGGGTCCACGGGACAATTTGTTCCACTTAGCGTATTCATAAAACTGCTGGAAGTACTTGCAGTCATGACCCTACATACCTAACAGTCAATGGAGACTGTAACAGTCCAGTACAGTGAATGTAGAATGTGACTGACCAGTACAGTAAATGTGACTGTCCAATACAGTGAATGCAGAATGTGACTCTCCAGTACAGTGAATGCAGAATGTGACTGTTCAGAACAGTGAATGCAGAATGTGACTGTCCAGTATAGTGATTGTGACAGTCCAATATATTGAATGCAGAATATGACTGTCCAGTACAGTGAATGTGACTGTCCATTGATGTTGTGCTACAGGTTTGCTACACTGCTGTTGGGCTACATTGATGTTGTGCTACACTACTGTTGTGCTACACTACTGTTGGGCTACACTGCTGTTGAGCTACACTGATGCTGTGCTACACTGCTGTTGTGATACACTGCTGTTGTGCTACACTACTGTTGAGCTACGTCGATGTTGTGCTGCGCAGGTGTTGCCCTTCAATACTGTTGTACTACATTGATGTTGTGCTACACTGCTTGTGTGCTACACTGCTTGTGTGCTACAATGCTGTTTTGCTTCAGCCGCTACTATCATTACGGCACTTTCCTGATAGCGTCATTACTAAGTTCTTTGATGCAGCTCTTCCAAAGTTGAATGTTCTTAAGATGTGGTGACGTGATGAGGATTGATTACTGATACAACGCTTGTGACGTCAGTGCATCCAATGAATCGGCTCCATTCATTGAAGTACATGTACCACTTGTAGGTTATCTGCCACTAACTCATTTATTGAAGTACATGTACCACTTGTAGGTTATCTGCCACTAACTCATTCATTGAAGTACATGTACCATTTGTAGGTTATCTGCCACTAAGTCATTTATTGAAGTACATGTACCATTTGTAGGTTATCTGCCACTAACTCATTCATTGAAGTACATGTACCATTGGTAGGTCATCTGCCACTAACTCATTTATTGAAGTGCATGTACCATTTGTAGGTTATCTGCCACTAACTGTTATTAAAATAAGCTCAGATACAACGTGTCCTCAGAGCCGTTTTAGGATCGTCGTAGGCGCTAGGCACTTGTGCATGCTGCGTGTGTCTGTAAACCCTTTCAGTTTGATGTCCACGTTCTTCAACTGTTGATATATTTCCTTTTTTTTGTGGTGGAGTTTTTGTACTTTTGTCGTTAACATACATTAATTTTCATAAATAGTGAGGATTTTGTTAAAATTTAACAAATCAGCTAGTTGCAAGTTAATATTGCTTTCAGGATTTAGATCTCCCTATAAGTACAGGTCAAGAATGCGACCGTTCTTTTGTCAAAACGGAAATGATAAAAAAAAATATCTGCCCTCAACGATGGGGCAGTGCCTATTGTGCCTTTTGGATAAGACGCCCTGTGTATCCCACAAGACTTGACATACGGCTACTAATAAAACGCTTCACTGAAAACTCAACATTTCAACCTTTGTCTGGGATTTGTGTCCGCTGGCATCATTTTTCAAGGTGCGAAGATAAACTTAACTTTTACCCTGATATTATCTATTGTCAGACAGATTCGTTCACATTTTTATGGGGGTACTCACCTAATAATGAAATCAGGCCACTTCCGGCCCAAACAACGAGACTGAGACCCACTGACCCAGTTCCATCAAGCACACCTTTTGGAGACACAAATATCCCTGAACCTAGACAAGATGAGAAGTTGGGAAGTTAGTTCAGGAACCCAAACGTCCCCAGTATCGCATTGCTCAATATCCCTTAATTCTTTAACAGTTATATAAACGTACATAACATATTTAGATTGAAGACAGGCAGAGCTACACATCCAGAAACAGCATTTCTTATTTACTTAATCTACCAAATATTTGTCCAATAAACTGATGTCCTCATCAACAAACTCACCGGGCACGATCCATGATTCTGTGGAACTTAACGACTGGTACACATAGAAACATGCATAAATACTCTTAAAAAAACTACCGAATAATATATCATATAAACAGCAATGGAAAATTATGTCACATCAACAGTTATGTGAAAATATATCAGATCAACAATCATAGGAAAACATATCAGTTCAACAGCCATGGGAAAACATATCACATCAATAGCAGAGGGAAAACATCTCCCACTAACAGCGATGGGAAAACATGTCAGTTCAACAGCAATGGGAAAACATGTCATATTAACCATGGGCAAACAAATCCCATATGAGATCAAACAAACATCAAAATGATTACGTACAACACATTTACAAACACAGTCCCATAGTTCCTACAATACAACACTCTATAAAAGTGATGTAACCACTCACCTACAATACAACCCACTATAAAAGAGATGCCACCAAAAAGCCCCAGTTCCCTCTTCAGCTCCATCTTGTCCTCCACGACAATGTCCGACTGGTCATCCTGGGCCACCACCGCCACCTGCTGGAGACCGTTGCACTTGTCCGTCTCGTCTGCTTCCGAGGCCGGTAGCGTCTTCAACTTAAACTTCGTCTTAGGCCTGCCATAGGAAACATCAAGTAACACGATATGATGTGACACCCTCAAATGCCATGGCAGACACGCAGCAAATGACATGAAAGACTCCCACAAATACCATGACACCCACAAATGACATGACACCTACAAATGACATGGGACACTAACAAACGAAATGGCACCACAAAATGACATGACACCCGCCAATGAAATGACACACACAAATGACATCCCCACAAATGACATGACACCCACAAATGACATAAGCACAAATGACATGATATCCACAAATGACATAATACCATAAATGACATGTCACATACAAAGTTTACAGTCATCACAGACCAATGAAGTGACACACACAATCATTAAGACACATATGATTGGGTTTACAACAATTGGAGAAGTTTCTGGTCCAAATCAACCCCCCCCCCCACACACACACACATTTCCCCACATCTTCTTAAATAAATAAACTAAGGATCTCCAATGACTGACCATCAGATGACCGCGGGACTAGGACATACCAACAGGTTCGTACCTAGTATACATTGTCCTTATTATGTAGCACATTTTTCCATTTTACGATAATTTCCGTATTGTAGCATCTTTGATCTTTTGTAAGATATTTACCCAATATTGAAACTATTTTGCAATTGTAACAGCTTTCATCTTAATGTAACATCTTTATCCTAGTGAACCACTTTTGCCCTATTGAATCCCTAAGTGTCATCTTTTCCCTAATGAACCAATTGTTCCATATCGTTAAATCATTTCCCAATTGTAACATCTTATCCTTATTTTAACAACATTAAATAAAAAAATTGAGGTTGAGAATATGGCGCCGATGCTCCCCCTCACCCCAGAAAACCAGGTGCAAAAACATACAGGAAGCGAAAAAAGAAAAACAAAAAACGAATGTTAAACGACATACATAAATAGGTTATACTTACATCTCAATATGTTTGGTAGCACCTCACCAGTAAGTATTGGGTCCTAAATATTTCCTAAACAACGCTTGCACTCAAGACATTCAAAGAATCCATCCTTCCGCGTGGATGAGAATAGTCCAACTCACAATTCACCAACGACTGACTGCAAACACCACACTGTGCAATTCAGTTCACAAAATTCACAGCGGATTGTCATTTCACCCTTCGCGTTTCGAGATATTATTATTATTAAAAAAAAATATCCACTGAATAATGTCGCCACCCTCTCTGTTAATACTAGATTCTATTCAGTGTAGCTGGCTCGCGGCTGTTCCTCCCTGTTATCTGTATCCCTGTATATGCCGTATATGTTTATGTATATAAATTAACGCTGTCTGGGAGTGGCACCAGGGGACGATTCGATCCTGTCGAGTGAGGGTTCCCAAGATAGTGGACACTGGGGTGTCATTAATGTAAGGTTCGTTTACGGTCTGGTACAGTCAAGAATTGATATATGGCGTTGGACCGTTGACGGCAATAGCTGTGCCCAGGGCAAAGCCTGAATAAAGTAAATGTTAATACAGAGATTTTGCAAAAAGATGGCGCCAGGGGCGGGGGTCCCTCCACCTTTTTTTTCCACGGACCTGTTGCCGTGGAATTAGGAGAGTTGGGGAGCCAGTCAGTTGGTTATATGGCCTTCATTCAATGGTACAGTGGGGTACAATGAGTAGAACATTATATTAGCCTGGTTAATTTATTGTTCTACTCTTTTAGACGATAGGTTTCACCTAATGAAAGTTCTTTAATTTCCCTGTCTGCAGACTTTATTGTTTTAAATACTACATTCTTATCATGGCGTACATGAAAAGGTGAGGTTTATATTGAAGATCTCACGGAAAGGTTTGGTTTGTTGGTATATCTTACGGAAAGGCTTGGTTTGTTGGAAGATCTTACAGAAAAGTTTGGTTTTTTGGAAGATCTTACGGAAGAGGTTTGATTTGTTAGAATATCTAATGGAAAGGATTGGTTTGTTGGAATATCTTACGGAAAAGTTTGGTTTGTTGGAAATCTTACGGAAAACTTTGGTTTGTTGGAAGATCTTACGGAAAAGTTTGCTTTGTTGGAAGATCTTACGAAAAAGTTTGGTTTGTTGGAAGATCTTAAGGAAAAGTTTGGTTTGTTGGAAGATCTTACGGAAAGGTGTGGTTTATATTGAAGATCTTACGGAAAGTTGAGGTTTTTGGAAGATCTTTCAGAAAGGTGTAGTTTATATTTAAGATCTTAGAGAAAGGTTTGGTTTGTTGGAAGACCTTACAGAAAGGTTTGTTGAAAGATCTTTCAGAAAGGTTTGTTGGAAGATCTTACCGAAAGGTGTAATTTGTTGAAAGAGCGTACGGAAATGTGGATTGTAGAAAGATCATACGGATGGCTGTGTTTTGTTGATAAATACTAATATATATATTCCAATAAATAAATGTATATTAATCGAATTAGAGGTTTGAAAAAAAAACATACAAAAATGATTACCGAGGCGGACGTCAGGATAAAGAGGGGGTCCACGTCACACAATTTAAGAACCTTGTTTTAGCAAACAATTGATGAAATGCTATCCGCAAAGAAATGGCGGGTTTGGGGGGCGTTTGTTGCACGGGAACATGGGAACTGTAGGGACACTTGCACACACACACATGAAATACGAATACAAAACTGTGCCCCACCGCTAATCAAGACCCTATGAGCATGAAACAAGGCAATAAATACCTCTGTTGTAAATGTTGAAAATATTGGCAAGGGTTCTGAAAGTGTTTGCCTGATAGGGCCTGCCTTTAACTTGAAAACAAATTTGTTGAAAAAACGTTTGTTAACTTTCTGTGAGGGACAGGGGGTCTGTGAGGGACAGAGAGTCTGTGAGGGACAGGGAGTCTGTGAGGGACAAAGGGTTTGTGAGGGACAGGGAATATGTGAGGGACAGAGTGTCTGTGAGAGACCGGGGTCTGTGAGGGACGGGGAGTCTGTGAGGGACAGGGAGTCTGTGAGGGACAGGGAGTCTGTGAGGGACAGGGAATCTGTGAGGGACAGAAAGGAACGCGAAACCTGTTCCGATCTGAAAGCCGCATCCAATGATGTGTTATGAAATAAGACCTTATGTGAGGGACAGGGGTCTGTGAGGGACAGGGAATCTGTGAGGGACAGAGTGTCTGTGAGGGACAGGGAGTCTGTGAGGGACAGGGAGTCTGTGAGGGACAGGGGGTCTGTGAGGGACAGGGGGTCTGTGAGGGACAGGGAGTCTGTGAGGGACAGGGGGTCTGTGAGGGGCAGGGAGTCTGTGAGGGACAGGGGATCGATCGGTATCGGAGTCGTCTTTTACACACACACACACAGATGAGTGAGTATAAACATAAAAACTAAATAACATAAACTGGGGCGGTTTAACTTAAAAATGAGGTATGTGTTTAAAAGCATGTGTTTTTAATATTGTGTGTGTTTAGAATCATGTGTTTGTAATGAGTTGTGGGTACAGAGTCGTATGTTTTAATGAGGTCTGTGTTTAGAATCGTGTGTTTTTATTGAGGTAAATGTTTATAATTAAGATTTTTTTTTCGAGGTATGTGTTTATAATCATGTGTTTTTAATGAGGTATGTGTTTAGAATCATGTTTTTTTAATGAGGTGTTGTTTAGAATGTTGTGTTTTTAATGAGGTGTGTGTTTAGAATCATGTTTTAAAAAAAAAATTGAAGTATGTGTTTAGAATCATGTGATTTTAATGAGTGTGTGTTTAGAATTGTTTGTTTTTAATGTTGTGTGTGTGTGTCTAGAATAATGTGTTTATAAAGAGATGTGTGTTTTTAGAAACATGTTTTTAATTATGTGTGTGTTTAGAATTATGTCTTTTTAATGAGGTGTGCTTAGAATCATGTGTTTTTAATAAGTTGTGTGTTTAGAATCATGTGTTTGTAATAATGTGCGTGTTTAGAATCATGTGTTTGTAATGAGGTGCGTGTTAAAATCATGTGTTTGTAATAAGGTGTGTGTTTAGAATCATGTGTTTGTAATGAGGTGCGTGTTTAGAATCATGAGCTTATAAGGGATATGTGTTTAGAAATGTGTTTTTTTAATGAAGTGTGTGTTTAGAATCGTGATTTCAATGAGGCGTGTGTAAAGAAACATGTTTTTTAATGAGGTCTTTCTTAATACCATGTGCTGTGTAAGGAATGTGTCTTAATACATGTGTGTAATCGAATGCTGTGTATTTTAAAACGTGTTTTTAACGAGTTTGTCTGTTGAGACCGTGTTTTGTAAGTACTTGTAACAAAAGTCTTTCAATAACAGGCGCTACAACTTACATAATGCATTGATTTGTAACTTACTTCATTTTATTGGGTATGTGGGTTTAGCGATGGCACTTCATGACACTTCAAGACATTTCATGACACTTCAAGACATTTCATGACACTTCAAGACATTTCATGACACTTCAGATGATGTTCGGCGATTGATTGTTATATTTAATTTAAGATATATTTTGGACAAACTATGTAACAAAATATTTAAAGCTTAGGAAATCCTGTAATGCACAGCGTATCCAAGAACCATTATCTACAACACATTAAGGTCATACAATCTACAACACATTAAAGTTTTATAATCAACAGCATAGGATATTTCTCAAGGCAAGTGATGAAATTAAACTAAAGTTTTTTTAAAGATCCTGTGATTTTGCTTAGCTCCAGGTAAAACACACCTTTCTTGGCCAAGTCAAGGTAAATATAACTAGGCGTGACGCACGCTTACCTTTTGACACATCAACATTGTGGTCTAAACTCTAAACAAGGGTCAGTGGGAGCATAAGCCGTCTAAAGAATTTTGTTGGTGGTATTCGTTGTCTGATAAAGTCCTACAACAGTAGTGGCACGTGTTAGACTTGAGTCCTACAACAGTAGTGGCACGTGTTAGAATTGAGTCCTACAACAGTAGCGGCACGTGTTAGAATTGAGTCCTACAACAGTAGTGTTACGTGTTAGAATTTAGTCCTGCAACAGTAGCGGCACGTGTTTGAATTGAGTCCTACAACAGTAGCGGCACGTGTTAGCATTGAGTCCTACAACAGTAGCGGCACGTGTTAGAATTGAGTCCTACAACAGTAGTGTTGCGTGTTAGAATTGAGTCCTGCAACTAGAGACCGACCGAAAGTGATTTTCTGAGTTCGGCCGAAGCCGAAAATAGGCCGAAAGTTTAAAATGACTTTTGGCCGAAACCGAAAAAATACCGAAAGTTTAAAAATGACTTTTGGTCGAAACCGAAAAAAGGCCGAAAGTTAAAATTGAATTTCGGCCGAAACCGAAGCCGAAACCGAAGCCGAAACCGAAAATGAAATGTTAAGATATTTTGAAATTCGTTCCCGCATACATTCTGCATACATCGAAAATGATGGGGAAAGTATAAATATTTACATTCTTTTTATAAAAAATGAGATAATCGTGAATATTAATAAATAAACATTTATTATAAGGTTCTCAAACTCGCGTCCCGCGAGCAAATTTATGATCCGCAAGACGATATTTTGCGGCCCGCTACATGACAGAAAAGTTTAGTGTAAATGCGCCGGCCCGTTTCCCCCATTCTCATATCTATAACGTGACTCTCCGCGACGGTTTCAGTCGAATCTCGCTGACTAGTCTAATTCTGATTATTTTTTTAAAATGTTTCTATATATTTTTGTATTCAACAGTGAATAGGTGGACGAAATTGAATCCCAGTTCTAGAGAACCCTTAATGATTTTATTGTTATTTATAAAGGTTGAGCAGATTGTAACAGTTTTAATCGCTTTTTTGTGGATTACTTGATGCGGCCCACTCTCATTCAGACACTACCTCCTGCGCCCCCCCCCC
>CAXITT010000147.1:875909-986390 GCA_964033795.1 Lymnaea stagnalis
CCCCCCCCCCCCCCCCCAATCATGAATATTCATGGAGTCTGTAGCTGACCTGTCTTTATTTTCTTATTAGAGAGCTCTCTTTCGAGCATTAAACAATAACTGATTCCTTTATTGAGTGACTGGGACAGCTTGCTGTTGAATGAATTTGTTAATAGCTTGCAAAAATCAAAACAAAATAAAAACGAATCCAACCCAAATTATTTTCAAAAGCCCCAGGTACAAGCAGAAGTAATGAGAACAACTCTACTAGTAGAACGGCACACTTTCACTCTGGGCCGTGCGATTGCGGTTTTGTTTTGGGGGGGGGGGGTGGGGGTGGCAACATCCGGGTAGGTGCAAAAAATCTTTATCAGATATAAAATGTATTGTGAATCAAACGAAAAAATGCCATTTACTTTACGAATACAAAGGGCGCAAAAAAAGTTTTACTTTTAAACTGGTCCGTTAAGCACAACAATTTCTTTTTATGTATTTTGGTGGGCGCCAAGTTTCAGGCCTCCCAAGGTGCGCCACTTTTCGTCTCCACGGCCCTGCTTTCACCCCTTCGCAGGTATGACACTAACCAATATTGACAGAGGAGGCCAATAAATCAGTACAGATAGGTGTTGGAGTCAACCGGCTAAGCTTTGCGGTCATTCACAACAGTGAGAGGTTGTATTTATTAAATCGTTGAAATGTGATAAACCGAGAAAATTCCATTGATATTATATACAGAGAGCCTTAACATGATGATTGACATTCGTCAGAGGTTGATTGATAGCCCTTATATGACAAGATGACAGGCGTGATAGGTCAGCCGTAACAGCGTACAATGTGGGTTTCTTGGACAGACAGCTATGGTATGATGCAATCATAGCCGTGAAAGGCTCATAATGATACACTAACATGACTCTGAAAGTTACATGATATTGCATCCTAAGGTGTAGGCAGCTCTGCTTCATAGGGGCACCTAAGGTGCAAGCAGCTCTGCTTCATAGGGGCACCTAAGATGCAAGCAGCTCTGCTTCATAGGGGCACCTAAGATGCAAGCAGCTCTGCTTTATAGGGGCTCCTAAGATGCAAGCAGCTCTGCTTTATAGGGGCTCCTAAGATGCAAGCAGCTCTGCTTCATAGGACCACCTAAGATGCAAGCAGCTCTGCTTCATAGGGGCTCCTAAGGTGCAAGCAGCTCTGCTTCATAGGGGCACCTAAGATGCAAGCAGTTCTGCTTCATAGGGGCACCTAAGATGCAAGCAGCTCTGCTCCATAGGGGGTCCTAAGATGCAAGCAGCTCTGCTTCATAGGGGCACCTAAGATGCAAGCAGCTCTGCTTCATAGGGGGTCCTAAGATGCAAGCAGCTCTGCTTCATAGGGGCACTTCAAGGAAGTGATAGCATCTATCTACACTATCATTTAAAAAAACAACCTCTTAATCAACTTGATTGTATGTTAGTTGAACTCAATTTGATTAAATGGCACAACTTGATTGTTTTCAAGAGACTCTAAATTTGTAAGATACTTTAATCTCGTGGCAAAATTTGATTTATCAAAATTTGATCGATCATTGAGTCACATTATGTTCTCTTCCTGAAATTGAAAAATACACACATTGTTGATCAGTGACGCTACTATGAGCATAAAGCATGACCAAGAGCAATTACTTGAAATGTATCAACATAACATGATCAGCGAGGCTACTGAGAGCACAGCACATGGCCAAGAGAAGTACTTAAAAGGTATCAACATAACACGACTGTGTTATGTGTGTTTAGTTGAAACACTGACGTCAACGTTATCCTGCCCTTGACAAATTATGGTTTGTTTAAATAGCTAAAATGCTAAAGGCCATTTGAAATTTAGGTTATTATTATATAACTGGTAATTATTTTTTAAATATTTTTTTTTCATGAAACAAAAATGACTCATTACACCTGTGCCTAACATCAGAGGTAAATAGTTGTGGACATAACATTTGACAATGTTTAAAATATGTGTTTTGAAACAGCAGCAGTGAGAGAAGCCATGACCTCGACCACTCGCCAGTAACTCCGCCATCATCAGGACCAAGGAACGGTCTTTCCGGGGTGCCCTCTTGGTATCCATAGCAACCCCCAGCACTAACCGGACTGTTGACGCCATCATGGCCGAGGAGGAAGTAGGGGTCCTATCATCTACAATGCAAGGTCAGGGTCAGATGTCTAGTCTACTTTGAATACAGTCACATCTTTTACAATCCATCATTTTATCGAGCATTGTCAGGTTTAAAAAACATAGAAAATAATTTCACCACGTAGACCTCATGTACTAAAACAAAAAGATCATTTCAAGTGATCCTTAAATAAAGAATACGCCCAAGAGGGGCAAAAATTAGTTGTTGTTTTTTATGCGCTCAAAGGGTCAAATTTATTTTAATGGAATCCTGAGGGCAAACGAAGGTAAGACTGACAGCCCGAAACTTACATATAGGCAACAAAGAAGTAAATAGAGGTACAGGCAAGAAGATTGGTAATCCTGTTGGACGGGTCTTTCAATGCCTTAAACCACAGTAGAAGCTGAAGGGACTGAGATGAACGTCCATTGCAAGATGGTGTCATTCAATAAAGATGAAAATAATAAAAAGATAGATACTCCTTATCTCTAGTGAGGTGTGCGACGAGAAAATCTCTGAGCAGAAGTGTCTTATTATCTGCCTTTTGAATGCATCTCTCCCCTGTGGCGTCTATGAAGTGTCTTATTAGTTGCCTTTTGAATGCATCTCTCCCCTGTGGCGTCTATGAAGTGTCTTATTAGTTGCCTTTTGAATGCATCTCTCCCCTGTGGCGTCTATGAAGTGTCTTATTAGTTGCCTTTTGAATGCATCTCTCCCCTGTGGCGTCTATGAAGTGTCTTATTATCTGCCTTTTGAATGCATCTCTCCCCTGTGGCGTCTATGAAGTGTCTTATTATCTGCCTTTTGAATGCATCTCTCCCCTGTGGCGTCTATGAAGTTTCTTCTTAGCTGCCTTTTGAATGCATCCCTCACCTGTGGTGTCTATGAAGTGTCTTATTAGCTGTCTTTTAAATGCATCCCTCACCTGTGGTGTCTATGAAGTGTCTTATTAGCTGTCTTTTGAATGCATCCCTCACCCGTGAACTCTTTGTAACTTGGTTAGTGGCTACCACTTAAAAGATTCTCACCCTTGTAGCATTATGTAAATTTGTGAGTAGCTACCAGCTCAATGATTCTCGCACCAGTGGTATTTGATTATGTCACGTTGTTAGTTGCTGCCTGACCGATATGCTGCTGTCATCCTCAGGGTTTAAGAGCGTCCAGATGTCCATCTACGATCAAATGGTCAGCATCGCGTCCATATTTGAAAGCGTCGTTACCGGCTCGCTTGAAGGCATCGGGGGCACGTTGAGTGGCGAGGAGACCAGGCCGCCGGCAATGTGGGAGCTGCCCTCCCTCCCTGAGATCTCCATGCCTGACCACAAAGAAATTAACTGTGTGTACACAGGCGCAGCTGCGTGAGTGCTTCTTTATATCTGAAGAATTTACACGTGTGACAATTTGGCTGGTTTAAACAAATGTTGTCTTTACTGCGTGTGACAATTTGGCTGGTTTAAAATAATGTTGTCTTTACTGCGTGTGAAAATTTGGCTTGTTTAAAAATAATGTTTTCTTTACTCGCTCCTATTGAAATAGTTTTCGGAATCCCTAACGAATTATTGACTAAGTCTTGCACCCAAATTGTTCGTCCGTCTCATGGGATGGTGACCATGGCTTCTCCTTGAGTAGTAGCCTTGACTTGAGCTGTATTTTGTTTTAAAGTGAGGGATATTTGCTCAATTCGTTAGCCTACTCTCTCGTCATTGCCTATTGTTCTAATGGCAAGACTTAGGCAAGACGACTGTGATAGACCAGGATACAGCTGAGGACCAGAAATGTGTCTTGTGTGTCTTGTGTGTGTCTTGTGTGACTTGTGTGACTTGTGTGACTTGTGTGTCTTGTGTGTCTTGTGCGTCTCACTGTAATCTTTATGCGTTCCACGTCGTAGGCGTTGTTGGAATTTTGTATTGGGTCAATGTCAAACCGCCTAAGGGCTTGATTTCAGAGTTGCCTTCTCTTAGATGAGTAGCCATCCAAGGTTAGCGGGAACCATCAACCCGTTTTCCCCCATGTCTACAGTACAAAGTACAATGCGTTTTAAATTTGAAAAAACAACATGGATTTATCATTATTATTTTTAAAATTTTGAATTTCAAAGAGAACTGATAAACTTGGCCAATCACGTGCTGACTTATTACTAATATGTGAAAGGAAAGTGTAAATGAAAACATAAAAATAAAGTCATGACATCATAACGTACAAGTCATTGTCTCCACTAAGCGTATCATCAGGTTTACTGACATCCAAAAATTCCAACTCTCGGCCCGTGGGAAATGTGAGCCCCATAGGTTTGAAAATCATGTCCCGTGTCATCCAGTGTTAAGAAACGTTTCATTTTTCCTTTGCATATGTTTGTTCATGGTTTCCCCAGTTACCGTACAGTATCGGATGTTGCTTGTTCGCTGCATCAAGGTCAAAGGTTGCATCTAAAAATCAAGTATGGAAGCTATGTCTGTAAAAATGCGTGACAAGGTTTGACTTTTTGAACATCTCTGATATTTCAGATTCACTCTCACCATGCTTCTCTTCGCCTTCATGACGCTTTGCTACGTTCGGCTCAAGAGACGGAGTCAGCTCAACAATAGACACGTCGGGCTGGAGGCTGGTGGACAGGTACATTGTGTGGATAGCGGTGGAGGCTTAATGTGAATTGGTTTAACGGAGTCCAGCTGCATTGGAATAAGTAGTCTGTCTACCTGTCATGGATTAGTTGTCTACCTGTCATGGAATAGTAGTCTACCCGTCATGGATTAGTTGTCTACCTGTCATGGAATAGTAGTCTACCCGTCATGGATTAGTAGTCTACCTGTCATGGATTAGTTGTCTACCTGTCATGGATTAGTGGCCTACCTGTCATGGAATAGTAGTCTACCCGTCATGGATTAGTAGTCTACCTGTCATGGATTAGTAGTCTACCCATCATGGATTAGTAGTCTACCTGTCATGGATTAGTAGTCTACCTGTCATGGATTAGTGGCCTACCTGTCATGGATTAGTTGTCTACCTTTCATGCATTAGTAGTATACCTGTCATGCATTAGTTGTCTACCTGTCATGGATTAGTAGCATACCTGTCATGGATTAGTAGTCTACCTGTCATGGATTAGTAGTCTACCTGTCATGGATTAGTGGCCTACCTGTCATGGATAGTTGTCTTCCTGTCATGGATTAGTAGCCTACCTGTCATGGATTAGTTGTCTAATTGTCATGGATTAGTAGTCTACCTGTCATGGATTAGTAATCTACATATCATGGGTTATTCATTTGCTGCCTCTTGGATACTACTTCTCAGCTAAGTGTTATTTTTTATCTTTTTATTTTACTCTGTTTTTTCTGCATGTTTGCTAACGAAGACTTCCGGCCGACACGTTCATTGTTTTACTAATTTCCCATTGTGCTAACCTGATTGCAGTCTCTCCCTTTATTACCCTGTCATGGATTAGTATTCTACACCACTTTCACCGAGTGCTTTAGTAACATATTTACTAAAGAACCTTGAGGCCATGGTTTAAAATAGAATAACTACCGACCAGACACACATCAATGGCAGTCACCTTTTCCTTCCCGTGTCCACCATTTCTGTCACCCCAGTATGTAAATAGACCTTAAAGAAAGAGATTTAAACAAAAAATGCTAAGCTGTCTGGTTAAACAAAACTCTCTCTCTATCTCTCTCTCCCCCTTTCTTTCTCTCTCTCTCTCTCTCTCTCTCTCTCTCTCTCTGGTCATCACTGAATATTAACACGAGTGAGTCCATATCATGAGTGATTAGGGATTCTCAAATTGTTTAAAGATTTAACAGATGCGTCGAAAACAGGGTGAGACCCCCTTCTACCCTTACAAAAAAAGAGAGGTTTGGGTAGCGCGTGATATAATGACAGCGGATATATTAAGGAAATATGTTGATACCATCTGACAGAAAATATATTGAGGGCATATGTTGACACCATCTGATGACAGTGAATATATTGATGGAATATGTTGATACCATCTGATGACAGAGAATATATTGAGGGCATATTTTGATACTATCTGATGACAGAGGATATATTGAGGGCATATTTTGATACTATCTGATGACAGAGGATATATTGAGGGCATATTTTGATACTATCTGATGACAGAGGATATATTGAGGGCATATTTTGATACTATCTGATGACAGAGGATATATTGAGGGCATATGTTGATACCATCTGATGACAGAGAATATATTGATGGAATATGTTGATACCATCTGATGACAGAGGATATATTGAGGGCATATTTTGATACTATCTGATGACAGAGGATATATTGAGGGCATATTTTGATACTATCTGATGACAGAGGATATATTGAGGGCATATGTTGATACCATCTGATGACAGAGAATATATTGATGGAATATGTTGATACCATCTGATGACAGAGGATATATTGAGGGCATATTTTGATACTATCTGATGACAGAGGATATATTGAGGGCATATTTTGATACTATCTGATGACAGAGGATATATTGAGGGCATATGTTGATACCATCTGATGACAGAGAATATATTGATGGAATATGTTGATACCATCTGATGACAGAGGATATATTGAGGGCATATTTTGATACTATCTGATGACAGAGGATATATTGAGGGCATATTTTGATACTATCTGATGACAGAGGATATATTGAGGGCATATGTTGATACCATCTGATGACAGAGGATATATTGAGGGCAAATGGTAATACAGTGTAATGAAATAGGATACAATGATGGCATATTTTGATACCATCTGATAAAAGATGAGATATGTTGCTACAATCTAATTACAGAGGATATATTGATGGCATATGTTGATACCATCTAATGAAAGATGACATATATTGATACCATCTAATGAAAGATGACATATGTTGATACCATCTAATGAAAGATGAGATATCTTGATACCATCTAATGAAAGATGACATATATTGAAACCATCTAATGAAAGATGAGATATCTTGATGCCATCTAATGAAAAATGACATATCTTGAGACCATCTAATGAAAGATGACATATCTTGAGACCATCTAATGAAAGATGACATATCTTGAGACCATCTAATGAAAGATGACATATCTTGAGACCATCTAATGAAAGATGACATATCTTAAGACCATCTAATGAAAGATGACATATCTTAAGACCATATAATGAAAGATGACATATCTTGAGATCATCTAATGAAAGATGACATATCTTGAGACCATCTAATTAAAGATGACATATCTTGAGACGATCTAATGAAATATGGCATATATTGAGACGATATAATGAAAGATGACATATCTTGAGACCATCTAATGAAAGATGACATATATTGATACCATCTAATGAAAGATGACATATGTTGATACCATCTAATGAAAGATGACATAGTGATGAATTTATTGGTTTCAAAAGTTTATCTTTACTTGACATGTACACTGTGGTGTTGCTAGGGTTAGTGGCGCCCAGGGCCTGGCCAAGAATGTTGCCGCCCCTTTCAACAAAACATTTCTTCAGTAGGCCAAAAATGCTGCCCCTCTATATAAACAAGAAACACACAAAAATTCCGCCCGGGGTAGGTCAACCCCCTCTGCAGCCCTTCCTACGCCCCTGCATGTACAAATGTGTACACACATA
The DNA here is from genome assembly GCA_964033795.1 of Lymnaea stagnalis. Taxonomy (NCBI): domain Eukaryota; kingdom Metazoa; phylum Mollusca; class Gastropoda; family Lymnaeidae; genus Lymnaea; species Lymnaea stagnalis. The sequence continues at coordinate 883,682 of CAXITT010000147.1, forward strand.
ACAGCTTTAGGTTCCAAATCCCAGTGTCCCAACTTTTCCTTGCCTCCCTCTCTCCACTCATAATAATATATACTAAATGTTCTAACCATTTAAAAAATTATTTTTTTTTTACATTTTTGACGCCATTTTGATATTGTTAGTTTTTCAAGTAAATGAGGGGGGGGGGGGCAAGAAAGGGGCGTCACTTCTACATTAAGATACCCAGTGAAGGCTCATACCCAGTGAAGGCTCACTTGAACTTGACCTTACTTGAAACTGAACTTTGTACCTACCGATTTCTTCTTTTTCTTTGTCAATTGGAGATCCATAAAATCTGATCTACTTTGTCGAACGAGCTCTCACTTACAGCAACGCAGCCATGATTTAAAAGGGAGATAAATTTAGAGTAGCCATGATTTAAAGGGGAGATAAATTTAGAGCAGTTTATATTGAAGTGGCGAGGAAAAAAAAAGAAAGGGGGGGGGGGCGGAGTAAATAGGTTCTTAATTTATTACTTATTGTTTGCTGTTTATCTTTTATTGAGTGGTATGAATCAAGTTATGTCTGTGATACGGTGGCGCTCTGTAGTGGATCACACTTAGAACATGTCTGACCCAGAACGTTTCTATCTCATTCAGTGAAGACTGTGTTAATCAAGGTTTCCAAAACTTTCTACAAGCTGCACCCGCTACGAATTGTTTGACTAAGTCTGACACCCGCTATTAATTGTTTGACTAAGTCTGACACCCGCTACGAATTGTTTGACTAAGTCTGACACCCGCTACGAATTGTTTGACTAAGTCTGACACCCGCTACGAATTGTTTGACTAAGTCTGACACCCGCTATGAATTGTTTGACTAAGTCTGACACCCGCTATGAATTGTTTGACTAAGTCTGACACCCGCTATGAATTGTTTGACTAAGTCTGACACCCGCTATGAATTGTTTGACTAAGTCTGACACCCCCTACGAATTGTTTGACTAAGTCCCACACCCGTTACAAAATTAACATTGCATTAAAAATATACGCTTACTTTTTAAATTTTAAATGCAAATTATTTATATCACAACCTCAAATTAAATGGCTCCTGCTTTCTAATATGTATTCTTCATTGAGTCGCAACCCTGACCTACCCATAATGACGTTAGATAACATTTCCATCGACTACCCCCTTTTTTAACAATCATATAATTACTTGGGACAACGCAAACATGTGTGAAATACGGAAATGGGTGCTTAATTTAAAATAATTCCAAATGGCGCCCCAAAGCTCCACCAATGCTCAGTTGTATTGACGCTATATAGAGGTGATAGTGACGGGTAGTGAAAAACTGATGCTGATGTTGAAAGCTTGTAAGTTGTCAGTAAGGGTAGCAATAACTGTACGAAACCAATAAGTGTAAGAAATCAATTAGCATCATACCCCTTACGACCCTTGTCTGTTCAAAAACCCTTCCTACAAGCGTAAGAATTCAATACCAATCAGATCAAAAAAAACTTTAAGCACGAAATTTCCAACAACTACAAGTCACTTTTCAGGCTCTCAAGCAATTAAGTCATTTAGTAAAAATAAATAATAATTTGATGCGATGCCGAATTTCAAGGGATTTAATTTAATCCAACCGCTGTTACAAATGTTTTACCCCTTAACTCCCTTAGGACAGACAACTCCCGCTCTTGATTTATTATTACATACATTTCTAGCAATCTGCCCCCCCCTCCCCCCACCTCCAATTTTTTCCTCCCCCCCCACCACCCCGATAAACCCGAATAAAGTCTGAAAATTCAAACCTTAACAAAACACAAACACAAACACAAACAGACAAAGGAAATAGTCAAACCCCCTCCCGCCCCCAATAAAATGTCCTAATTATCGAAAGCTTTAAAAATATAAATATTTAAAAAAAATCTATTCTTAAATTTAAAAAGCAGATTTTTGGGTTTCAAAATAAAGCATTAATGAAAATAAATAATAAACCCCACTTAAATTGAACATTTCTCTCTGCCACACACCCAAAAGCGCACATAACAAACTATAACAAAATGATAAAGTGCCCCCCCCCCCCCTTTACCCCCTTCGCCATGCATAATATGCTCAAGGTTCCTTAGAAGAAAAATAACAGGGAAAGAGACAAGATATTGGACGTAGAAAAAAAACACAAAAAAAAACACAAAAAAACAACAACACATAATTGTAGGAATTGCCACCATCCACTCCACCCCAAAGCCACGGCAGCTTTATCTTGGAGAGTTCATTCTTCACAGTAAAACACTCACAAACTCAAAGATCTATAGATACTTTGAGAAAAGTGAGCACAGGCGAGTGTGTTAAAATAGATAAGTGCTCGAATGTTTACTTTTTTTTTGGGGGGGGGGGGGAGGGAGGACTTCATTCGAACACTTGCTGAAAAACAAGATGGCCGACTTGTCGTGCCAGGCATGGCATCAAATAAATACGGCACGTTCTTTTCAGTCGTAAATCTATTAATGGTCACGTGAGGGTGCTCTTGACTTCTGGCATGATGTGTTTATGACATCTTGGCCTACATAACATAAGTGTTGACCATATTCTTGAACGGTATAGTAGGCGTACATAACATCTTGTCGACCAGTGGTTCTATAATTACTTATAAGAGGGTTTGGCTGACAAAATGACTACGTATAAGAGGGTTGGACTGCGACGCAGCTTTTGATTAGATTAACAAGACACAATCAATTTGTATCAATAAGACGGTATGTATCAGCTTTAATTAGTCGAGGAGTTTCTGTCAAAGCCTTCACCAGCACTACAGAATAACAAATAAGATCTTCCATCTGATCTTTGGTTTCGGGCATCCCTTGTGTCCATTCTTTGTATTCACCTTTTTTTTTCTCCATTTAATTAATAACTAGCTAAGACACCCGGCGTTTCCCGGGTTTGCATTCCAAAAAGAAAAAAAATCACCGACTACAGACTTTTAAATAACTTTGAAATTAAAGGCCATTTGAAATTACAGGCCATTTGAAATTAAAGGCCATTTGAAATTAAAGGCCATTTGAAATTAAAGGCCATTTGAAATTAAAGTCCATTTGAAATTAAAGGCCATTTGAAATTACAGGCCATTTGAAATTAAAGGCCATTTGAAATTACAGGCCATTTGAAATTACAGGCCATTTGAAATTAAAGGCCATTTGAAATTAAGGCCATTTGAAATTGAAGGCCATTTGAAATTACAGGCCATTTGAAATTAAAGGCCATTTGAAATTAAAGGCCATTTGAAATTACAGGCCATTTGAAATTAAAGGCCATTTGAAATTAAAGGCCATTTGAAATTAAAGGCCATTTGAAATTAAAGGCCATTTGAAATTAAAGGCCATTTGAAATTAAAGGCCATTTGAAATTAAGGCCATTTGAAATTAAAGGCCATTTGAAATTACAGGCCATTTGAAATTAAAGGCCATTTGAAATTAAAGGCCATTTGAAATTACAGGCCATTTGAAATTAAAGGCCATTTGAAATTAAGGTCATTTGAAATTTAAGGCCATTTGAAATTAAAGGCCATTTGAAATTAAAGGCCATTTGAAATTAAAGGCCATTTGAAATTAAAGGCCATTTGAAATTAAAGGCCATTTGAAATTAAAGGCCATTTGAAATTAAAGGCCATTTGAAATTAAAGGCCATTTGAAATTTTGTTAAAAACGCTGCTGTAAAAAAAATGTAATTATTTAATTTGTCTCCCCCCCCCCCACACATACACCATAGCATTTGCCAACTTTTTATTTCCCGATCGGATCCCGTTTCCCGATGGCATCCGGTTTCCGGGAAGATTCCGATAGGATTCCGATCCCGATGAGTTTCTGATCCCGGTGGGATCCCAATCACGGTTAAATCACGATCATGGTGGCATCCCAATCCTCGTGGGTTCCCGTTTTCCGGTGGTTCCCCATCCCGTCCGTATCCCGATCCCGGTGCGATCCCGATCTCGATGAGATGCAAATTCCTTCAGTATCCCGATCCCGTGGGGTTCCCACCGGGATCGGAATCCCACCGGGATTTGGATACCGACAGGATCGAGAACATACTGTGATCGGAATATCGACGGAATCGGGAACCAACCGGAATCGGAATCCCACCGGGATGGGGATCCAAACAGAGTCGGGATCTAACCGGGATCGGGATCCGAACGGGTTCGGGATCTTTCCGGATACCGGGATATCATCGGAATAGCTCTATCTCAAAACACACATATATTACAAGATGGACATTGTTTCAGAGACAGTTTTAAAACTACTGAAATGATACATTGGGCACATTTCAGAGATAGGTTATTATTTTGATGACTGTATCTTTAAATCCGATGACATCACACTTGTTTAAAAAGAGGTTTTATAGTTTATTTTGAAACAAATAAATATTTCTTCTGTCAGTTTCGGAAAATACTGACCAAAGGCGTCGACATATTGTGAGCACATTTACATAATTTTACCCATACCTCAACACTTAATGAAGATGGAAAGGTGAAAATAGGGAAGAAGATTTTCTTTGAAACTAAGGACATCGAAAATTTGGGGAAATTTTGAATGAAGACACCAATCTATCAAAGACGTTAATGCTACAGATAGTTTAAATGTTACAAAGATTTGATTTGAACAGTCGAAAATGTTTTTAAAATTGTTAACAAATATATGTTTTCTTAGGAGTTCATGGGCGCTGGTTAGGCCTCTAGTGTGTAGAAGATAACCTTTCTCAAATCCTATGTTGTTAGAAATGAAAATATCTACACATAGATACTAATTTAAAAATAAGGAATTCTGATTTAGTGTTTCTTAAATATGCATCTCAAGGGCGTTGAAAATGGTGTGTCTCAAATGTACTGACACGCCCATAGACTTACGGACATGATGCTGTAACTTCTTGTTACGAATGTACTAACAAGCCCATGGACTTATGGACTTAATATAATATGTAATCCAGGCGGGTTTTTTTAAAAATTCTTTGACCTTATGTTTAAACGAAGAAATCACTTTTTCCATGTTCAGGTGGGCCACCCTCAGACTTCCCTGGAGTCATCTGGTCAGAATGGCTTGGGAGTTCCTACCACGAACGTCAACGCAAGTTACAGGTCACAGGAAGGTGGTGGTGGCGGTAGGTGGCTGTATGGCGTTGTTTTCGTGACCCATCGATCGGGAACACGGGGGGNAGCGATCCAGGGGTTACATAAGTCTAAATCCTAAATCATTTCACTTCTTGCCAGAGGAACTGACATCCAAACCACACAAACTCTCTCAGGAACACACTCACACACACATGCGCGTACTCATGTGCAGATTTAAGCAAGTAATATAATAAACAATAATTGAATATCCTTTGACGCCAATGTATATATATCATTGTCACTATATATATATATATATATATATATATATATATATATATATATATATATATATATATATATATATATATATAGCTTGTGTCATCTTACTATTTAGATGTAGATTTCTAGACCATAAGCCCTAGAGACGCGAGTTAGTTTTTCTCCCTCTGATATTGTTAAAAATGTCTCCATTTTGTCAAAGTGGAAAAATACAATGAAAAAAGCAACAAATGGCATCCAAATAGTGTTTCTGTACTCCATTCATTAATTGTTATATGGAACATGTGTCTCCAAACTAAGGACCACGGGTCGGATCGGTCCTCCATGAGTTGCTCAAATTAGAACTGGACATTGCAGTAACTTACCATGTCTTTGATTATACGTCACCCTGTCTTTGATAGTATGTCATCATTTTTTTATAGTAAGTCACCATGTCTTTGATAGTAGGTCACCATGTCTTTTATATTAGGTCACCATGTATTTGATAGTAATTCAACTTGTCTTTGATAGTAGGTCACCATGTCTTTTATAGTAGTCACCATCTATTTGATAGTAGATAACCATGTCTTTGATAGTAAGTCAACACGTCTTTGATAGTAGGTCACCATGTCTTTTACAGTAGGTCAACTTGTATTTGATAGTAATTCAACTTGTCTTTTATAGTAGGTCACCATGTCTTTTATATTAGGTCACCATGTATTTGATAGTAATTCGACTTGTCTTTGATAGTAGGTCACCCTGTCTTTTATAGTAGTCACCATCTATTTGATAGTAGATAACCATGTCTTTGATAGTAAGTCAACATGTCTTTGATAGTAGGTCACCATGTCTTTTATACTAGGTCACCATGTATTTGATAGTAATTCAACTTGTCTTTGATAGTAGGTCACCATGTCTTTTATATTAGGTCACCATGTATTTGATAGTAATTCGACTTGTCTTTGATAGTAGGTCACCATGTCTTTTATAGTAGTCACCATCTATTTGATAGTAGATAACCATGTCTTTGATAGTAAGTCAACACGTCTTTGATAGTAGGTCACCATGTCTTTTACAGTAGGTCACCATGTATTTGATAGTAATTCAACTTGTCTTTGATAGTAGGTCACCATGTCTTTTATATTAGGTCACCATGTATTTGATAGTAACTCGACTTGTCTTTGATAGTAGGTCACCATGTCTTTTATAGTAGTCACCATCTATTTGATAGTAGATAACCATGTCTTTGATAGTAAGTCAACATGTCTTTGATAGTAGGTCACCAAGTCTTTTATAGTAGGTCACCATGTATTTGATAGTAAGTCAACTTGTCTTTTATAGTAGTTCACCATATCTTTTATAGTAGGTCACCATGAATTTGATAGTAAGTCATCTTGTCTTTGATAGTTGGTCACCATGCCTTTTATAGTAGGTCACCATGTCTTTTTTAGTAGGTCACCATGTATTTGATAGTAAGTCATCTTGTCTTTGATAGTAGGTCACCATGTCTTTTATAGTAGGTCACCATGTATTTGATAGTAAGTCAACTTGTCTTTGATAGTAAGTCAACTTGTCTTTGTTAGAAAGTCAACTTGTCTTTGATATTAAGTCAACCTGCCTTTGATGATATTTTTTCCGTTCGGCAGTGTCTACAAATAATTAGCCATTTAGCCTTAAAATGAGATGCCTTACAATGAGATGCCCTACAATGAGATGCCTTGCAATGTGTAGCCTTTCATTGAGTAGCCTTACAATGAGAAATTACAATTAGTAGCCCTGTATTGATTAGTCGTACACTGAGAAGTCTTACAATGAGTAGCCTTACAATGAGAAGTCTTACAATTAGTAGCCTTACATTGAGAAGTCTTACAATGAGTAGCCTTACAATGAGAAATCTTACAATGAGTAGCCTGGGGGGGATTATGTTATTTTGTTAGTTTTTTATTTTATTTTCACAGGCAAGTGTCCAAAAAATGCATTGCACAATAAACATTTTTTTTTTCCTCATGAATAAATAATCCTTAATTTTATTAGATCTTGACTCATTCATAATGTTGGCCTAGAAGATGTTTTTCAAATTGATTTAATACAACAAGTCGTAAATGACGTGTAAATATTGTAAATCGTTGAGTCGACATGAATATAGGTTGCATTGTTTCCGATCTAGGTTTACATTATAATTCCCGTCTATAAAGTAATCTCCCCTGAAACGTGTCACTTATCGAATGACGTCATTTCCCTATATTTTAGATCGCCACGTCAGATGCCAAGCAAGCACTGTAAACCAGAGCGCCAGTTGTTCCAGCGATGCCAACTATGTCAGGGACTTGAAGGACAGCCGGGTGATCCCATCCCTGGCCTCGCTCGCCAACACTGCACCAGTCGGCATCCAGGGAGTCTTGGATCAAACAGGGGGGCACGTTCATCGGGGATACACCATGGATTCACCTAAACGTGGGTGACAGGAGCAGGGCAGTGTTATTGACGGGGTTGTTATTGTTATTGACGGGGTTGTTATTGTTATTGACGGGGTTGTTATTGTTATTGACGGGGTTGTTATTATTATTGACGGGGTTGATATTGTTATTGACGGGGTTGATATTGTTATTGACGGGTTGTTATTGTTATTGACGGGGTTGTTATTGTTATTGACGGGGTTGTTATTGTTATTGACTGGGTTGTTATTGTTATTGACGGGGTTGTTATTGTTATTGACGGGGTTGTTATTGTTATTGACGGGGTTGTTATTGTTATTGACGGGGTTGTTATTGTTATTGACGGGGTTGTTATTGTTATTGACGGGGTTGTTATTGTTATTGACGGGATTATTAATGTTATTGACTGGGTTGTTATTGTTATTGACGGGGTTGTTATTGTTATTGACGGGGTTGTTATTGTTATTGACGGGGTTGTTATTGTTATTGACGGGGTTGTTATTGTTATTGACGGGGTTGTTATTGTTATTGATGGGGTTGTTATTGTTATTGACTGGGTACTTATTGTTATTGACGGGGTTGTTATTGTTATTGACGGGGTTGTTATTGTTATTGACTGGGTTGTTATTGTTATTGACTGGGTTGTTATTGTTATTGACTGGGTTGTTGGTGTTAGTGACATGGGCACTATTATTATTTATAAAGGTGTTATGTTATTGACAGGTGATGCTATTCAGAAAATTCAAATATTTGGGTTACAACCTCTAACGGTCATTCACAATAGATGATAAGATAGAAACCAGAGTTTCAAAAGCAAATATTGCAATTGGAAGACACTATTTGGGGGGCCTCTGACTTCTCATTGAGCTGAAAGTAGATGGGACAATCGTATGAACAAATCTGCCACGCGCCAGGGAGCCGTTGACAGTGTACATAATGACAACTAAACCTTCTCCAAGCCGTTTACGCAAACTTCTTGGCATACTGTGGCGGGACAAATTCCCTGATACAGAATTCCTGCACAAAAAAAGGCACGATCTTACAAGAAAAGACACCCCCGATGGTCTGGGCAGGTTGTGAAAATGCCAGCAGCAGACTTCCTAAGCCGCTAATGTACGGTGAACTTTCAAAAGTGAAACGCTCAGCTGGTGGGCAGAGAGACGTTTTACAAATTGTCTAAATGTGTGCCATAAAATCGACCTGAATTCATGGAAAGTATTTGATATGGAGCACACACACTGGAGAACAATCTTGATAAAGTAAACAAACACTCAACGTCAAAAGAATGCGTACATCAAGGAACAGCAAACTCGCATCCAATCCCTTCGGGACCCAAAACTCCGTGTGGGTCATACATGCAGGCAAGCTTTCCGAGCACAAATAGGACTGGCAAGGCCATTGCGTACCCATCGTCGACTCTAAGCCTTGGTCATCTTTGCATAAGAAAGTTGAACTACACTGTTATTGTAGGGAGTTGAATAGTTATAGACGGAATGTTAGTATTGATAAGTGGTGTCATTTTTATTGACGAGGGTATTGTTATGGTCTGGGTATCAGGTACAAGTATAAACGAGCGAGTCCGTTCTAAATTACTGATAAAAAATTAATCAATTGTTAGAATGAAACAAATAAAAACAGTATTTATGATTATATAACGGATTTATTGAATTGGTAATAAGGCAATAACCTTATTTTGTAATTTATAAAATCTAGGATAATAAAATGTAACGGCTCCAAACAAATACGTATTTCTTTACAGGGAGAGCACGAAGTAAGACAGATAACAGGTCAATGTGAGTTGGTTAGAGACTACGTTTTTTAAAGGTTTAATTAAATACTCGGGTTTAAGAGGTTGTCTTTTTGTAAACCGGACCAGGGTATTTTGAGAAATACTTTTGTGGGACCATGTGTTACAAAAAAGAGATAGCTTCTCCTTTTCTATAATATATGCCGGCCTTTAAACAATCGACATACAGACAGTCCTACACCCTACCTGCCGGCCCATAAACAATAGACATACAGACAGTCCTACACCCTACCTGCTGGGCTTTAAACAATAGCCATACAGACAGACCTACACCCTACCTGTCGGCCTTTTAACAATAGCACTGCAGGCAGTCCTACACAATATATTCCAGCCTTTTAACAATAGCACTACAGGCAGTCCTACACCCTATATGCCTACCTTTTAACAATAGCACTACAGGCAGTCCTACACCCTACCTGCTGGCCTTTAAACGATAGACATACAGACAGACCTACACCCTACCTGCCGGCCTTTTAACAATAGCACTGCAGGCAGTCCTACACCCTATATACCGGCCTTTTAACAATAGCACCACAGGCAGTCCTACACCCTATTTGTCGGCCTTTTAACAATAGTCCTACACCCACCCGTGGTTCTTTATTGATTAATATAATAGTGTTCTCCACCTCTATCAATGTTTTGTACCTGAGTTCACACGTCACGCATGACAGCCTTTATGCACTCAGTACTTTTAATATAAAACATGTGGAGTTGGGGGAGAGCTGGTTGTGAAGATGAATGAGGACACACGAGATGCAACTAGAAATAAAGTACTTATTTTTATTCCTGGTATGAAACCTGGTGGTTGGAGGCAAAGGGTTTTCTTTTAGAAAAATTAATATCATTATATATGAACCAAAGCTCTGGTTAATGAAATACATGTCTTCATTTGAGCCCAACAAAATGTGATGTCTCTTGCTGAACATTAAAGCCTATGTCTGTTCTAGTGTATTAATACTCCTTTTCTCAAAGTTCATGTCCTTATACAATATAATATCATTGTAATAGTTGAGTAATAAATATTCGCAGTGACTAAACAAAAAAAAAAAAAAAAAAAAAAAAAAAAAACGATTTTTTTTTCAGATCTCGAGGGAAATCCTTATCTATCAAGAAAAGTCGAATATTTTCGAAATGGAGCTTTGGGGCCATTAAAAAACGAATAAGTACCATAAAACGACAAGGAAAACAGACCCCTTCATCAAATGACCAATCTCACACACTTAACGCTCGCCAGGGCTCCGCGGTGCATCTACGCAATACAGCAGCTCAGACGGGCACCCAACACACATTTCATCAAACAAAATTAAAAGAGGCAAGCCATAAAGTGCAACAAACAGATCCCAGAAATGAAGCATCATTTAGAGTTGTTCCAGACAACGATTCGCACAAGCTACCGCCGGATAACGCCAGTCCCAAAAGGTTGAACAGTGTCTTGGTGAGCACAAGTTTGCACAAGAGATCATTAGCATACAATCGGGACAACCAAGAAAAGGGGATGGGCAGCTTTAACGCCATCACGCAGAACGGTAACGGGCGGATTAAAATCAAGACGGATTGGTCGGCCTTTCTGACTTCGGTTGAGGAAAAGCTCCATAAGAATCCGCAACAGCAGAAGAAAAGCCCAAAGAAATCCAGCCCCCAACGAAACGCGAGTTGCCAGGTCATGAAGGATCCAGCGACTTCCACGCTTAGAAAGATTAAGAAACGCGGCCCTATTAGTCATGGTACAAAATCCCGCGGCAGAGTTCAGAAAGTCGAGGTGCTGAAGCCTAACCCAAAAACAAGCATTCATAATGCAGAGATTCCGAAATTGGTGGAAGCTATCAAACGAAGCCAGCCTACCGACTTTGGAGGAGAGGTCACCATGGGAAGTTACACAATCAAGAAAACGACCGAGCCTGTGTTAAGTTCTCTGACAGGACATGGCGCTTTCAGTTCCTACGCTAAGGACGGTCAAAATATTTTCTCTCCTACCATAGATGCCCGGCCTGACCATCCCAGCGTAGAGCACGGAGATGTAAGCGACGAGAAAGACTCGATTCTGAAAGAATACCGCACGTACACCCGAGACTCCAAACCTAGAAGTCCACTTGACAATCGCCAGAAATTGACGCTCACAGAAAAATTTTCACGTGGCGCAACGGGTTACACTCAAGGTCCAGCTCACGAGAATATAGGTCGCCACAACACAAAGTTTTTAATAGAGCGCGGTCAGACCAGTAGCAATGAAATCAACAGTCTCAACGGGAAGTCTTTGGGAATGGTTTGGAAACAACAACCTGAGAAAAATAGGGGCACCCACCATGACAGTTTTCACAAGGATTTATGTAAAGTGGACCTTTCAAAATATGAATACTTTACTTTCAAAGAAGTGAAACTACCGTCTCGTGGTGGCGAATCCAAACCTCTAACTGAATGTCGGGAAAAGGCACGTGTACATTATGGCAAATACACAAATGTTGATAGGCAGCAACCACACCTGAATGAAATTTCTAAAGAGCTGTATCAAGAAAAACTTAACGCCAAGGACAAAGCTGTCCACACACTAGATTTCCACGGTCCCATTTTCGGCTCAGCAAATGAAAGGGTGAAGGTCCCGACTCAACCTCCGAATGACAACGTCAAGTTTGGCAACAATCGGGACCAATTACAATTCATCGCGTCTTCAAATCCGTGTCTGCAAAGGACTTTGGATGCAACACAAAATATTCACAAACCTTCTCCTACATATCTGCATCACAAAACAACAGTGAGAGGTGGAGATGTTTCAGAAGTTCCATCACATCCAGTTACAAGTAACTCAAAGAAGCCACACGACAATGTGTGTCATCTCCAGAGAGAGCGCGCCTTGAAAAGATTAGAGGAAAATGTTACAAAAATGACTCCAAGTAAATCTCAGAATCTTCAATTTATTTGCGTGCCACATGAAAAGATCAATAACACAGCCGAGGTTTTATCAAATCAAGAACATGGCACATTTGAATACAAACCATTATGTAAACATGCTGTGGAAAATAGATCAGGCAAAAAGCATGTTACACAAGACCGAAGAGTTGAAACTTTAAACAGTGATCGTCATAGCGAGTTTTCTCAGAATAAACCGATCGCCTTTACTGGCCTGGAAAATCCTGAACAAAAAAATAATAAATCAAAAAGAGGAGACAACACCGTCTCATCTAGCTTTACTATAAAACCAGATTATGAGAATATGGACACAGGAAGTGTCGTCGAGAATTTTCTTGCCCCAAACCCTCGAAATGCAAACGCTAGAGATACAAATAACGAGAAAGAGTGCGACGAGGCACCGTCTTTGAGGACTGCAATAGGCTTTGAAAATTTCAAGAGCGGTAATAAAACTAATCAAGCCGCCCCTTTCAGTTTCACTCCGGTCGGACAGTCAGACACCAAATCACATGTCGATCAAGGTACGCTGCAGCATCGCGTCAAGTACCACCCCGATCAAACCTTGCATCCCATAGCCGAGAGTGGGGACTTTACCCATCTCACGAAGGCTGGGGCCGTGCACAGTCACGACAAGTCTATCGTCTCCGTGGCGAGTACCAGTGACTCAGAGGTCACGCCGGGATGTTTCCATATTGGACACTGCTACATTAAAGATGAAGGGAGTAGTCGCTGGACGTGTGAACCAAGTGAGGCACTTAGTGATCATGTCACTAAAAGAGCCATTTTTGTTCAAGAGGAAAATAAACACAACAAGCATAGAGCTGAAAAGCTCCCACAGTTTTGTGGGGATGAGGAAAATGTCAAAATCGCCTATCAAAAAATCGAGGTTCATCGAAAAGAGAACAGGCGCAACAAATGTCAAGGTTATCCGGTGAAAAAGTCCAAAAGCCTAATTTCCGTGGGGCAGATGGTGTCCGAGCTTACTTCTCAATCTCATCAAAAATTCAATCCGGGCCACTCCCCGGGAAACAAAACTTCCTCAAGAAAACACACCAAAGTCTGCAAAGTTATTTACGTCAAACCCTCGCATAGAGTCTGCCGACACGTGCGCGTCAACACGGCCCCAAGGCCTCAGCCACAACCGATCTTTTTTAAGATATCAAATGATGACTTCCTGGAGAATCGAATGGTGGCCTACCACGAGCACGAGAAGAAAGATGACTACGTCAAATACTGCAAGCTGAGGAAAGTTAGGTGTCACAGGCACGAGCCCTACAAGAAGCAACTGGTCACCAGCAGCGGAAGCACAAGTCCTCCCAGCGGACATATAGCATACCATAAACGAAACAGGAATAACTGCAGCCCATCACGACGTGGACGTTTCGAGTTGGGGCCCAAAGTAGACCAGCAGTGTTTCGACGACCCACCACAGCAGCCACAGCACAACACTCAGAGCGACGAACCGTCTTCAGAGTCGTTCAATAATCTTCAGCCGAATGAGCGAGAAAGTAACCAAAAAACAGAGAGTGATGGTTTTACGACCCTGAGATACATCGAGACTGCAGACTCTTCCAGCGGCACAACACCCCTAGGGGTTTCTGAGGACAATCCTGAAGATGATAAAGCTCACAGAGAAACTCATTTCCCCCCATACATCGATGGCAAAAATATGCTCAAGCCCAACACAGACGATACAAGGAAGAAATGGTTTTACGATCTGGGAACAAAGGGAGGGAATATTTCATCTTTCATGGAGAATAATGAGAATCCAGTAAATAATGAGATATGTTTGAAGACAGTGAAGAAAAGCACCGAGAATTTGAGAGCTTTCTCAAAAAAGAAGGTGGTTGATATGCCTGAAAACATTACGCATACTTGCATAATAGACAAGAAAACTACAGCAGAATGTAGTAGAAACAATAAAAAACGCGCAGATTGTGCTGGGGGAAATCGAATAACTATAGGGCTCAATGGGGGTTCCGGTAATAGAATATCCAATGGGCTTGATGGGGACTCTAGCAATCGAAAACCCTTAGGGCTTAATTTGGACCCTAGCAATCGAATACCCATAGGACTTGATGGGGACTCTAGTTACTCGGATCTCAAAACTGAGGAAAACAATTCACATTATCTGTTTGGTCGGCCAAGAGAAAAACGCCAGCCGTCTAAATCTCCACCCACTACCCAGAGTCACATGACACAGACAGAATCCTCAAACATCCCCATCAATATCGGAGTCCAGACAAGTCCCCGTCTAGAGATTCGCCCTAGAAAAATGCTGTTTCAGTACAAACGCAAAGGTTATAACCCCTTCCCGAAATCTTTGAGAGACAAAGCTAAGCTTACCAGAAAATCGAAAGCTATCAGAACCAAGTACCCTTGTAAGAATGTCGTCGTTCAGGGTGACCACGACTTTTATAAAAACCCGGTGGCCCAATGGCTTCAGGATCATGCGTTTGTCAACTGGACTCACGTAGAGCAGAACTCACACGACAAGGGGCCGTACAATGCGATCCCCAGTCATGAAACAACACGTTCACAAAGTTCTACGCTTGGAACGTCTGACTGGGCAAGCCACTCCCTCCAATCGCATAACGTAATGCAAACAATTACGAAAGGAAACATCAATGTCGACATGAGACCTGGTTGGTCCTCTCATAAAACGAATTCTGCTGTTCCAAATGTCCGCTCCAAATATGCAGGCAATAGCGTGGAAGAGATTCAAAATGCAACCGAACACATTGGAGATTGTCCAGACCTTCCTAGCACCAAAGAATTTAAAGATAAGCCACTTGACTGCCAGACAAGAACGAACACCATGTTTCAGTTTCGAGGATTTTCCTTTGATAAACGTCATGATCCAGCCCTTCGCAATTTGGCCGACCCAACTGAAGCGAAAGCAGGGATTCCATGCCATTCGTCTTCGGTACCCTGGTCTGAAAACAGTGAGGACATCAAGGCCTCGATGAATAGAGCCCCCGACAGACCCTCAACATCTTCAACTGTGCATGTTAATAATACGAAAGATGAGGCTAGCGAGACCAGCATGACGTCATCGAGACTATCCGAGCTCCAGAAACTCTGCGTGATCCGTCCGTTTTGGAAAAACGCAAACATCGATGAAATTGACAGACGAGTGAAGAGGGCACTTAGACTGCGGGAAGAGCTGCAGATGTCAAGGTCTGCTTGTGCTCAAAGAAGGGCGTCTGCGGGGGTGTCAATTGTTGGGACGTCCTCCGTCACGGGTGCTGGGGATGTAGACAACAACGCAATTATATCTGGAGGAATGATGCCAGAGATGACAGAGGAGACGGTTGCGCTAAGAGATGAAGTCCTATGTGAAGACCGCAATGTCCCACTAACAACTGGTAACGATGCCCACAGTTTTCAAAAGCGTTTCTTTAAAGCTTCGAAGGAAAAGACGCGTTTGACTAGCATGTCCTCAAATGGGAGAGAAATCCCTTTACACGATAATAAAAAGAAAAGTCCAAACTCTATACACACACCACTAAATAAAGATGATAAAAAAGAAGGAGTCGGGACATCAATTTCAGCTGTTTGCAGGTTCACCAATGTCGATAAAGTTGGAAAGGTTGAAAAAAATCATAGGCTAGAACCAACGGTTCGCTTGGAGCGTAGCTTGTCCTTTCATGAGGATCCCGTCACTGAGATTGAAAACAGGCCTGGGAAAGCCAACAGCGAGCACACGTCTTCCAGACCCAGCAACAGCAACAGCGCCCAGAACACGTTGAAGCGTGTAAGGACCAGGGACAAGAACTCTCCCCCAACAAAGATATCGAAGGTCGAAAACGCGCTGACCAGCACGCCTAAGCTTGTTGGGGAACTCGTCCAGAGCCTCCCTCAGGTACCACTGTTCTCGTTTGTGGAATGGTTCATTGAGACATCAGACCCAAGCAACTTCGTCTTGTCGGATCACTCGAGCAGTTCGTCGGGGAAAGACCGAGAGGAGAGAATTTTCCGTGACGAGGTCATGCGAACTGAGGAACTCGGCTGTTTAGTCAAGTACCACGGCCGAAATTTAAAATTGAACCAGGGCTCGTGTGTCGAAGGTATGCCAGACACCCCTTCGACTGCAACGTTCGCAATCTCTTCTCGGACAGCGGAGGATCAGACGACGTACGATTTTGAGTCCCTGACCCCAACAGAGGGTCTTTCGGTGGAGAAGCGATATGGGCACTTCGATGTCAGGCTCGGCGAACAAACGCACCAACGATCCAGAGAAGTTGAAGATAACTCAGCTGTGTTACATAAGTGTACATTACAGTCAGGAGACACGGAGGATGCAGCCCCGTTTCTGTCTAGGCAAGGGAGAGCAGCAAATCTCGGATCTGGTTACAAGTTCGGTGAGAACAAGGACAATGTTCACACTCCGTTTAGATTTTCGATGTCAGAACAAAATTCAACGTCTACGACGGACCCCTCTCATTCCAAGTCAAGCACTCAGGATACGCATAAGACGTCAGAGTCCAGCGTAAAGACCCCAACTGTTCACCTCGCCTACGACAGCTATTTGAACAAGAAGTTACACCACCCTGACAACGACACGACCAGCTCCGCCGGGACGAAGACGGGCGATCTCAGCGACCTGTACAACATTTACTGCAACATTCGAGACAACGACGACCAGAATGAAAGCTCCCCAAAAAGGGAGAGCGAGTGGCCTGTAGACAGCACCGAGGAGAGTGTCACCGAGGAGGTTTGCCCTGGAGTCAGACGGTCCCAAATGATGTTTTCAGACGACGCAAAAGACGATGATGCGGACCGCTGTGCGCCGGGCATACGGCACATTCTGATGAAACTTCGACAGACGAAAGATGAGGACGACGGGGGTGGTCCCCGACACGACCGCATGAGGATCACTTTGCGAAAATCTTCCGACGTTACCGGAATAATAGCGAAATTTCAAAACGAAAATTCTTAAACTTTTTGATTAAAAATTGACACATCTACAGTGGCAGACTCATAAGCTGGTCACTGGCCAATGTTCTGGTGGGATGATATCTCCCATCGCGCTGTGTCTGTTGAGATCTTCATCCCCTGAGCACAGTCACCGTTATGTTATTGTAAGACATCATTTGATTAGAGCAGCGTGTTATCGACTTTTGTGATCAAGGACTCTCATTAGGACGTGACAATGACGGCCTGACAACGTACATGAACTGTAATAGAAATGTGCTTTTTTATTTAATTCATGCCTGATATCATCTCCCTTACGATTAACTGCCCGGGTGGTTGAGTTGGTACCTCTGGTAGCTCTGACATGAGTGTTTGACTAGAGTCGGGTTTAATTCGATTAACGTGACTAAAAGTAAAAGCAATTTTAAGTTTCCATTTGACAATAAAATCAACAAAAAAACAACAACAAGAAGAAAGTTAATGACACAGGGTGCTCTGGGCCTGAATGCCACTTTTGATTGGTGATATATCAACATTTAGATGTTTTATAATATTTTATTTAATCATTTTATACATATAATTCGTTATGTCTATACTTTTTTATACGGGTGTCTAAACTACCAAACTTGCCTCCGGACGTTACATTTCTAGTTCCTTTACCGTGTTGTTTTTTATACAGTATTTTCTCTATTCCCTACTGAGTGTAAAAGTAGTACATTCCCAATCCCAACTATGTGTACATCTATTGTACGCAATGTGGAGTAGTGAATTTATGTAATGTCCAGACGGCGCTAAAAAATGTCTTACATAATTGACGTTATTTCGAATTCAGCGTATATTAAAACAAACATTTTTGTTGGTCTTTTATTTTACAAATAAACGAGAGTTGACTTTCTCTAATGATTAAAAAATTGTTTTAGTTCTTAATAAGTTGTGAGTTGACTTTCTCTAATGAATACAACATTGTTTTAGTTCTTAACAAGTTGTGAGTTAACTTCCTCTAATGTATACAACATTTTTTTTAGTTCTTAATTTGTGAGTTAACTTCCTCTAACGAACACAAAATTGTTTTAGTTCTTAACAAGTTGTGAGTTAACTTCCTCTAATGAATACAAAATTGTTTTAGTTCTTAACAAGTTGTGAGTTAACTTCCTCTAATGAATACAAAATTGTTTAGTTCTTAACAAGTTGTGAGTTAACTTCCTCTAATGAATACAAAATTGTTTTAGTTCTTAACAAGTTGTGAGTTAACTTCCTCTAATGAATACAAAATTGTTTTAGTTCTTAACAAGTTGTGAGTTAACTTCCTCTAATGAATACAACATTGTTTTAGTTCTTAACAAGTTGTGAGTTAACTTCCTCTAATGAATACAACATTGTTTTAGTTCTTAACAAGTTGTGAGTTAACTTCCTCTAATGAATACAAAATTGTTTTAGTTCTTAACAAGTTGTGAGTTGACTTCCTCTAATGAATACAAAATTGTTTTAGTTCTTAACAAGTTGTGAGTTGACTTCCTCTAATGAATACAACATTGTTTTAGTTCTTAACAAGTTGTGAGTTAACTTCCTCTAATGAATACAAAATTGTTTTAGTTCTTAACAAGTTGTGAGTTGACTTCCTCTAATGAATACAAAATTGTTTTAGTTCTTAACAAGTTGTGAGTTAACTTCCTCTAATGAATACAACATTGTTTTAGTTCTTAACAAGTTGTGAGTTAACTTCCTCTAATGAATACAACATTGTTTTAGTTCTTAACAAGTTGTGAGTTAACTTCCTCTAATGAATACAAAATTGTTTTAGTTCTTAACAAGTTCTTCGACGAGAAACATTGAACCGTTTTGTATATGTTTTTGATTCCAACATTCCCAACAGTCATTTCAGTTTCAAAGTTTTAAGGTCAGAATTGATTGTGATTGTTGGATGTTTGCAGGCAATGTTGTTGAATGTTAAATGCTCAAAATAAAGGATAGTCTTTATTCTATTTTTAAACATAGTTTATGGGACTTATGTGTCCATTCCTCATTTTATATTCTCCAGGGGCACGTGCTTGCCGAAAAAAAGGGGAGGGGTGGACATTTTTTTTTACTTTTAAAGCAAAATAAGCGTAATGATATAGAGTTGTTTTGTTCGAAAGTGGGCGCCTAAATTTAGGCTTTGTCCAGGGTGCACAGTTTTGTTTTCTACGCCCATGACTGGACTTGGGATTACCAATCTATTTTGACATTTTAAAATGAAGCCATGTTTACTTTATGGCAGGATTATAGCGCGGTATTTTTATTGGATCACGTGTATTTGAAAACTAATCAATTTAGGAAGCATTTGGTATTAGGAATAAACTGTCAAGTCCATTGGATGTTTGGAATAAACTGTCAAGTCCATTGGGTGTTTGGAATACAATGTCAAGTCCTTTTAGTGCTTGGAATAAACTGTCAAGTCCCTCTACCTACTTTGTATGTTTGCCGACTCAAAGACTGGTTCAGTAAATCAAAGTAACAGTACTAAACCAAAGATAGTATACAAAGAAAATGACAATATATTAACAACCATTACAGTATATTGACCCGATGGCAGTATTGTAGCCTCAGAACAGTATACCAGCCCAGTGCCATTATACTAACCCAAAGACAGTATACTAACCCAAAGACAGTATACTAACCTAATGACAGTATCATAACCTAATGACAGTATCATAACCCAATTTCAGTATACTCACCCAATGAGAAGTACACCAACCTAAGGACAATATATTAACCAAATGACAATTATACTAACTCAAAGACAGTATACTAAACCAAAGACAGTATACTAATAAAATGAAAGTATAATAACAACATGACAGTATGCTAACACAGTAACAGTATACTAAACCAAAGACAATATACTAAGCTCATGATAGTATAGTGCTAAATATACTAACATTGTGACAGGTGTACTAACCAAACGACAGGGTGCTGGGTGGTCTAAACTGTCTCAAACCAAAATGCCGGTGGTCCGAAGTTCAATCCCCATCAAAGCCAACATCCCAAGCACCCAGGGTGGATGGGACTCGCTAGCCTTGGACGGCGACCCATCTAAGAGAAGGCAAACTCTGAATTAAAACTAGGAGCCATAATGATCAACAAATTGATCGTGGGCCCCTCAAATGTAAGAAGAAGACAGGCATATTTAATTAAAAACAAGTATTCCGACCCAATGACAGGTAAACGAACCAAATGACAAATATACTACCCCAATGAAATGTATAGCAACCCTATGACAGATATACATTAGTCAACCTATCTTATACATCGCCTTCCAATCTTCTCCACATGCTTTAGATACTTAACCCCTAAGAATTCGTGAGTGTGAAGAGGTCACGCCCTGAAACTCTCCAGCCCAAACTCTTTTCCAACGAAGAAAATAATTTCCACCACTAATATTTCTTTCTCCCAAGGGGATCAAAATCTCAACGTGAGGAACCGTTTGTCAAGAGGTCACAACGCCCCGTAACAAATAATTCTCCACGACCGATCAAGGGGAAGTGTGAACTATAATAAAAGTTAAATTTCTATTTAGTTTTACAAAGCACGGATTTCGGGGTAAAAAAAGGTATGACACACTATGACATCAAACTTACTGTCATAGTTTATGTCTCGGTGGGCCGTGAGTTTGAGAACCTTGCCAGAACTTCTATCCCAAACGTTATTGCCCACCCCGCTGAGTACAACAGATGGACTGTTATGAGCCAAAAGTGTGCCGAGAACAATTAATGAGCATGCCATGGCCATCTGGAGACAACCTGTCCTGACAAGAATGGATAGTCTGATTTATGTCCCCCTTACCACGCCAATTTTTACTCATCCGAACCGTCTGACTCACGTACTGTTAGATAAAACGCATTTTTAGTATATGGCCAAATTAATGGGTCATTTCGGTCATCTATGAAATAAAACTGTCATTAAAAAACAAACGCTGGAGTAAAAGTAAATTGCTGCCTAAGGTTAAATTTGAGATTTCAAATAATAAAACTTTATAATAGATAATATAATACACTATTGTACATAGAAATGGCTTATAATATTACTAGGGCTTCACCGGGTACAGTTTTGTGACACCGGGCCCGGGCATTTTGAGAAGTACCCGGTGGTCCCAGTGTTAAAAAAAAGAGTTAACTTCTCCTTTTCTGTAATATGTGCCGGCCTTTAAATAGTAGGCCTAAAAACAGGTATACGCCCTACCTGCCGGCCTTTAAATAGTAGGCCTAAAAACAGGTCTACGCCCTACCTGCCGGCCTTTAAATAGTAGGCCTAAAAACAGGTCTACGCCCTACCTGCCGGCCTTTAAATAGTAGGCCTAAAAACAGGTCTACGCCCTACCTGCCGGACTTTAAATAGTAGGCCTAGAAACAGGTCTACGCCCTACCTGCCGGACTTTAAACATCAGTCCCTAACACAGTGCTACACCATACCAGTGGCTCTTTATTGATTGATAAAATAGTCACCTCCCTTCAATAAATTTTCTATAATATGCAACAAAATCTACTGCCCTATGTCATTGTGAGAGAGCATTGCCTTTGTCAACCGTTTGTGTCAAAAAATAACCCACTGATAGAAACAGGCAGTTATAACCGGATCCCGGAATAGAGATGACGTTGTACAAAAAGCGTCGACGGAGGAGATAATGTTGTTCACTTTATAACAAAGATTTAGGAAAACAATAGTCGCAGTATAACGAAAATAGCAGTAGCTTCCTGTACCTAGCTATTCAAAGCCTCACAGGCGCACACATGACCGAAGTGAAAGGACCTTTTGTATTGGTCTGCGTCACTGACTCTATGTCAGTAAAAGATGCACTTTTTGTATTAATCTGGGTCACTGACACAATATCAGTTAAAGCTGTACTTTTTGTATTAGTCTGGGTCACTGACACAATATCAGTTAAAGCTGTACTTTTTGTATTAGTCTGGGTCACTCACACAATATCAGTTAAAGCTGCCCTTTTTGTATTAGTCTGGGTCACTGACACAATATCAGTTAAAGCTGTACTTTTTGTATTAGTCTGGGTCACTGACACAATATCAGTTAAAGCTGTACTTTTTGTATTAGTCTGGGTCACTGACACAATATCAGTTAAAGCTGTACTTTTTGTATTAGTCTGGGTCACTGACACAATATCAGTTAAAGCTGTACTTTTTGTATTAGTCTGGGTCACTGACACAATATCAGTTAAAGCTGTACTTTTTGTATTAGTCTGGGTCACTGACACAATATCAGTTAAAGCTGTACTTTTTGTATTAGTCTGGGTCACTGACACAATATCAGTTAAAGCTGCCCTTTTTGTATTGGTCTGGGTCACTGACACAATATCAGTTAAAGCTGTACTTTTTGTATTAGTCTGGGTCACTGACACAATATCAGTTAAAGCTGTACTTTTGTATTAGTCTCGGTCACTGACACAATATCAGTTAAAGCTGTACTTTTTGTATTAGTCTGGGTCACTGACACAATATCAGTGAAAGCTGTACTTTTTGTATTAGTCTGGGTCACTGACACAATATCAGTTAAAGCTGTACTTTTTGTATTAGTCTCGGTCACTGACACAATATCAGTTAAAGCTGTACTTTTTGTATTGGTCTGGGTCACTGACACAATATCAGTTAAAGCTGTACTTTTTGTATTAGTCTGGGTCACTGACACAATATCAGTTAAAGCTGTACTTTTTGTATTAGTCTGGGTCACTGACACAATATCAGTTAAAGCTGTACTTTTTGTATTAGTCTGGGTCACTGACACAATATCAGTTAAAGCTGTACTTTTTGTATTAGTCTGGGTCACTGACACAATATCAGTTAAAGCTGTACTTTTTGTATTAGTCTGGGTCACTGACACAATATCAGTTAAAGCTGTACTTTTTGTATTAGTCTGGGTCACTGACACAATATCAGTTAAAGCTGTACTTTTTGTATTAGTCTGGGTCACTGACACAATATCAGTTAAAGCTGTACTTTTTGTATTAGTCTGGGTCACTGACACAATATCAGTTAAAGCTGTACTTTTTGTATTAGTCTGGGTCACTGACACAATATCAGTTAAAGCTGTACTTTTTGTATTAGTCTGGGTCACTGACACAATATCAGTTAAAGCTGTACTTTTTGTATTAGTCTGGGTCACTGACACAATATCAGTTAAAGCTGTACTTTTTGTATTAGTCTGGGTCACTGACACAATATCAGTTAAAGCTGTACTTTTTGTATTAGTCTGGGTCACTGACACAATATCAGTTAAAGCTGTACTTTTTGTATTAGTCTGGGTCACTGACACAATATCAGTTAAAGCTGTACTTTTTGTATTAGTCTGGGTCACTGACACAATATCAGTTAAAGCTGTACTTTTTGTATTAGTCTGGGTCACTGACACAATATCAGTTAAAGCTGTACTTTTTGTATTAGTCTGGGTCACTGACACAATATCAGTTAAAGCTGCCCTTTTTGTATTGGTCTGGGTCACTGACTCTATGTGGGATATAGCTTCCTCTTTTGTATTGGTCTGGGTCACTGACTCTATGTGGGATATAGCTTCCTCTTTTCTATTGGTCTGAGTCACAGATTCTATGTGGGATATAGCTTCCTCTTTTGTATTGGCCTGGGTCACTGACTCTATGTGGGATATAGCTTCATATTTTGTATCACACTGGGTCACTGACTCTATGTGGGATATAACTTCATCTTTTGTATTTTCTGGGTCACTGACTATATGTGGGATATAGCTTCCTCTTTCGTATTGGTCTGGGTCACTGACTCTATGTGGGATATAGCTTCATCTTTTTAATTGGCCTGGATCACTGACTCTATGTGGGATAGCTTCATCTTTTTAATTGGCCTGGATCACTGACTCTGTGTGGGATATAGCTTCCTCTTTAGTATTGCCTAGGTCACTGGCTCTTTGTGGGATGTAGCTTCCTCTTTTGTAATGGCTGGGTCACTGACACTATGTGGGATATAGCTTCCTCTTTTGTATTGGCCTGGGTCACTGACTCTATGTGAGATATAGCTTCCTCTTTCGTATTGGTCTGGGACACTGATTCTATGTGAGATATAGCTTCGACTTTTGTATTGGCCTGAGTAACTGACTCTATGTGGGATATAGCTTCCTTTTTTTTATTGGCCTGGGTCACTTACACTATGTGGGATATAGCTTCATCTTTTGTATTGGTCTTGGTCACTGACTCTATGTGGGATATAGCTTCCTCTTTTGTATTGGTTTGGGTCACTGACTCTATGTGGGATATAGCTTCCTCTTTTGTATTAGACCTTGTCACTGACTCTATGTGGGATATAACTTCCTATTTTGTATTGGCCTGGATCACTGACTCTATGTGGGATATAGATTCCTTTTTTGTATTGGTCTGGGTCACTGACTCTATTTGGGATATAGCTTCCTCTTGTTTACTGGTCTGGGTCATTGACTCTATGTGGGATATAGCTTCCTCTTTTGTATTGGTTTGGGTCACTGACTCTATGTGGGATATAGCTTCCTCTTTCGTATTGGTCTGGGTCACTGATTCTATGTGGGATATAGCTTCATCTTTTGAATTGGTCTGGGTCACTGACTCTATATGGGATATAGCGTCATCTTTTGTATTGGTCTGGGTCACTGACTCTATGTGGGATATAGCTTCATCTTTTCTATTGGTCTTGGTCATTGACTCCATGTGGGATATAGCTTCCTCTTTTGTATTGGTCTGGGTCACTGATTCTATGTGGGATATAGCTTCCTCTTTTGTTTTTTCTGGGTCACTGACTCTATGTGGGATATAGCTTCCTCTTTCGTATTGGTCTGGGTCACTGACTCTATGTGGGATATAGCTTCATCTTTTGTATTGGTCTGGGTCACTGACTCTATGTGGTATATAACTTCATCTTTTGTATTGGTCTGGGTCACTGACTCTATGTGGGATATAGCTTCCTCTTTTGTATTAGACCGGGTCACTGACTCTATGTGGGATATAGCTTCCTCTTTTGTATTGGCCTGGGTCACTGACTCTATGTGGGATATAGCTTCCTCTTTTGTATTGGTCTGGGTCACTGACTCTATGTGGGATATAGCCTCCTCTTTTGTATTGTTCTGGGTCAATGACTTCTTGTGGGATATAGCTTCCTCTTTTGTATTGGTTGATGTTAGTTGAGAAAAATACATAAAAATAATTATAGAAACCCAATAAAGTATAGAAATTAGAAAAGATACAGATAGCTATTAAAAATATCGATACCTAAAAAAGATAGACCTAGTACAGATATACAGATCTAATAAAATATTAAAGTAAAGAAAGATGCAGACGTCTACATAATATAGAAGGTACTAAAAATAGTGATACCTAATAAAAATGTAGAGACCTAAGAAACATATAGAGACTTAATAACATATAGAAGTTAATAAAGGTACAGAGACCAAATACAGAAACGTACAGGATTCCATAATATATCCTTTCTTTTTTAAAAAAAAAAGAATAACTCCATGCCGATGTTTGTTGCTGAAGTCTGATATTCATGGACTTAAATGCGACCTGAAACAAGCTATCATATTTGTTGCTGAAGTCTGATATTCATGGACTTAAATGCGACCTGAAACAAGCTATCATATTTGTTGCTGAAGTCTGATATTCATGGACTTAAATGCGACCTGAAACAAGCTATCATATTTGTTGCTGAAGTCTGAAATTCATGGACTTAAATGCGACCTGAAACAAGCTATCGTGTTTGTTGCTGAAGTCTGATATTCATGGACTTAAATGCGACCTGAAACAAGCTATCATATTTGTTGCTGAAGTCTGATATTCATGGACTTAAATGCGACCTGAAACAAGCTATCGTGTTTGTTGCTGAAGTCTGAGACACATCGGCTCCAAAGCAAACTGAAACAAGCTATCGTGTTTGTTGCTGAAGTCTGATAATCATGGCGACCAGAAAAAAGCGAGTCTTTTGAGTGTTAAAATGCTACAGTGGGGAATCATGGCAGACGTATCAAGGTAGACGCAGTGTGCCAAGCACAATATCGAACAATCGGCGTGGAGATTGGGAGGGCTGAACATTTGACACACCATGCATTCAAGTATCGCACTTTCTTCTTGTGCCCCCCACCCCCGTAAAAAGACTCACAACCACACAATTTTTTCATGGCCCTGAAATATATTGATATTCTAATGACCCACCCGCTTCAACACCGCAAATGAATTTCAATATTTCAGAAAAACAAAAGAAAATATTACTATGCACCAAACGCACTTGCAATTATTTTTTAAATGAAAATCTCATTTAGCGTAGTTATCGGGAATGTTATTTATCTCCCTTTGAAATGCAGGAAAAAAAACCAGAATTTTTTTTTAGTTTGGGCTGAAAATTTGCTAGATCGTGTTGCCATTTGCATTGACTCTATGTGCCAAGTGTCAGCTCGATAGGTTGGCGGGAAGTAGGTCAATTAGCTGTCTGAAATGTTTGCAAGTCCGCCACCCAACCAACCAGCCAGCCAGCCAGCCACACATGAACACAAGCAAAATTAATTTAAAGACTTTAAGAAGCCAAACTAATTTCTTCAATAAAATAAATTTGATATTTGAAAGTTAAGTACCGGTCTCATTCTTAAGTTCTGGAAACATCTCATTGGGAATCCACCCCTTGGCACTTAACCCTAATTTAGCATCCACTCTTAATTTGGTACCCACCCCACTGCCAGGAATTCCTTGAATTGTGTATTTGTGCAGTTTGAGAATTATTTAAAAGACCGTTTTACGCTAAATTTATTTCAAATAAAAGATCTGGCTGTCAGGCGTCAATCTCAAGAACCCCATTTAAATGATTTTGTTTTAAAGTTCAGATAAAAAAAAAAAAACACAGCTAAAAATGTAGTTTGTTTGAACACATGTATGACATGTATGTATGGCTATCAAATTCAGTTCAATGCATTATGACGTCATAGTTTTTAATGACTCATATGATTAACATTAACCATTACCCGCCACCCTCTTTTTTTCGCCTCACAATTCTCCACCCCTGGCACAGAGGATGTACAATGTACAAGAGAGTAGTACATTCCACATGGTTGTCGCTATTGTCCGTGTTTGGGTACCAGATCAGCTGACTCGGCGGCATCCATCAAACAGACCAAACCAATGCGCAAGACAACTCACGCATCTATAAATAACCCACTGATGACTGTTGAGATTAATGGATTAGTGTCCGGAGATTTGGGGAGGAGGCTGCGTTCTCTGAAGTTGGGAAGGGGGGGGGGGTAGACCTATTAATGCTGAGTTACCCATCCACTCCAGCTGGTGATAATGACTTGTATAAATAGGGACAACTCGAGGTGATTGGTCACCACAGCCCAGCAGACCAGAAAGAAAGGAAACCCATTTAGCTGTGTAGTTTCATTGAACTCATTTGAATTTATTTTTAATTCTTATAGATTTACATTAATAGTCCGATTATCGAATTGTAAAACACAACTTGTCGTGCTCCGGACCTAACAGTTGATACATACAGTTGGTTTAGTCAGACACAAATGCGATATTAAAACACGTTTCTTGTAAAAGTATTTTTAAAAAAATTTTCTTGGTCGAACGTGTAACTAGAGTACGTGCAGCTCATCTGGAGGAACAGTTCATTCCTGTTTGTTAAAGTTTGAATTTCATTGAATTACAGACACGTTTGTCAATGTTTTAAACACATTTTAACATAGCTATCTGCAAGTTGCAGTTCTTAAACACAGTATAACATAGCTATCTGCAAGTTGCAGTTCTTAAACACAGTATAACATAGATATCTGCAAGTTGCAGTTCTTAAACACAGTATAACATAGCTATCTGCAAGTTGCAGTTCTTAAACACATTATAACATTGCTATCTGCAAGTTGCAGTTCTTAAACACATTATAACATTGCTATCTGCAAGTTGCAGTTCTTAAACACATTATAACATTGCTATCTGCAAGTTGCAGTTCTTAAACACAGTATAACATAGATATCTCCAAGTTGCAGTTCTTAAACACATTATAACATTGCTATCTGCATGTTGCAGTTCTTAAACACATTATAACATTGCTATCTGCAAGTTGCAGTTCCTAAACACATTATAACATAGCTATCTGCAAGTCTCAGTTCATTTAAACACATTATAACATAGCTATCTGCAAGTCTCAGTTCATTTAAACACATTATAACATAGCTATCTGCAAGTCTCAGTTCATTTAAACAATTTATAACAAAGCTATATGCAAGTCTCAGTTCATTTAAACACATTATAACATAGCTATCTGCAAGTCTCAGTTCATTTAAACACATTATAACATAGTTATCTGCAAGTATCAGTTAATTTAAACACATTATAACATAGGTATCTGCAAGTCTCAGCTCATTTAAACAATTTATAAAATAGCTATCTGCAAGTCTCAGCTCATTTAAACAATTTATAAAATAGCTATCTGCAAGTCTCAGTTCATTTAAACACATTATAACATAGTTATCTGCAAGTCTCAGTTCATTTAAACATGATTTAGTGTCAACACCGTTTTTATTATATTTTTTTTTGAAAGAAGAAGTGCGTCTCAATGGCAGTTTTCAAAAAGGCTCACTAATGTCATCTCTTACACATAGTTTGCTCGTGCTGTGACTGCTTCCGTGTCCAGTTAGTGCGAAAAATATAATTCCCAATAACTACGCTACATGATTTTTTTTTAAAATAACGCAACTGCGTTCGGTGCGTAATTTTCTTTTCAGAAAATGAAATCGTCTCAATTTAAGTATGGTGTAAAAAATATTCGGTTTAAAATCGGTTGGGACATGAGAATATTAATATAGTTCATCGGTGTGAATTAAAAAGTGTGCAGTGACGTATCATGGGGGAAAGGGTGTAGCAAATATTGGGATTCTTTTAAATGTGCGTTTCTTGAGTTCATGTTTTGTCAAGTAACTTTAGTACATGGGAAGGTCACGCATTGCTGTCACCAATGTTTGGCGAGTTATAACTAGTTTATTATATTTTCTTTTAAATCTTTAACAAGGGTTGTTTAGCTTTATCAGTCAAGGTTTTAGATTTTTTTGTAAATATGTATATATTTTTTTTTTTAAATTGTGTTTTTCCTCAACTGTGTCCGTTCTTTTTACACTGATTTCATTTCGATGCCATTTCCCTGTGGCAGGAACAAAATAAACATGGGAATTCTAATAGTGGCCTTGGCCCTTCTGGCGGTTGCAAGTGAGTAGTAATTGTTCATAATTTCCTGCTTAAATCATATTTAATGTAAGTATGCGGTAATAATAGGAAATATTTTAAAATAAAATAAGAGAAGACAGGGTGAGATTAGAAGACAGGGTGAGATTAGAAGACAGGGTGAGATTAGAAGACAGGGTGAGATTAGAAGACAGGGTGAGATTAGAAGACAGGGTGAGATTAGAAGACAGGGTGAGATTAGAAGACAGGGTGAGATTAGAAGACAGGGTGAGATTAGAAGACAGGGTGAGATTAGAAGACAGGGTGAGATTAGAAGACAGGGTGAGATTAGAAGACAGGGTGAGATTAGAAGACAGGGTGAGATTAGAAGACAGGGTGAGATTAGAAGACAGGGTGAGATTAGAAGACAGGGTGAGATTAGGTCAGATTATTTCATTCAACCAAATCTACGGGGAAACACTTTTGGACAACATAAATTTTTTTAAATTGAATTTGTAGTCGCCTCTTTTTAGTTATTAACTTAGTCATTGACTGGACACAGTAGACAAATGGGTCCATAACTACCAAAACAAAATGGTGGCCAGCTGCGTATCGTTTTATTTTCACTGTTGTGAAATACTTGAGGTAGCCAGGTAGAAAGAAGCTCTACTAATGAAATTAAGGTGGCCAGGTAGTAAGAAGCTCTATTGATGAAATTAAAGGTGGCCAGGTAGTGAGAAGCTCTACTGATGAAATTAAGGTCGCCAGGTAGTAAGAAGCGCCACTAATGAAATTAAGGTGGCCAGGTAGTAAGAAGCTCTACTAATGAAATTAAGGTCGCCAGGTAGTAAGAAGCTCTACTAATGAACTTAAGGTGGCCAGGTAGTAAGAAGCTCTACTGATGAAATTAAGGTGGCCAGGTAGTAAGAAACTCTACTGATGAAATTAAGGTGGCCAGGTAGTAAGAAGCTCTACTGATGAAATTAAGGTGGCCTGGTAGTAAGAGTCTAACGAAATTCCGTATGGACTTTGTGTGTGTGTGTGTGTGTTTTCTTAAGCGATTTGTTATTCACTCACAGCCATTATCGGCATCAAGGCAAAGCACGTTTGTTAACAGTGTGTTGCTAGGGAACACCGAAAATGTGCTGTTGAGAAAATGTGCAGCCGGCAGTCCCTTTAGCACTGCACACTGCTTGGTCACGTGGATGTTCTCCTATTGGCTGTTCTTCGGCTTATATAGTACGCGGCAGTCCCCCCTTCCCCCTCCCCCCTCCCCTTGATGTTACATTTATATTGGTGAAACACAATTAGAGTTTTCTAAATTGTTACAAACATGTTTAGTCATTTTCAGAACAACACACACGCACATACACACACGTGCACACACTAACACACACATACACACACGCACATACACACACACACGCACATACACACACGTGCACACACTAACACACACATACACACACGCACATACACACATACACGCACACACACGCACATACACACACGCGCACACACTAACACACACACACACACGCACATACACACACGCACGCACACACACGCACATACACACACACGCAAACTCTCCTGATTAACATTTTATAAAATTATTCTCCAAGTGTTAAGTGGCCTAAAAACGTGTAATAAAACCATTTGACCAAGTTCCCCTCTTTGTCATGTCATAATTAATAAAATCATCGCATCAATATATATATTTTTTCTGGTAACAGGGGCGGAAGTAGTGATTACCGTAACACCGGAAGTTGTGAACCCTGGGTTGACGCCGTCGTTCGCTGTTAACTGCGCCTTGGTTGAAATGGAAGAAGTCAAAATCGTGACACTAACCATTTCAAGGTCAGTCCCAAATGTGATGGGTTCCTCTTATGTTCCTGTTGTGATGCTGTTGTGTTCCTGTTGTATTCCTGCTGTGTCCCTACAGTGGTCCCGTGTCTTGATGTTGGGAGCTGTGAACACAGCACCTGTATCTTATAATAGGCTGCAAGTTCCTTTAATAAACTGGGGGCACAGCAGAGTTTGACATTATGTTTCTTTTAAATATAAACTCATTGTGCGGTGAGAGCGCTTTAGGATATTACCCCGAGAAAACCATTCAGCAGACTTCCCTCTCTCTCTCTCCCCCCCTCTCTCTCTCCATGTGTAAATCTTTTGATCCATGCATGGAACCTGTGAAGCCTTGATCCAGCCCTTACACCACCAACCACTAGCAAAGTTGAGCAGCAACTAACATTGAACAACAAAGAATGTACTCTTTCGTAAGATGTCAACGTACTTTGAGTTAAACAATCTAAAATATTTCAAGTTAAACTGTTCAACATTTGTGAATACACTGTGTGACGTCATGACACTCGAGATCATGGGCATTAAAGCCTTTCAGTTTTAAAGAAAGAACATTTTTATGACGTCAAATGCTCATCACACATGTTTTAAAATTATTATTTGTATGCAATACACATTACAACCAATGCTCTGTCACAATACACATTACAACGAATGCCCTGTCACAATACACATTACAACCAATGCCCTGTCACAATACACATTACAACGAATGCCCTGTCACAACACACATAACAACCAATGCTCTGTCACAACACACATTACAACCAATGCTCTGTCACAATACACATTACAACCAATGCCCTGTTACAATACACATTACAACCAATGCCCTGTTACAATACACATTACAACCAATGCCCTGTCACAATACACATTACAACCAATGCCCAGTCACAATACACATTACAACCCATGCCCTGTCACAATACACATTACAACCAATGCTCTGTCACAATACACATTACAATCAATGCCCTGTTACAAGACACATTGCAACCAATGTTCACAATGCACATTACAACCAATGCCCTGTTACAATACACATTACAACCAATGACCTGTTACAATACACATTACAACCAATGCTCTGTCACAATACACATTACACCCACAACCAACGCCCTGTTACAATACACATTACAACCAATGTTCTGTCACAATACACATTACAACCCATGCCCTGTCACAATACACATTATAACCAATGCCCTGTCACAATACACATTACAATCAATGCCCTGTTACAAGACACATTGCAACCAATGTTCACAATACACATTACAACCAATGCCCTGTTACAATACACATTACAACCAATGCCCTGTTACAATACCCATTACAACCAATGCCCTGTTACAATACACATTAAAACCAATGCCCTGTCACAATACACATTACAACCAATGCCCTGTTACAATACACATTACAACCAATGCCCTGTTACAATACACATTACAACCAATGACCTGTTACAATACACATTACAACCAATGCCCTGTCACAATACACATTACAACCAATGCTCTGTCACAAAGCACATTACAACCAATGCTCTGTTACAAGACACATTACAACCAATGCCCTGTTACAATACACAGTACAACTAATGCCCTGTTACAATACACATTACAACCGATGCCCTGTTACAATACACATTACAACCAATGTTCACAATACACATTACAACCAATGCCCTGTTACAATACACATTACAACCAATGCCCTGTTATAATACACATTACAACCAATGCCCTGTTACAATACACATTAAAACCAATGCCCTGTCACAATACACATTACAACCAATGCCCTGTTACAATACACATTACAACCAATGCCCTGTTACAATACACATTACAACCAATGCCCTGTTACAATACACATTACAACCAATGCCCAGTCACAATACACATTACAACCAATGCCCTGTTACAATACATATTACAACCAATGCCCTGTTACAATACACATTACAACCAATGTTCACAATACACATTACAACCAATGCCCTGTTACAATACACATTACAACCAATGCCCTTTTACAATACACATTACAACCAATGCCCTGTTACAATACATAAATACAACCAATGCCCTGTTACAATACACATTACAACCAATGCCCTGTTACAATACACATTACAACCAATGCCTTGTTACAATACACATTACAACCAATGTTCACAATACACATTACAACCAATGCCCTGTTACAATACACAGTACAACTAATGCCCTGTTACAATACACATTACAACCAATGCCCTGTTACAATACACATTACAACCAATGTTCACAATACACATTACAACCAATGCCCTGTTACAATAAACATTACAACCAATGCCCTGTTATAATACACATTACAACCAATGCCCTGTTACAATACACATTACAACCAATGCCCTGTTACAATACACATTACAACCAATGTCCTGTTACAATACACATTACAACCAATGCCCTGTTACAATACACATTACAACCAATGCCCAGTCACAATACACATTACAACCAATGCCCTGTTACAATACACATTACAACCAATGCCCTGTTACAATACACATTACAACCAATGTTCACAATACACATTACAACCAATGCCCTGTTACAATACACAGTACAACCAATGCCCTGTTATAATACACATTACAACCAATGCCCTGTTACAATACACAGTACAACTAATGCCCTGTTACAATACACATTACAACCAATGCCCTGTTACAATACACATTACAACCAATGCCCTGTTACAATACACATTACAACCAATGCCTTGTTACAATACACATTACAACCATTGCCCTGTTACAATACACATTACAACCAATGCTCTGTCACAATACACATTACAACCAATGCTCTGCCACACACACACAATGTGTCTATATTTGTAGACAATAAATCTACATAGTTTCAGAATAAGTTATGATTTAAACCGTGGGTCCTCAAACATTATATGATCAGGGGACTGATTCACTGTCTTGCCTAACTGACTGCCTACAGATTGTCTTGCTAACTGACTGTAGATTAACTGACCACTTCATTGACTAACGTCAACGATGCTATACAGACAGACTGTAGATTAACTGACCACTTCATTGACTAACGTCAACGATGCTATACAGACAGACTGTAGATTAACGCCGTCCCAACTTTTGATGAGATACAGACAGCGATCCGCCAAATGTCCAATGGCAAAGTACCTGGCCCCCACATGATTCCTGCCGAAATCTAAAAGGAGGGTGGACCAGCGCTGACGGATAAGCTATTGGGCTTATTCCAAATCATCTGGCAGACGGAAACTGTACCACAAGACCTCAAGGATGCCTCAATCATCCACCTGTACAAACACAAAGGTAACCACCAGACATGCGACAATCACCGCGGAATTTCACTACTGTCCATTGCAGGCAAGATCTTGGCCCGAGCCCTTCTGAACCGCCTGAATGCACATCTGGAGCTAGGTCTCCTACCCGAAAGTCAATGCGGTTTCTGGAAAAAACGCGGAACCATCGATATGGTGTTTGCTGCTAGACAGCTTCAAGAGAAATGCCAGGAACAAAATACAGACCCATATTTATCGACTTGAATAAGGCCTTTGACAGGGTCAATAGAGCTGGCTTGTGGAAAATCATGAAGAAATACGGATGCCCAGACAAGTTCACAAACATCATCCGTAAGCTGCATGATGGTAGGTTGGCCCGAGTACAGGACAACGGTCAATCATCTCCAGCATTCCCCGTCACAAACGGTGTAAAACAGGGTTGTGTTCTTGCTCCCACACTCTTCAGTATTATGTATTCCGTATGTCTCGACATCAGGTGGCAAGACAAAGTCCCCGACAACGAGGTCCTCGCTAGAGCGAACCTACCTAGTATCTTCACCACTCTGATGCAGTCTCAGCTCCGTTGGATGGGACACGTAGCCCGTATGGCAGACCACCGGCTCCCGAAACAAATATTCTTTGGAGAACTCACGATAGGCAAGCGCTCCCAAGGAGGCCAAAGAAAGCGTTACAAAGACTCACTGAAAGTGGCACTAAAGGCCTTCAGCATAAACCCTACTCAGTGGATGCAGACAGCCCAGGACAGAGCCAGACGGAGAGCTGCTGTCAAGAAGGGGGCTAAATCCCATGAAGCTAAGAGAATAACCACAGCTGAGACACGCAGGCTTGTCCGAAAGAGCAACATTAGGTCATCGCCTGAAGCAACGATTCCATGCCCACGGTGTCATAGATTATTCCGAGCAAGGATCGGTCTAACAAGCCACCTAAGAGCTCACCGTAATCCCACCCCCCCCCTGCCCGCCCCTAACCGGATGATTCGATGGTCCTTGTCGACTTCGACGGACGAACAACATAGATTAACTGACCACTTCATTGACTAACGTCAACGATGCTATACTGACAGACTGTAGATTAACTGACCACTTCATTGACTAACGTCAACGATACTTTACAGACAGACTGTAGATTAACTGACCACTTCATTGACTAACGTCAACGATGCTATACTGACAGACTGTAGATTAACTGACCACTTCATTGACTAACGTCAACGATGCTATACAGACAGACTGTAGATTAGCTAACCACTTCATTGACTAACGTCAACGATGCTATACAGACAGACTGTAGATTAGCTAACCACTTCATTGACTAACGTCAACGATACTTTACAGACAGACTGTAGATTAACTGACCACTTCATTGACTAACGTCAACGATATTTTACAGACAGACTGTAGATTAACTGACCACTTCATTGCCTAACGTCAACGATGCTATACAGACAGACTGTAGATTAGCTAACCACTTCATTGACTAACGTCAACGATGCTATACAGACAGACTGTAGATTAGCTAACCACTTCATTGACTAACGTCAACGATGCTATACAGACAGACGTTTGGAAAAGATGGCATGCTGACGCTAAAGAAAGAAGTCATCGCCAAGATAGACGCCATGACACCACAAGCTCCTCTCCCATCTCTGAAATACCCAAGTGTAACAGTCCTAGGGGCGCTAACCAGTATAGAGGTAATGACGCTAGTCTCATAGCATGAGTTATATTTCTTTCATTCAGCCCCATTGCGCGGACGCGTAGGTGAAGAAAAAAAATTGTCCTTCACTCATTTCGAATAAAATAATTTCTGAAAAATGTATAATTAAATTTATAATCAGATGTATGTTCAATAATATTTTCATATGTGTGATGGCGAAGCCATCGTTTTACGTCAAGGGCTACTAACCGGTTTGGCATAAACTCGTCAGATCAGAACTATATGACGCTACTTGTTTTAAATTTTAAATTGTTTGACCTAATGATAAAGAATGCTTCAAGTATTATTGATAACAGCTAATCTTTCTATGTTTTTAAATGTGCATACCTTTAGTCCGAACTGGGCAGCTACCTGACCGCTGTCTGGCCCAACCCTCGTCTTGAAGACCTGGGGCTGTACACCTGTGACGCCACCGTGGTGGGTGAATTCGGGGTACTTGAGCCCCTGACCGCTGCCCTCCAGATAACAAGTGCAAGTAAGTATTCTCGATATTGGCCCTTAGGCTGCACGCCATTGGTGAGATCTTGGATATATAACGGCTCAGTCTAAGTCGTTATAGAAAAAATGGACATATTCTCACATGAGAGAGGTATAGTGGACATTTCTCGGCAGCCCATACAACAAGTGAATACAAATCCACCACTCCTGGCTTCGTCATAGAACTCTTAAAAAGATTTGACATCCCCCCTCCCTCAAAGACAGGCGAGAAAAAGCTCCGTTTAACATTGCTATATAAAGTGGTCGAGTGGCTAGGGCTGGCCATCTCAGCTAACACGTATCTCACCCCACAGAAGCCAGGTCGCTTAATCAGAGCCTAACGCTCAATAAACACTGACTTCACCTCTGACAACTCCATGAGCATTCACACCCGGAACAATGATAATTGCTCCACTGTGCCTCGGTGTAGTACAGTTCAATATAAACAATCATTCTTCCCACGGACAATAATTGCTTGGAACGAACTGGACAATGCCGCCGTGGACTCGACATCAATCGAGAGTTTCAAGGCTGCCCTGGCACCCTCTAGGAGCCGTTAGGATACCTACATCGCTTCCGAAACAATTGCACATGTGCCAGTACATGGATGCAGCAACGTACCCTATCAGAATCAGAACAACATATCGGGGGGAAGAAAGGAAAATGCGATTCGTGTGCAAAAAACGGCACGCTCATAAAAAAATAAATAAATTCTACTTTGAATATTTATACGTCTGAGAAATAAATAAAGAAATATATTTTTTTAAACATGTCCTGTGCATTGATTAATTTGGGTAAGAAGAGTAACTTTGGTGGCGTCTCTGTTGTTGTTTTGTTGTTGTTTTTTTATCATTGAGGACTTTTACTTTACAGACCCCGTAGTGGACAGAGTGCTTGTCGCTCTCGTAGCTTTGGAAGCCAAGCTGGACGGCTTCAACCAGACTCTGGTGTCTTTCCAAACACAGCTGGACAACGTAACAGCCGAAGGTGGGTGCCTAGAAGCGCGATCCACATGTTCGGCATTGGGGGGGGGGGGGGGTCCCCTAATTTCTTTNAGTATTGGAATCTTTCCTGACGAAAGATTCAGCAATTGTGTCCCACAAAGTATATTTGCTCTGTCGACATTAACAGTGAAGGGTCTACCACATTTTTGGGTGATGGTTTCTTACAATAAAGATTTAATTTTAAGCTGTGTGACTGTAATGAGTTGAGCCAACTAGGGGGGGGGGGAAGGAAATTTTTTTTACAATTGCCGACAAGGATTCGTAACGGCCGGCATTTCCAGACTAATGAACAACTGCAGACTTACTCCCCAGGACCTCGGGGGATTTATCATAGGAGCCAAAACATTGAATAATGTATTCAAAATATTTAAACAGAAATATTTGTAACTGTATGACGCCACCCAGGCCAATCCTTGTTGGCAATATGTTGTCACTGATCTTCTTAAACACCTTGTCACTTTACAGCTCAACTCCGAGAAGCAGCCCTTTCAGAGCAGTTGGCTACTACAGCAGCACCAACAACTACTACAACAACTGCAGCACCAACTACCGTAACAGATGAGACAACGACCAGCGCCGGAACTACCCCGGCTGAGACGACCACAACTGCCGCCCCTACAGGTACCAAAGAAGGAAATAAATTGTTAGCCTAGGTCAGAGGTCATCAATGTCTACGGGTGGCCCCGCATGTGGTTCTCATCATGCGAACCATGCCTGTGACATAATACAATAATTCTTAGCAATTCTTCCATACAGCCCATAAACAAGACATATAATGGGGTTAGACCAGTCATGATTTTAAAATTTGAGGAGAAGAGATCAAGTAATTTGGTTTCACTTTAGCATCATTGGTCCCATGTCAAGTAAGCATGAATTTAATGACGATACCATGAATTAATGTCGACAGCATCAATTGAAAGGATAGAAATGGTTCAGATTGAATTTATACAGAGTTTCTCTATCTATTTATCGCTGGGTCTGATTCAATGGGCCCTAACTTAACTTACTGGAATCGCTTGGTCTGATTTAATGGGCCCTAACTTAACTTACTGGAATCGCTTGGTCTGATATAATGGGCCCTAACTTAACTTACTGGAATCGCTTGGTCTGATTTAATGGGCCCTAACTTAACTTACTGGAATCGCTTGGTCTGATTCAATGGGCCCTAACTTAACTTACTGGAATCGAGTTAAGATACAACGACAATATTTTGGAAACAACCAGAATTGAACAAAAAAAAGCATGCGTCATTCACGGGCAAGTTACTCTGAACGTCCCCGTACTAGTTAGGAGGTGCTCTTTTTTATTCTAAATACCCCCCCCCCCCTTTTTTTTTTTTTCCCTTTTCTTTTAAAAACACCCTCAGTTCAAACTGAATATTTTAAAAACAAATCTAAATATTTTTTTACCACAGCGTCCATCATTGATCAGCTGATACTAGCCCTTGAGATCATCACCGTACGACTAGACACTGTTAACACCACAGTTACCGCTCTTGAAGATAAGGTAACAGCTTTCGAGGCGGTCAACGTGACAGTGTCCTCCCTTGAAGAGAAAGTAACCGCATTGGAAGCCGTCAACGACACGGTTGTGGTCCTTGAGGAGAAGCTCGTCGCGTTTGAGGCGGTCAACGCCTCGGTGGTCGTCATCGAAGAGAGGCTGGTCGCCTTGGAGGCGGTCAACGCCTCGGTGACCGCTCTTGAAGAAAAGGTCACCACGTTTGAGTCCATCAACGCCTCGGTGGTCGTCATCGAAGAGAAGCTGGTCGCCTTGGAGACGGTCAACGCCTCGGTGACCGCTCTTGAAGAAAAGGTCACCGCGCTAGAGTCCATCAACGCCTCGGTGGAGGTCCTTGAAGAGAAAGTGGCCGCGCTCGAATCACCAGGTAGTCCTTACAACAGCATATCTTTGAAGCTGGCTTATTTAACAACTGACAATTTAAATAGCTTAGTAATTAATTCGCTTTTTAACATTTTGGAAATGTTATTAGGAAACCTTGTTAGAATCAACTAAAACATATTCCAATTAATTTAATTAAACAATATAAGATACGCTTCACGGCCCACTCGGTATGAACAAGTCAGACATCTGAACAAGCGGAAATATTCACAGTTATTTTTACTGCGCTCTGTTGTTGTATTTTCATTTGTTCGCTGAAGAAGGCTCTTGGCCGAAACATTGACATCTTATTGTCATGTCTTTTGATTCAAGCTTCCAAATACCTTGTCCTACTATTTCATATTCACCCTTCCGGTTGTCTCGGTCGCAGGGGCTAATCGGAACTGAACATTTGAACATTCCATGGCGAGTCAGAAGCAAATGTTTAACAATAGAGTTTAGCATTTGAACATTCCATAGCGAGTCACAAGCACATGTTTAACAATAGAGTTTAGCATTTGAACATTCCATAGCAAGTCACAAGCACATGTTTAACAATAGAGTTTAGCATTTGAACATTCCATAGCGAGTCACAAGCACATGTTTAACAATAGAGTTTAGCATTTGAACATTCCATAGCAAGTCACAAGCACATGTTTAACAATAGAGTTTAGCATTTGAACATTCCATAGCAAGTCACAAGCACATGTTTAACAATAGAGTTTAGCATTTGAACATTCCATAGCAAGTCACAAGCACATGTTTAACAATAGAGTTTAGCATTTGAACATTCCATAGCAAGTCACAAGCACATGTTTAACAATAGAGTTTAGCATTTGAACATTCCATAGCGAGTCACAAGCACATGTTTAACAATAGAGTTTAGCATTTGAACATTCCATAGCGAGTCACAAGCAAATGTTTAACAATAGAGTTTAGCATTTGAACATTCCATAGCGAGTCACAAGCAAATGTTTAACAATAGAGTTTAGCATTTGAACATTCCATGGCGAGTCACAAGCATATGTTTAACAATAGAGTTTAGCATTTGAACATTCCATAGCGAGTCACAAGCAAATGTTTAACAATAGAGTTTAGCATTTGAACATTCCATAGCGAGTCACAAGCAAATGTTTAACAATAGAGTTTAGCATTTGAACATTCCATGGCGAGTCACAAGCATATGTTTAACAAATTTCGTCTCCTTCTATTTCAGTGGTGGAGAACATAACGGAAGGTAATCATCATCTGTATATTGTGGACGTCTAGATTGATTGTGTGTATTGTGGACGTCTATA
Source organism: Lymnaea stagnalis (assembly GCA_964033795.1). Lineage (NCBI taxonomy): Eukaryota > Metazoa > Mollusca > Gastropoda > Lymnaeidae > Lymnaea > Lymnaea stagnalis. The sequence continues at coordinate 924,833 of CAXITT010000147.1, forward strand.
TTACGTGTATATTGTGGACGTCTATATTACGTGTATATTGTGGACGTCTATATTACGTGTATATTGTGGACGTCTAGATTGATTGTGTGTATTGTGGACGTCTATATTACGTGTATATTGTGGACGTCTATATTACGTGTATATTGTGGACGTCTAGATTACGTGTGTATTGTGGACGTCTAGATTACGTGTGTATTGTGGACGTCTAGATTGATTGTGTGTATTGTGGACGTCTAGATTGATTGTGTATATTGTGGACGTCTAGATTACGTGTATATTGTGGACGTCTAGATTTAGTGTGTGTATTGTGGACGTCTAGATTACGTGTGTATATTGTGGACGTCTAGATTGATTGTGTGTATTGTGGACGTCTAGATTACGTGTATATTGTGGACGTCTAGATTACGTGTATATTGTGGACGTCTAGATTACGTGTGTATTGTGGACGTCTAGATTACGTGTGTATTGTGGACGTCTAGATTGATTGTGTGTATTGTGGACGTCTAGATTGATTGTGTATATTGTGGACGTCTAGATTACGTGTATATTGTGGACGTCTAGATTTAGTGTGTGTATTGTGGACGTCTAGATTACGTGTGTATATTGTGGACGTCTAGATTGATTGTGTGTATTGTGGACGTCTAGATTACGTGTATATTGTGGACGTCTAGATTACGTGTATATTGTGGACGTCTAGATTACGTGTGTATTGTGGACGTCTAGATTACGTGTGTATTGTGGACGTCTAGATTGATTGTGTGTATTGTGGACGTCTAGATTGATTGTGTATATTGTGGACGTCTAGATTGATTGTGTGTATTGTGGACGTCTAGATTGATTGTGTGTATTGTGGACGTCTATATTACGTGTATATTGTGGACGTCTATATTACGTGTATATTGTGGACGTCTATATTACGTGTATATTGTGGACGTCTAGATTACGTGTATATTGTGGACGTCTAGATTACGTGTATATTGTGGACGTCTAGATTGATTGTGTGTATTGTGGACGTCTAGATTACGTGTGTATATTGTGGACGTCTAGATTTAGTGTGTATATTGTGGACATCTAGATTTAGTGTGTATATTGTGGACGTCTAGATTGATTGTGTGTATTGTGGACGTCTAGATTACGTGTGTATATTGTGGACGTCTAGATTTAGTGTGTATATTGTGGACATCTAGATTTAGTGTGTATATTGTGGACGTCTAGATTTAGTGTGTATATTGTGGACGTCTAGATTTAGTGTGTATATTGTGGACGTCTAGATTTAGTGTGTATATTGTGGACGTCTAGATTACGAGTGTACATTGTGGACGTCTAGATTACGTGTGTATAATGGTTCTGTGCATGTTTTAGAATGTATGGATACAAATTGATATATTCATGAAACTGTAATGAAAGTTGATTGTCGAATATATGTTCATGCTTATTGCGATATATATGTGTCTTATGCATAAGATTTGTTGTAAATGTTAAAACACGTGTCACTTAACCAAGACACCGAACCCATGAGACGGTTAACTTCCTAGAATTATCAGTGTTCCTAGAGGAAAAAAAAAAGAAACTAGGAATTATTCCCTTATTAATTATTTAGGTGCGTATCATCACATTTCAATTAAAAACCAGTTGACAAATGAAGTGTCGAGAAGAGAAACTCAATTAGGCTATAACCTAACGGCACACTTTTATCTTACTTAAACAAATGTATGGAAGTAAATGTTAGAGACAAACAAGTATTTAAAAAATCGAATAGTTATGACCAGACACAAAACGCATTTTTTTGGGTCACTTGCAGTTACAGTGACAGAGCTACTGGCAGCAAAAGTGGCCATACTGATTGCCAGGCTGGAGGCGTTCAATGCGACTGTGGTGGCGTTGGAGCAGCAGGTCGCTCAGCTCGTGGCTGATGGTGAGAATTGCTCAATGACTTTTACTATTTTGACTTTAAGACTATGTTATTCCAAGTCAACCTGTAGTGGCACGTGTTGAAACCAATTTTTATAATGAAATAATTGGTTCAAGGTCCAAGTTAGTGGAAAAAACATGTTTTATGCGACTAAGTAGTCCCCGTTAAAGCACTAATTTTTTAACCTGTAGTTACTTTACTTGTAACTGATATTATTATTTCTATGTTTCAGAGTTTGAGAATGACACCATAACTGAAACAAAACCAGGTATATAATCCTATCCCATAATAACTGAAACCAAACCAAGTATATAATCCAATCCTATTATATCTGAAACCAAACCAGGTATATAATCCAATCCTATTAAATCTGAAACCAAACCAGGTATATAATCCAATCCTATTATATCTGAAACCAAACCAGGTATATAATCCAATCCTATTAAATCTGAAACCAAACCAGGTATATAATCCAATCCTATTTTATCTGAAACCAAACCAGGTATATCATCCAATCCTATTAAATCTGAAACCAAACCAGGTATATGATCCAATCCTATTATATCTGAAACAAAACCAGGTGTATCATCCAATCCTATTATATCTGAAACAAAACCAGGTGCATCATCCAATCCCATAATAATTTCTTTGAAATATTTCCTCTTACTCATAACACTTCAGTTTTTGAACTACTTCCTATTTCCTTGTTGTATTTTCATTTGTCCTGTCTGGTGAAGAAGGCGCTTAGTCGAAACGTTCTTGTTGTATTTTCATGTGTCCTGTCTGGTGAAGAAGGCGCTTAGTCGAAACGTTCTTGTTGTATTGTCTTGTCTTTCTTTTTTGAATCTTCCACATACATTTCCTTCACACGGCTTGAACGCAGTCCTTCGTCTATTTTCCTCTTACCCGGCATGCTTTGCTCTCTAACAGACCCTCTTCATTGTTGAACTTGTCAATGAATGTTTGAATTTTGAGCAGAAGCAGATGTTAAAATGGGCCCAGGGACATTTCCTCTAGCATAATCACACCCTTCGTCACTAAATCTCTTGTCCCCAAATGTCAACTTGCAGCAGACGACCTGAGGCGGTACTTCGTGTCAACCAACTCCAGCTATTTCCTGATCAGGGGCAAGGAAGACACCGACAGCTTCAAGGCTCAGGTGGGTGGGGGTGTGTGGTTGTATGTCTGTGTGTGTGTGTGTGTGTGTGTGTGTGTACAGTTACTAGTACAGTTATTTAAGCAATGAATGGTACAATTATGGTACAAAAACGGTACAGTTATCGCAACAGTTAGTGACACAATTATTTGTACAGTTACTGGTATATGCATATGATGGTACAGTTATTGGTACATTAAATGGTATATTTATTGCTACATATACTAAGAAAATGATTGTTACAGTTATTGGTAAAGTACAGTTATCGGTACATTTACTAGCTCAGTTACTTAGATCCACAATCACTGGTACATATTCATGAAAAATCTCTAACGTCAAACAACGGTGTACGTTTTGTACGCAGACATCATGGATATCTCGAAAACTAGTAACCATGGTTACAAACAAACCCTTAGTTTTTGAAACACACAGAACGACTGTTTCTCACCAATGATTCATGATATGGACTCACAACTACACGATGATAGATTGATGCGGAAGTGGTTGAAATTTTACGTATCCCTTTCATTTGCAAAATTGAAAAAGGAAAATAATCATTTCATGGGCATGAATTTATCAATCTTCATATATATACAGAAAACAATGTGTTTGAACTCCATTCCTTATTCTTTGTTGCTTCTTGTCGGTGAAGGCATCTAGCCGAAACGTTCCTGTTTAATTATCCTGGTCTTTTCATTTCAAGTCTGAACATATATTGTTGGTATATTTCCTTCACACGGCTTCAAGGCAGTCAAATGTTTACTATCTTAGACAGAAGCTTTAAGTCTATTAAGGGGAGGGGGGGGGAGGGTTTTGGACAACTTTGAAGTTTTAAGTCTATTTACACAATTATTTTTTTACTTTCCGACAGGCCGTCTGCGAATCAAAACAACTTTACCTCGCCGAGATCAACGACCAGGAAGAATTTAATCTCGTGGAGATTGAAGTTGGTAAGTAGCCTGTCAACTTGGCCTTTAAGAATATAACATTTATCGAACGAGCTCAGATTTGAAAAAAGTTCGAGTCCAAACTCTCCTGACTCAAGCTTTATTTCCAAACTCAGAAGTCTTGACTGCATCGGTACCACTTTGTCGTAAAACAGCTATTTGGAAATGAAATCTAGAAAACACACCAGTGCAAACTGAACAAAAAACATTCAGAACAACATATTTCCCCTCAGGTCCCTATGTGCTGGACGACTGGCCCATTCTGATTGGAGGGAAGAGACGTCTGGGGGCCACCGAATGGACCTGGCAGTACAGTGGGAACGTGGTGAGCTGATTCATGTCATTTTCTTATAGTCTGCATTGTCTGTCCCTTTCCTGGCTTGTCTAGCGTGCCTGCCTTATCTGCCTCACCTGCCTTATCTGTACCCTTCCTGCCTTGCCTGAATTGCCTGCGCCTTGCGTGACCTCTTCCTGGCTTGTCTGACTTGCCTGGCTTGTCTGACTTGTCTGTCCCATCCTGCCTGCTCTGTCTCGCTTGCCTCCTCTGCCTCGCCCGCCATGTCGGCCATGTCTGCCTATGCCGGATTTTAGTCATTTTCTAAACTATCGACACATTTTTCCATTGAACCTATTTCAGAATGAACACAATGGATCCCTGACCACATGCATTCTATCAATTATTGAGTAACTGGCATATCTTCTATATGTTATTTTCTGACGGCTTCGATGCCTTACACTGTCAACCTGTGGCAATAGCCAGTTAGCGATGTACACGATGTTTGTTATACATTATGTCATTTGCATCGAATAACGAATAGGCCAAGTTTTAATAATATTTTTTTCTCACTACAATAATTTAATTACATTAGTCTGATTGAAGACTTCAGATTTATAAAAATATATGTCACTGGGTGAGTCTGTGATTCTATATAAGTGTGTGTGTGCTTGTCTCTGTGTGAGTCTGTGATTCTGTATAAGTTTGTGTGTGCTTGTCTCTGTGTGAGTCTGTGATTCTGTATAAGTTTGTGTGTGCGTGTCTCTGGCTGAGTCTGTCATTCTGTATAAGTTTGTGTGTGCTTGTCTCTGGGTGAGTCTGTGATTCTGTATAAGTTTGTGTGTGCTTGTCTCTGTGTGAGTCTGTGATTCTGTATAAGTTTGTGTGTGCTTGTCTCTGTGTGAGTCTGTGATTCTGTATAAGTTTGTGTGTGCTTGTCTCTGTGTGAGTCTGTGATTCTGTATAAGTGTGTGTGTGCTTGTCTCAGTGTGAGTCTGTGATTCTGTATAAGTTTGTGTGTGCTTGTCTCTGTGTGAGTCTGTGATTCTGTATAAGTTTGTGTGTGCTAGTCTGTGGGTGAGTCTGTGATTCTGTATAAGTTTGTGTGTGCTTGTCTCTGTGTGAGTCTGTGATTCTGTATAAGTTTGTGTGTGCTTGTCTCTGTGTGAGTCTGTGATTCTGTATAAGTTTGTGTGTGCTTGTCTCTGGGTGAGTCTGTGATTCTGTATAAGTTTGTGTGTGCTTGTCTCTGTGTGAGTCTGTGATTCTGTATAAGTTTGTGTGTGCTTGTCTCTGTGTGAGTCTGTGATTCTGTATAAGTGTGTGTGTGCTTGTCTCAGTGTGAGTCTGTGATTCTGTATAAGTTTGTGTGTGCTTGTCTCTGTGTGAGTCTGTGATTCTGTATAAGTTTGTGTGTGCTAGTCTGTGGGTGAGTCTGTGATTCTGTATAAGTTTGTGTGTGCTTGTCTCTGTGTGAGTCTGTGATTCTGTATAAGTTTGTGTGTGCTTGTCTCTGTGTGAGTCTGTGATTCTGTATAAGTTTGTGTGTGCTTGTCTCTGGGTGAGTCTGTGATTCTGTATAAGTTTGTGTGTGCTTGTCTCTGTGTGAGTCTGTGATTCTGTATAAGTTTGTGTGTGCTTGTCTCTGTGTGAGTCTGTGATTCTATATAAGTTTGTGTGTGCTTGTCTCTGTGTGAGTCTGTGATTCTATATAAGTTTGTGTGTGCTTGTCTCTGTGTGAGTCTGTGATTCTGTATACGTTTGTGTGTGCTTGTCTCTGGGTGAGTCTGTTATTCTGTATAATTTTGTGTGTGTGTTTATGTATGTGTGTATGTCAATGTGGGCCTGTAACTGATGTCAATAAAAGTCCCATTTCGAATACATCCCTATCATATTAAATATACATTGTAAGAGAGCGAGATTCTTGAAGAGTCAGATTTAAAAAGTTTGGAATTAAAGTGTGCGTTTGAAGCGAGATTTTAAACATTCATTTTTGGATGAACAGATTAATGCTTGTAAATCTAGGGAATTGTAGCTTCTTGTGAATAAAGTTATAGAGTGTCGATAGCCTTAATTTAAGAACCACTGTTAAAAAACATTACATTTTAATGTTACTATTTAAAGCCCTGTCAGACTGGTGCGATCCTAATACAGTAAGCAATTTCAATTGTACATCAGATTAATTAGACACGAACCATTTGTGTCAATATTATAATATATGTTAAGCTTTAAGAATACTACAACATACATAAGTCAACGTCTCGGCGCATGCCATCATCAGTACAACAACAAAACATTTAAATAAGTCTAAATTAAATGTACATAATATATATATATATATATACGTACATGGGCGCCCGCAAAAAACTTTCTAAGGGGGGGGGGATTTTTTTAGTAATGTTTTAATGTAGTTTAAATTTACTGTAGCGTATTTGTATGGTGAACGAACGAAAAGGACATCAGCTTAGTTATTTTCTCTTTACTTTAATACATTTTTTGTCTATTTTTGTCTAAAAATTTGTATCTAATCAATCCGGGGGGGGGGGGCAAGCAGCCCCCTTGCCCCCCTCCCCCCTGCGAGCGCCCATGTATACGTATATCCTACCTAAGAAAAAGAGAACAAAAAATAGGAGTGGGGGCAAAATAACCAAAGAAAAACAAAGTATGCACAGGAAGTGACTTGGAGTTAAATGTAAAAACCCAAACAGGAAAAAGACATGGCAGTTAGATAAAATTGTACAACACATTCTTTTAAAACACACACACTCACTCACATTTGCAACAGTGTAATAATAAAATATATAAACTAGAATTACAAAGTACTAACTATTAGAGGCTTAATGTGTACTGTGAAATGTTTTTCATTACTCCAACAGGTCAACTACTTCTCCTGGGCCGTGGGCGAACCAGTTCTCGCCAGCATCAACAGCGACTGCATCGCTCTGAGAACTCTCGCGGGCCTGGCCGAGATGGTGTCCGTGCCCTGCTACACTGAGAAGCGCCAGTTCTACTTCCTGTGTGAGAAGGATCTCAAGTAGCCAGCTACCGTACCTACGCGACTGCCTATCACTCCATAACGACGCATTCATGACAAGCTTTCAGAACAAGAGTTAGCAAGGAGGACGTCCGAGATGGAAGAAAAAAAAAACTAAAGAAAAAATGTGATAGGTTTCAAGTGTCGTCTTGAAGTCTGTCAGTGCCACTGTCTGTTGTATGGTTGGAAGTAGAATATCATTCAAAAAAATAGTAGTGGAAAAAATTGAAAGGCTGTAAGATTTTTTTCCTTTTTTGTAAAGTATATAGATATAATTTCTATTTTATAAATTCATATGTCCTAGCTGAGTGTCTGTGATTGTACATAAATGTGTATATATACACACGACCACGCCTCTATAAAATAACTCTATTTAAATGTATAGAATAACGTGTCACAGGCTCAACAGTGGAATGAACTGTAGTCACAAGGAACGCCACCCACCAAGAACTGTTGCAATAAAAGAATGTATACAACACTGCTATTCACTTGATGTGTTTGGTTTCTGACTGACTGGTCTGCCTCTATGTGCTACTTTCATCTCACTGTCTCAACAAGTGTCCCTTAACCATTTCACATAATTTGTTAGATCAAGCATATACATACATAAACCGCTACAGGAATACCTCTAGTGTTGGCAGCATGCTAGAAACACTACGCTGATCACCATTGGAGAAACGACGACGACAATCCAGGCTCTCCATGATGTACAAGATAATGGGCTGGTCCACTGTTACAGTATTAAACAGAAACTCGTCCCTCTCCCCCATAGACAGCGACGAGGCCATGACAGGCAAATTCAGGCTCATACCAGCAAGAAGCCAGTATAGGAGCAACTCATTCCTGCCCAAGACAATCAGGGACTGAAACAATCTTTCAAAAGGAACGGTTGAGGCGACAACACTCGACACATTTGTGTCTATTGCCTCAAGCCTTCAAACCCCTAGTGCATGATTTCCTCATCTACACCAGTAACAGAAACATTTCAAATCCCATCTACATGCATAGGAGCCAAAATGATCAATAAATTGATCGTGGGCCCTTAAGATATAGAAGAAGAAGAAGTCTAATAAACGAATAGCCAGGCACACAGACTATTGGAATAAAAACACTTTATAAATGACTCGGGTTCTTCTTTATGACGCGTATATGTCACACAGATTCACCAGGTTACATTATCTCCTTATAACTACACAGTCTAGCCAAAACCACAGGAGCTATCACCCATGAACTTCTCATGACGATATTCCTAATCAACTGTAACTCTCTCTCTCTCTCCCACCCTCTCTCTCTCTCCCACTCTCTCTCTCCCACTCTCTCTCTTTCTCTCATTCTCTCTCCCACTCTCTCTCTTTCTCTCATTCTCTCTCTCACTCTCTCTCTCTCTCTCTTTCCCACTCTCTCTATCTCGCGCCATATATCCACACACGTGTTTATTCTTCTATTCCTGCCATCCAATGGTCATTCAGACACAATAATAACACACATGACACAACTCACGGGCACAAACAGCGTTCATACTAACAACAGTGGTTCTCATATCCTTGAAGGTTTATAGGAATTGTAAGTGGCAAGGGGTATGGCAATAATTACAGATTCACTTGTATTTATATCTGCAATGAGCGTAATAAAGTATGGGAAAACCTGAAAAGGGACGCAACAAAACAGCGAACGTGTCGGCAAGAGGCCTTGTTAAAGGAACAAACAACAGTAAAAACAATATAAAATGAAAACAAAATCTTAGCTGAAAATGTGTATCTGCGAGGAAATCAAGAGATATGTGATAGAATGTGAAAGAATCTGATATAATGTGGAAGAATGTGATAGAATGTGATATAATGTGATAGAGTGTTATAGAATGTGATAGGAATGTGATAGAATGTGAAAGAATATGATAGAATTTGATAGAATGTGATTAGAATGTGATATGAATGTGATAAAATGTGATATGAATGTAATAGAATGTGATAGGAATGTGATAGGAATGTGATAGAATGTGATAGACTGGGATAGAGTGTTATAGAATGTAATAGGAATGTGATAGAATGTGAAAGAATGTGATATGAATGTGATAGGAATGGGATAGAATGTGATAGAATGTGATAGGAATGTGATATGAATGTGATAGGACTGTGATAGAATGTGATAGGAATGTGATATAATGTGATAGGAATGTGATAGGAATGTGATATAATGTGATAGAATGTGATAGGACTGTGATAGAATGTGATAGGAATGTGATAGAATGTGATAGAAATGTCATATTTACTTATGACTCGTACCCACCAAACAGTGGCGGCCACAATGCCTGTACATCCAATCTATTAAAGTTAGTGCTCCCCCCACCCACCCCCTTTTTTTTAGGTTCTCAACCGCACACTGCTCACACCCCTGCACTATATTAATATTCTAATATAAACTCTATTTTATAGGCCTACCAATGATTTCTTCTTCTATATTTTGAGAGCCCAAATTCATTGTATTGATCATTCTAGCTCCTATGTTTCAAAGGGTTTCATGATGTTACTGTGCATGGTTTTTGAAGGGGACGCTTCACTGGTCTCATGGGCTACTCAGCCATGGTATTATGAACTGGGGGTTGGAAGACACAAGGCAATAGACGCAAAATCAAGTATATCCACCTCAGCTTTTGGAAGCTTGTTCCTGTCTCTTATTGTCTTTGGCAGGAATGATTAGCTCCTGTACTGAGTTCTTGTTTTTATTAGTCGAAACTGCATGTCGTGGCCTCGTCGCTGTCTAGGGGGAAGATGGACGAGTTTCTGTTTGATGCCGGAGCAGTTGACCAGCCCATTTATAACCATATTTATGATGATAAGACTGAGCTGCTCCCCATCGCGACCGCTCAGAAGCAAAAATCTGCAAATAACACGACATCCATTACTCTCTCAGGTGTGCGTATTGAGTTAGCTCAAACAATGCGGTACCTGGGTGTCTACCTAGATAGAAGACTAACTTTTGAAAGTCATATTAACATGCTATGCAAGGCGATTTTTCTGGAGCTGCGCAGGATTAGTCACATCAGGCCCTTCCTAAAAATTGATGCAACAAAGAGGCTGATGTCTGCATTTGTGCTATCACGCATGGACTATTGCAATGCTCTCATGGTGGGTCTTCCAGCTACGCTCCTGGATAAAATTCAAATAGCACAGAATAATGCGGCTCGCATAGTAAGAGTTGCATTGGCTGCCGGTGCGTGCTCGCATAGAGTACAAAATCGCAACTTTGTGCTACCGCTGCTTACATGACCTGGCGCCGTCCTATCTGAAAGAGCTGCTGACGCCTTATGTACCCACTAGAGAGCTCCGCTCATCCGATAGTGGCAAACTCTCGACACCACGTGTTTGCCTTGAGACTTACGGAAAGCGCACTTTCGCATTTGTTGGTCAAACAATTTGGAACGCCCTTCCTGTCGATCTCAGAAACAACCAGACACTGGAGTCCTTTAAAACCGATTTAAAGACACATCTATTTCGCAAATACCTTCTGGGATGATTGCCAACCTTATTTTACAGTTAATGCATAATGGCTGTGTTGCGTATGGTTGAAATGGCTAGAAAGACTTTGCCATTTGTAGGCTTGTAATTAGTTTTCGTAGTGTTGCGTTTGTTTTTAATGTGGTGAATTATAGATTTGTTTTTTGATGACTTTGTACCGCGCTTCGAGCCTTTGGGGATGAAGCGTGTGTTTTTGAAATGAATTTTATTATTATTATTATATTTAATTTGAGACTATTTCCGTAAAACAAAAGAATACATTGCACACCAAACGCACTTGCGGTAATTTTTAAGAATCTCATTTAGTGCGGTTATCGGGAATATTATTGAATGAAATCAGCGCCATCTGGTAGCGTTAGTGACAGTGTTTCATAGAGAAATGTTTATTTTGATAAGTGAAGCTGTCGGGTGGACTATCCCCCACATTGTCCCCCTACCAAGCGGCCAGTGATCTCATTGTTTAGTGCAGGGGTGGCCAACACGAGGCCCACCGGGAGTCATGTTGTGGCCCGCGGATGTAGGTCAAATGAACATAAATGATAACTTAATTGTACATATTACCAAAAGACGATTACATCATGAAACGCTCGTAGCATAAATGTTAAATTACGGCTAAAATAAATTTAAAATATCCCGCTTTTTCAAGAAAATTCCTAGAGTTTAGCTATTTCAAATATCTCGCTATTTGACAAAGAAGGCTACTTTGATTTTTTTGTCTGACGCTAGGTGTTGAAAACATTTAATATGAGACTTCAAACTTCTGATGTATATGTTCTGTTGTGTCTTCTGAAAGCTCACAGTTCTATCAAGATGATACTCATAACTACTTTCAGTCTCGCAATGCTCTCGGGCTCATACTCATAACTTCTTTCAGTCCAGCTTGACAAAGTTCCGTGTTATTCTTTAGTTTCGTTCTATTATCGTCATGGCGTCTGAGAGATTTTGCGATCGACGTCAAGATACATATTTATTCTATTTATTAATAAGAGTTCAAACTACTTGAACCAAGTATCCTGTCCACCATATCGATTCTATAGGGAAGTAAACCCTGAAATGTTTTATTTGTGTCATTTAAATTAATCAATTAGTATTAATTAGTGTTACCTTGGCGTCAACTTGTAAAAGCGTTAGATCAAAGAAGAAAAAAAATCACAGAATAATGAAGAAGTTTTCAAGACAGGTGGTAGTTTTCGTTGCCTGTTATGCAATCAATCTGTTTTGAAAGAGTATAACATCAAATGGCACTACGAGACTAAACATGCAAATAAGTTTGGTTAGTACAAAGGGCAATTTTGATACGATCAAGTAAATCACTTTTTTAAAACAATTCTGCACAACAAAAGATATTTACTAGAGCCGGTTCAGAGTCAACATGCTGTGTAAAAACTAGCTATGCGGTAGCCATGATGCTAGCAAAACAATCAAAGTCATATTCAGATAGTGAAATTGTTAATGAATTTTTAAAGAGCGTCGTTGAGTGTCGAGAAAAGAAGAAGAGACTTCTCAGTATTAAGTCTGTCTCGTCAGACTATTACGAAGCGTGTGGACGACATTGGCAAACATAATGAAGATAATTTGAAAAATCGAGCATCCGAGTTTATATTTTATGCTCTAGCATTGGATGAAAGCACAGATGTGGCAGATACTGCCCAACTGGCAATTTGTATGAAGGGTGTTGATGTCCATTTTAAAAAGACAGAAGAATTAGCGACACTGTATCCACTCAAGGACAATACAAAGTCACTAGATTTGTTAGAAGCCGTTGCATCGACATTGAATCGATTTTCGTTACCACTTAATCCGGTTTAACAACGGATGGTGCTCCAGCCATGGTTGGGAAGCACGAAGGTCTAGTCAAATTGAGTACAAATGAGGCCTCCAAAATCGGTAATGTTTTGATGCTAAATTTTCATTTCATTATTCCTCGGGTAAATTTATGTTCGAAGTCCTTCAAATGAACCATGTCATGAAAGTGGTCATTAAAATAATGATCTTCATTAAGTCGAAAGGGTTGAATCACCATCAGTCCCAAGAATTTCTAAAGTTTTTAAACTCAGATTATAATGACGTTACACTTTTTGAATATGTAAGATGGCTGACCCGTGCCTAAATGTTGAAAAAAGTGTATAATTTTCAGCAAGAAATACAATCATTCTGCAAGCAAGTCAATCAGTCTCCCAGAGTTTGACAACAAAGAGTAGGTTTGCGACTTGACGTTTCTGGTCGATAGAGATGGCCACCTAAATGACGTCAATACTCGTCTACAAGGAAAAGATCAATTTAATTAATAAGATGTGTGATCATATTTCTGCATTTTAAATGAAACTTGCTTGGTCTTTGGGAAACAATAGTTGAGGGGAAAAATTTACTCACTTTCCTACATTGTCATTGCAAGCAGACGTCACACAGGAGGCGGCGGATATATACGCTTCTTAGATATCTGACTTAAACCTTGAATTTGAAAATCGATTTCAAGATTTAAAAAAAAAAATATCTCGTTCTTTTTTGTGCATTTCCAATGCCATTCGTCGTAGACGTGAATTTATTCTCAGGAAAATTACAAATGGAACATTGTAAAATGTGTTGTGATACACAATTAAAGGAGACATTCCATCAGTTTGTTTTGGAAGAGCTTTTGAACAAGAATAAATATCCTGCGTTTTACACACATGCTCTGTCGATGGTTTCGCTATCTGGAAACACTTATGCGTGTGAAGAGCATTGTAGTCTTATGAAGCACATTAAATCACTAGTGAGAACACGAATTGTTGATGTTCATTTGGAAGACTGAGTGTAGCGACATCATCAGTTTTGATGCACTTAGTTCTATAAAACAAAGTCAGCAGTCTCACTTTTTAATATTTTCAAATTTTATTGTCTAATAAATATATTTGATGCTCAGTTATGTTTTATTTTATTAAAAAAATTAATAAATAGACCTATTTCTTGTTTGTTTACGTAATCCCAGGCAAGCGTTTGACCTCGATCTCGCCTACTGGGAAGCGACGATGTGGTCAATGTTATAGCACGCCTCCTTGTATACTTAATTAACAAAAAAATTTAGTTGCATGGCCCGGTAGGATATATATATATATATATATATATATTTATTTATTTATTTATATATATTTCTGAAATTTGGCCCGCCTGCTGAAAAAGTTGGCCACTCCTAATTTGGTGGGTTTCTTTTCTGAGAAGTAGGAGTGGCATAAACTCAAGTTGCGCCACTGCATGAAATCAGTTTGTGCCAATAAATTTTCAACTACTTTCCACCAGCTAACCTCCGTCTAGGTTTGAAAATGGCTTAGTGAAACTTTTTTTTTGTCCTAACCGAAAGTTGGTTTTAAAAACCATTAAAAAAAACCCTCCTCTTAGTGACAATAATTGAAATATTTTTTCAAATAATTGAAACAACCCTTAAAACCCATATTTCCGTTATAAAAAAAAAAGGAAATATTACGCACCAAACGCACTTTCGATATTTCTAAGAATCTCATTTAACTCAGTTATCTGGAATTTTATTTCAGGAAATCAGTGGCGTCTGGTAGCGTTAAAACTGAATTATTATTATTTTTATTTTTGGTGTTGGTGGGTTGTGAGTGGGGGTTGGGGCCAAAAATTAAAAAAAATGTGTTGTCATTGGCAACGAGTCTATATGCCAAGTTTGAGCTCGATAGAATGACAGTAAATGGACCATTTAGCCCTTCCGTAGATTATGCTTAAAAAAACACGAACAAAATGGAAGTTAATAAAAGTGATTTTAAAAGATCAAAGCGTCAATCAAACTGAATGAGATCCAAATACCAATAAGTTGAAATAAGATAAAATTGCCAATATGTTGGAAGAAGTTGAAAGTACCAACAATTTGAAAAAGAATAACGTACCAATTCATTTGATGATGTCAAAGTGCCAAGCACCAACACATTTGATTTGAATAATATCAAAGTACCAATTAGTATGTTTATATATGTGTGTAGTAAGTAGATTAAAAGAACCCAACAGATTCAGCGCCCATATTGGAAAATAATGCGCACCTTTTGGGCAAAATTGCTGAAATAGTTTTAAAACATATTCAGCTTCAAGAGAGCTGTCGTTGTTCGTGCAATGACTACCAGCAGTATCAACACCACCACTCCTCCACTTGCTCTAGAAATAAAAACATTCAAACATTATTAGCTTTGATAATTTATTAACATATTAGAGACTGTCGGCCGCTTCAAATACCTAGGACCTTAAGAATCTCATTTAGTGCAATTTTCGGGCATTTATTTCGTGTAATAGGTGGCGCACCATATTTTCTTCATCTTCCCCTTGAAAAACAGAGAAAAAAAATCATTTTCGGAGGTTGGAGTGTGGAGCTGAAAATTTAATATAAATGTGTTGTAATTGGCATCGGCAACGAGTCCATGTGAAAGGTTTCAGCTCGAAAGGTTGACGGGAAGTGGGTCAATTGGCCTTCCGAAGATATACTAAGTGTCGAAAAGGGTACAAGGAAAGATTTTGGGGACCCTCTTGTGAATTCGGTAAGTCTTGGCGGCAAAGAAGTAATTTGAAAGTTTTGTTTTTTTCGAACACGATATTCGACTCAAAACAGGACTATGAAATTAGTTGATGACAATGGCGTATTTGGTGCATCGAAAATAACATTGGGGCAAAAAAAAACCAAGAAACTAACATAGGAAAAGATAGACATGAAACAAACATGGGGCAAAAGAGACAAGAAACTAGCATGGGGCAAAAGAGACAAGAAACTAGCATGGGGAAAAAGAAACAAGACACTAAATGGGGCAAAAGAGACAAGAAAATAACATGGGGCAAACGAGACAAGAAAATAACATGGGGCAAAAGAGACAAGAAATTCACATGTGCAAGAGAGACAAGAAACTAACATGGGGCAAGAGAGACAAGAAACTAACATGGGGCAAGAGAGACAAGAAACTAACATGGGGCAAGAGAGACAAGAAACTAACATGGGGCAAGAGAGACAAGAAACTAACATGGGGCAAGAGAGACAAGAAACTAACATGGGGCAAGAGAGACAAGTTTTTAAACAGCGTCTGATGCGTCGCTAGCAATTTGCTTCCGAAGTGTACTACAGCCAGTTCCGTACAACAGTGTGCTACAGCCAGTTCCGTATAACAGTGTGCTACAGCCAGTTCCATATAACAGTGTGCTACAGCCAGTTCCGTATAACAGTGTGCAACTGCCAGTTCCGTACAACAGTGTGCAACAGCCAGTTCCGTACAACAGTGTGCAACAGCCAGTTCCGTACAACAGTGTGCAACAGCCAGTTCCGTATAACAGTGTGCAAAAGCCAGTTCCGTATAACAGTGTGCAACAGCCAGTTCCGTACAACATTGTGCAACAGCCAGTTCCGTACAACAGTGTGCAACAGCCAGTTCCGTATAACAGTGTGCTACAGCCAGTTCCGTACAACAGTGTGCTACAGCCAGTTCCGTACAACAGTGTGCTACAGCCAGTTCCGTACAACAGTGTGCTACAGCCAGTTCCGTACAACAGTGTGCTACAGCCAGTTCCGTACAACAGTGTGCTACAGCCAGTTCCGTACAACAGTGTGCTACAGCCAGTTCCGTACAACAGTGTGCTACAGCCAGTTCCGTACAACAGTGTGCTACAGCCAGTTCCGTACAACAGTGTGCTACAGCCAGTTCCGTACAACAGTGTGCTACAGCCAGTTCCGTACAACAGTGTGCTACAGCCAGTTCCGTACAACAGTGTGCTACAGCCAGTTCCGTACAACAGTGTGCTACAGCCAGTTCCGTACAACAGTGTGCTACAGCCAGTTCCGTACAACAGAGTGCTACAGCCAGTTCCGTACAACAGAGTGCTACAGCCAGTTCCGTACAACAGTGTGCTACAGCCAGTTCCGTACAACAGTGTGCTACAGCCAGTTCCGTACAACAGTGTGCTACAGCCAGTTCCGTACAACAGTGTGCTACAGCCAGTTCCGTACAACAGAGTGCTACAGCCAGTTCCGTACAACAGTGTGCTACAGCCAGTTCCGTACAACAGAGTGCTACAGCCAGTTCCGTACAACAGAGTGCTACAGCCAGTTCCGTACAACAGTGTGCTACAGCCAGTTCCGTACAACAGAGTGCTACAGCCAGTTCCGTACAACAGAGTGCTACAGCCAGTTCCGTACAACAGTGTGCTACAGCCAGTTCCGTACAACAGTGTGCTACAGCCAGTTCCGTACAACAGTGTGCTACAGCCAGTTCCGTACAACAGAGTGCTACAGCCAGTTCAGTACCGGTTGGGTTTCTTTGGATTTTTAATTTTTCTATTTTGCTTTATCATGTTGACATTGTTTACATGCGGTTTGACAGAAATATAGTAATAAAAAAATGAATGACTGGATCGTTGGAACCGGTTTGAGAAGGGCCGCAGCGGTGCCACCACACTGAAGAGCGTCCCCTAAAGTTGTTGAGGTTTAAATCAAAAAGAGTTAAATACAAGTTAAAATAACATATCTTTACATTTGCATCTGAGAGTAAGAAGGACTAGTTGTTTTTTTATGTGTTCATTCCCTCTGACTTATTTTTGTTTTGGTTTTGTTTTTCTGTTTGTAGTTGTGTTTGTGACTTGGGCGGGCTGTGTAACTGGTACAGTGGCAAGTGTACTCATGGTACAGTGGCAAGTGTACTCATGGTACAGTGGCAAGTGTACTCATGGTACAGTGGCATGTGTACTCATGGTACAGTGGCAAGTGTACTCATGGTACAGTGGCAAGTGTACTCATGGTACAGTGGCAAGTGTACTCATGGTACAGTGGCAAGTGTACTCATGGTACAGTGGTAAGTGTACTCATGGTACAGTGGCAAGTGTACTCATGGTACAGTGGCAAGTGTACTCATGGTACAGTGGCAAGTGTACTCATGGTACAGTGGCAAGTGTACTCATGGTACAGTGGCAAGTGAACTCATGGCTGCCACGCAGGAAACGTCATGGGTAAAAACTGTACCAGTGAGTTGTTTGCCTTTATGAGCCTGGGTGTACATGTACTTACCTGTGTGTGGATGTCTGTACTGTTATTTCCCTGTGTGTGGATGTCTGTACTGTTATTTCCCTGTATGCACCTGTGTGTACATGTACTTACCTGTGTGTGGATTTCTGTACTGTTATTTCCCTGTATGTACCTGTGTGTACATGTATTTACCTGTTTGTGGATGTATGTACTGTTATTTCTCTGTATGCACTTGGGTGTACATGTATTTACCTGTGTGTGAATGTTTATACTTGTATTTCCCTGTATGTACCTGTGTGCAGCACTTTTACCAGTATATACATGTTCGTACACGTGTATACCTGAGTGTACCTGTTTTTACATGTGTGCACGTCTGTGTACATTTATGAAACCAGTTTGTACTTTTTGTGTACCTGTATGTTCTCTATTTACCTAAAAGTACTTAATGTGCCCGCGCGTATTTTATGCATATGTGAATCTTGACAGCGGAAGTGTCTCTTAGGGCGATCTATATTTCCAGGAATTATAATCAACAGGATTGAAACACGAACTCAACCCGATAAATACTCCATGTCTCTATGGACGTATGAACTCAACCCGATAAATACTCCATGCCTCTATGGACGTACGAACTCAACCCGATAAATACTCCATGCCTCTATGGACGTACGAACTCAACCCGATAAATACTCCATGTCTCTATGGACGTACGAACTCAACCCGATAAATACTCCATGCCTCTATGGACGTACGAACTCAACCCGATAAATACTCCATGCGTCTATGGACGTACGAACTCAACCCGATAAATACTCCATGCCTCTATGGACGTACGAACTCAACCCGATAAATACTCCATGTCTTTATGGACGTACGAACTCAACCCGATAAATACTCCATGCCTCTATGGACGTACGAACTCAACCCGATAAATACTCCATGCCTCTATGGACGTACGAACTCAACCCGATAAATACTCCATGTCTCTATGGACGTACGAACTCAACCCGATAAATACTCCATGCCTCTATGGACGTTTTTGTTGGTCTCGGTTCTTCTGCTCGCTCACGTAAACCCTCACCAGACAACGTGGCCCTTCATGTACAACAGGTTACCCCCGGAATGCACTGGACGTCTCTATATCGACTCTCCACTCATGGTAAAATTATATCAAACATATTTATACTTCTGGTTTTATGTGATGTTTTATTCATGACAAGTTGCAGCTATCCTATCCTGACTGCGTCTTTGTATCGGTATGACAGGATGTTTGGACTTGTGACGTAGCAACGCTTGTAACCAGGACGGGAAATGCATGGATTCCAGCAGAGCAGGTTATCGGGACGCTCGCAGTGACCCAGGTCAATATTTTAATGTCGATAACAGTGAAACCGTAATTACAAAGAATTTAAAAAAAGGAAGAACAAAAAAAATCCGTCGGAGCTCCATGCCCTGGAACCCAAGTCAGTGTATACAAATTGGTGATATATCTAGTAGTGTGTTTGAAAGGTTTGCACTACACTTAATGGTTGCTGGGGTTCGTGAGAAGAAGGGTGTCTAAAGCCTGGGCCAGGCGAGGTGGACCTTACATTAGTCTGGAAAAATAGATCCCGATGACTATAGTCCACATACAATGCAAAGAGTTACATCTAAGTAGCTATAAATAAAAAAAATAATTTCTGATCTTCAATTTGAGCAGAGGTCATGCCACCCCCCCCCCCCCCCCCCCCCCCCCCCCCCCCCCCCCCCCCCCCCCCCAACCACCTGACTGACGGCGCAAATCCTAATGTCCACAGCCTTCCTTTAAAAAAAATAATTATTTCCACCGTAAGATAATGATCAATCTGTTATTCTCTCTGATAGTCTCTCTAATAGTCTCTCTGATAGTCTCTCTAATCTTCTCTCTGACAGTCTCTCTAATAGTCTCTCTGACAGTCTCTCAAATAGTCTCTCTGATAGTCTCTCATTTCCAGAAAAAAAAAGGTTTAAGCTCCAACGAAATGTCTCCTGAGTCGTGGGTGTGTCTATCGTCATAGAGCTTTAAATTGAGATGTCCTAGACCAGGCCCGCAAAGTAACCAAATATTCTTTATTTATTTAAAAAAAAAATAGCTTTCCCCCTGTCCTATTTTCTTTTGGCCCGCACACGTTTTTCATAAAGTATTACGGCCCGCCTTGTATATTGAATTGTGCAGGCCTGTCCCACACAATGTTTTATCAAGGACCACTTTAGAATACCCACCATGCAACACTTTATTGCAAAATAACGGGGTTTGTTTTCCAAAATTACAATATCACATTTTTTTTTAAATGATCAGTTTTGTAGACCAAATACAAGTTAGAGGAAATTCCTCAGGAATATATACGGTACCATGATAAATAAATGATGAACGTATAATTCATACTAAGCAAGAGGTATATGAAATGCTCAAAGAGCCACACGTGGCAACAATGAAAAAAATGCAGGCTGTGCTGGACAGAACCCATGGAGAGGATGCCGACTTGTAGGGCGGTAAAAGTGACCTACAGGCAGATATCTAGGAGCAGACGGATCATCGGTCGACCAAGACTTAGATGGATTGTTTAATTTATTATTGTAATATAATAAAATCATCCACGGTATTGTAGCCACCTGCGTACACAACCACACATTCTTTGCACTTCATATGGCTTGTTCTTATCTGAATGAGTGATAAGTGCTTTAGTGAATGCTATTTGACTTATGCGGCATTTTTACAAATAAAAAGTATATTTAAAGGTTACGTTTTATTACTTCATAAGTTTAATAAACGTATTTTTTTTAATGAAAAAAAAAAGTAAAACTTATTGAATGTTAAAAATACAAAGCTAACATTTGTGTCTTTTATTAACAATTCAAAAAGCAATCAATTATATTTATTAATTTTACGTTTAATAAAGGGAAAATACATTATCATTTTTTGTCCAGCGCAGTTATTAAATCAAAAGAAACTTATTAGAGCTTTGGCTAAAATAGGGTATTCGCGCTTTGACTTCATTTGCATGTTAATTTAGAATTTAGATCAAATTAATTTTATTTTACTTCCCATTATTAACAACGCACTAAAACGCAATAAAAACAACATATGTTTGGGTTTTCCCCATAAATGTGATTACGATGTAAATCTTATCTACATATAATTTTTTTATTAATTTTTTTCCCCATAACTTTCAAACTCGGATAAAATGCTCAAAATATTTCCTGTATTGTTATTTAAATGTATTTGTAAGTTATATAAATAATACTTAAACATTTACTAAAATAAAAGTGCTTACATTTTTTATTGCACATTTAAATTTATTCGATTTCCGTAAAATAATAGAAAAATGACTATCATTGTTTTTAAGAATATGAACGTTTTTAAATCGCTTCGTTTCTTTGGCGTTATGGTCAGCCTAGCCCATCCTTAGAAATGCAGTAAAAAATATGATAAAAAATACTTTTGAAAAAAAACAGCAATAAAGAATTGCTGCCTCATTTAATCCTTTCTATTAACTTCACTTTTGTTCATGGGTGGCTGGCTAGTCTCAATGCCGATGACCAAACATTCTGTCAAAGTTTCAGCCCCATCCCACAACCCCTCAAAATCAGTTGGTTTTTTTTTTTTCATGTTTTTTCGAAGGGGAACATAAAGGTGAGTTCTCGATAGCTGCGCTTAATGAAGTCAAAAGAGTTAAATTTGTCAATCTGTTCTGTCTATTGTTAAATTTGTCAATCTGTTCTGTCCATTGTTAAATTTGTCAATCTGTTCTGTCTATTGTTAAATTTGTCAATCTGTTCTGTCTATTGTTAAATTTGTCAATCTGTTATGGCCATAATTAAATTTGTCAATCTTTTCTGGCCATAGTTAAATTTTCCAATCTGTCCTGTCCAATAATGTTGACCTCAGTGATGATTTGTTATATTGTTTTAATTGACTGATCAAACTTTCTGCACAGTAGTTCAGTTACTTACTGGCAACACTATGTATAAGTAAATGAGCAACGCAGAATGTCCTTTGAATGCAATCTTTTGAGTATTAGCCGCATTACCACTATATAGTAACATTATAAGCAATCTTTATTTCATCCGGAAGAAGGCTTACTATTTTCAAAATGTAGCGGAAGTGCGCCAGTTGCGCCATAGTTAATCTCTTACTGAGCGTTCCTATGACGACGAAACAGTTCTATCACATGTTTTGTTTACCTGCAAGGAGCATAATCTCCCTTTTCATGAGGGTTGAAGGTCAACTATTGTTGCAGACTGTAGTGTAAACTGTTTCAACAAGACGTGTCTTTTCGCACCGGTTGATGTTTTCAGTGCAGTATGCAATTTACAGCCAAGCCCCAAAGACATTCAGCCCAATTGCCAGCCAAGTCCCTAGAAAAGACATTCAGCCCATTGCCCAGCCAAGCCCCTACAAAAGACATTCAGCCCAATGCCCAGCCAAGTCCCTACAAAGACATTCAGCCCAATTCCCAGCCAAGTCCCTACAAAAGACATCCTGCCCCATGCCCAGCTAAGCCCCTACAAATGACATTCAGCCAAATTCCCAGCCAAGTCCCTACAAAAGACATTGAGCTCAATGCCCAGCCAAGTCCCTACAAAAGACATTCAGCCCAATTCGCTGCCAAGTCCCTAGAAAAGACATTGAGCTCAATGCCCAGCCAAGCCCCTACAAATGACATTCAGCCCAATCCCCAGCCAAGCCCCTACAGAAGACATCCAGCCCAATCCCCAGTCAAGCCCCTACAAAAGACATCCTGCCCCATGCCCAGCTAAGCCCCTACAAATGACATTCAGCCCAATGTCCAGCCAAGTCCCTACAAAAGACATTCAGCCCAATTCGCTGCCAAGTCCCTAGAAAAGACATTGAGCTCAATGCCCAGCCAAGCCCCTACAAATGACATTCAGCCCAATGCCCAGCCGAGTCCCTACAAAATACATTCAGCCCAATTCCCAGCCAAGTCCCTACAAAAGACATCCTGCCCAATACCCAGCTAAGTCCCTACAAAGACATTTGGCCCAATGACCAGCCAAGTCCTACAAAAGACATCCTGCCCCATGCCCAGGTAAGCCCGTACAAAAGACATTCAGCCCAATGCCCAGCCAAGCCCCTACAAAAGACATTCAGCCCAATTTCCAGCCAAGTCCCTACAAAAGACATTCAGCCCAATTCACAGCCAAGTTCCTACAAAAGACATTCAGCCCAATTCCCAGCCAAGCCATTACAAAATATATTCAGCCCAATGCACATCCAAGCTATTATTTATTTATTTATTTAGGCATTTTTTATATAGCGCTTACCTTAAAGCTCTAAGCACTTTACAATTATTAAAAACATGTAAACTTAGTAAAATAAAAATGAGACACTAGGATAGTAACTACTATATTATAGAAACAATTAAAATGGCTATAAAACGATGACACTTTGGCACGTTTTGGCCTATACTACAGGATGAACCCGAGATAGAAAATGAGGCAGGGCAAGGAGGGTGCATCACAGGTCATAGGCGGACCTAAACAGATAGGTTTTAAAGGACTTTTTAAAAGTGGACGAGGTTTCACAATGACGGATGCGGAAGGGGAGCTGGTTCCAGAACGTGGGCACAGAAGTAGAAGGAGCGTTCACCGATGGTCTTAGTTTTGGTTCTTGGGATTGAGAGGGTTCTATTGTTAATGGAAGAGCGTAGATTTCTTGTGGGGATGTAAGGAAGCAACAGTTCAGAGAGATAGACATGAAAGTGAGGGTCAGTGAACGAGTTGAAACATAGATTGGCAGACTTGTACTTGATGCGAGAGGATATTGGAAGCCATTGGAGTTGTCCCATGTGTGGTTGAATGTGGTCGTGTTTCTTTGATTTAAAAATGAGTCTGCATGCTGAGTTCTGTGCCTTCTGAAGTTTGTCTATGTGGTGTTGAGGAATGCCTGCGAGAAGAGTGTTACAGTAGTCAAATTTTGAAAGAATGAGTGAAGAGACGAGAGTTTTTGTGGCATCAAAGGAGAGGAGGTGTCTAATGGTACTGATTTTTCTAATTTCGTTATATGCTGATCTACATATATTCGTGACATGTTTGTCCATGGAGAGTGTGTCTGTAAGCGTGACTCCAAGGTTTCTGGCAGAGGAAGAGACTGTGATATCAGAGTTGCCATTAGATATAGAAGAAGGAGCGGATGGAGGGAAAAGTTTGTTTTGAGAGTGGATGAGAAGGATTTCCGTTTTATCATCATTTAGCTTCAGTTTGTTGCAAGTCATCCAACGCTTTACATCGTCCACGCACTCCTGTATGCGAAGGATTGCGGCATCAAGTTGATCAGGAAAGCAAGAGTCACTGATTTGAGTGTCATCAGCAAAGGATTGACTGTAAACTGAGTGGTGGCTAATGAGAGAGGATAGAGGTTTAGTGTAGAGGATGAAAAGGACCGGCCCAAGGACCGATCCTTGAGGAACTCCAATAGACAGAGCTGAAGGTTTGGAAGAGTGGCTGGAAATAGAGACTGTTTGAGTTCTGTCAGAAAGATATGATTGAAACCAGTTTAAAGCTGAGCGAGTAAGTCCGAAAGAAAAATGAAGGCGGTCAAGAAGAATCTGGTGGTCAATGGTATCAAATGCAGCAGAGAGATGTAACAGAGTGAGAATAGAGAGTTTGCCATCGTCCATCACGCGTAGGAGGTCGCTCATGACTCCGACCAGTGCTGTTTCTGTGCTATGACCAAGTCGGTAGGCGGACTGAGAGGAAGGATAGAGATTGCGAGAATGAAGATAGCCAGAAAGCTGAGAGAGTATGAGTTTTTCTATGATTTTTAGAGAAAGGAGAGGTCGCTGACAAAAGACATTCAGCCCAAAGCCCAGCCAAGCCCACACAAAAGACAATCAGCCCAATTTCCAGCCAAGCCCTTACAAAAGACATTCAGCCCAATTCACAGCCAAGCCCCTACAAAAGAAATTCAGCACAATTCCCAGCCAAGCCATTACAAAAGACATTCAGCCCAAAGCCCAGCCAAGCCCATACAAAAGACATCAAAGAATAATGAAAATATAATAAATAAAGCATTTTCGTCAAAAGTGTGTCACTTACGAATGTTACGGAACATTTCAATCGGCTTTGAATCGTGGTGAAAACTGTGTTTATCTGACCCAAGTATACCTCTTTTCTGACGCATCAGCCTTGAAAGTTTAACAAAGCACGCACTTGGATTGTCTAGATATGTGGAACTTGGTGTATGACCAGTTATTATTTTATGAAATTCTGTTAGACTGAGCAGTGTGTGCTATATAAATATGCAATTTTTCAATTTGTTTTAACCCAATGAGATGGGTCCGCACCAACACCACCCCGCACCTCCCTAGTTACTCCAATGAGAGTTTGGTGCTAGGGGAAGAAATTCATTTTTACTCTCCTTATCCCCCTTAACCTCTAAAACCCATTATTTTCATACAATAAAAGGCCATTAGATGCCCCCGCTAGTCTGGCGACCGGGGACATATGCCACCTATGCCCACCTAAGCTACGCCTCTTTCCACTGGCACTGCCCACACACCCCGAAATCTGCCCCCCCCCCCAACCACCCACGAGTAAATTGTCTGAAACAATGCTCACCATCTAACCCAGTAATTTCATACAATAAAAGGCCATTAGATGCCCCCGCTAGTCTGGCGCCCGGGGACATATGCCACCTATGCCCACCTAAGCTACGCCTCTTTCCACTGGCACTGCCCACACACCCCGAAATCTGCCCCCCCCCCCCAACCACCCACGAGTAAATTGTCTGAAACAATGCTCACCATCTTTCTTATCTACGTCATGTCCCCCGTGATGTATGACGCTTGCAGTAGTGGCGCTATTTTTAATAGTGCCCGCAAGTGTCTCTGCCATGAAGGGAGGTGACAGAATGGCCCATTCGGGAGGCACGATTTAACAACAAACAAGGGGTAGGTTTGCACATCAACAAAAGTAAAAAGATACACTTTTTAAATTCTAATAACACCAAGGAAACTCACGACATGTTGTTGTTTCTTATCATGCGTAAACAAACGACAGTCTAACGTCCGGAATTGCCCTATTGAGATTAGAGGATATTAAATCGCAACACATTTGCATCCGGCTGACGTGCCATCAATCACAAGAAAAAGACCAACTCATTTCGATTAGAATCACGTGACACTACGTCACAGTGAATCCAAGATTGACCCAATTTTATTCAAATGTTACACAAGCGTAGCGAGAGGGTGGCAAGACGTGGCACGTGCCATGGATGCCACTGCCAATGAAAAAAAAAAAAAATATATAAGAAAATAAAATAATAAATAGAGGGGAAAAAAGAAAGGTGAAAAAGGGGTTGGGAGTGGGGGAAAATTTGGTGAGCTTGAAAAAAAACACGATATTTACTTTATCCTTTAAAACAGGCCTGCACAACATAGGCCTAGGGCCCGCGGGCCGCATGCGGCCAACCAGTACCAACTTTGTGGCCCGCGACGTAACGAAATATTATTTATTCTTATTATTTTCTTAATAGCTTTCCCACTGTCCTATTTTCTATGGCCCGCACAAGACCTGCCCTATTTTCTTTTGGCCCGCACAAGGTTTTCATAAAGTATTACGGCGGTTTTGAGTTGTTGTGCAGGCCTGCTTTAAAATATCGATTTTCTTATAATTTAATTTACCTGAATTTAATATGCCAAAATTAGGCACTATTAAATGGTTTCTCTGTTGTAGTTGTATACTATTTGTTAAATATTAATTAATTATGTTTCTCATGCTTGAAATGGACAAAATTAGTGTGTTTTTTTTCCGTGTGTACCATAATAATATTAGCCAATATCCTATATTATAATATTATACTATATTATGTCCTCGTCATACCTCTGACAAATACATATTTAAGGTATGTATTTATGTTCTATTAACACATCCGGTTTAATTAAAAATTTAAATGGGTCTAAGAAGAAGCAAAGCTGAAATTGGAGGAGGTGTTTGTTTTTTTTTAAAGTTTAGGAAGCCACCCCTCGCTTTGTTTTTAATTTTATAAATGACAATGAAAAGTGATATTTTGCTGTTTTCTACGTTAACTTTCTTTAATGTCTAAGAATTTACGGTAATTATCGGCAATTTGTTGACTTGTCCCATATAACTTTATTACAAGTTACAATACAAGCTAACTCAAATATTTTACTGCTATTTTTCTTAATGACATCGAAACGGTTAAACATTAGGCTAATTTTGCAACATTTTTTATAATTTTTAAATGTTTAAATGTAGCTTTCAAGAGAAGTTAAATAACACAATCTTAAAATAGTACATTGAGAAATATCGTGACCCTAACTTTACGTCACAGGTCACATGATCAGTAATGGTGGTCGTCTTTAGAATTCGTCTTGTTTGTTGACACCAATAACAATTTAAAAAAAAACCCAATAAACTCACCATCATCAGACCTTACTTTTCAAATTTTATGCTATTAGGATAAAATATTTTTATCGGATTTATGTTTCAAAAGGTATCATACGAACACTGCTTGCTTATTATCTAAATTCTATTTCGTTTTATGATACTTTGTTGTATGTTTTGTGATTTGTGACAATTTTAAAAATCCAGTGAATTTCTGAGTGTTAAAACCATAGGCATAGGCCAGATCAATCATATTCAGTCAGTCATAGACATGGTATAGTCATTTTATTTCACACTGATACTATTCTTTAACTTTTGTTATTTTTAACCTGAAAGTAACTAAGATACACTTTTTTGTTTTTGTCTGTAGAACATTGAATATTATTGAACATTGTCATTGTGTTGTCACAGTCACTAGACTGTTGTAGTCGTGTAGTCCAGTTAGTACTGTAAGTAAGTAGATTAGATGATTAGACATTATCAACTGTACTACTGTACTGTACACTGTAACTTTAGGCTACAATGTAGGCTTAAGAAGTTCTGTGTGACAATTATCCAATTGATTGTGAGCCCTTAATATAATATATAGAATTATAGAAGAAGTCTGTAAGTGTAAGTGTAGGGCCTAATTAATAGCCTTATGTTACATTATGTATTTATCAGGAATACAAATACAATGGTTACATAATAGAAACTAGGATTAGTGGGATTAGAAATTGAATAATTTAAGTTGATCCTCTAAACTGAAGTCTAAACTAAATATTGCAGCATTACAAAAAAGTACGCTTCTTGTTCTAGTAATATCATAACCTACACTAAAGATGGTCCTGTCATGTGTCTTTTTTTTAACTGGGATCTTTCCCGCTTAGCAACCTTGTCAGAGCTGGTTTTGAGGTATGTTCCAGTTTCAATCTCAGTTTGATAAAAATAATTTGCCCAGTGTATGTTAGATAGTCTCTTAGTTTTACACCATTAATATCAGAACTTGGTTGGTATGAAATTCTATATTTAATTTAACCAAGACAAAATTCTATGATGAAAAACTGAGTGTACGACTGTTTTTAGGCTGTGCAGCGTGCATACACATGTAAATTTTTTGCCTCACTTCCTTTTTGGGTAATCTTTGACCATAGTAAATTCCCCATTTCCAAGCTGTTCAGAGTTTTGTGTTTTTTAAGTAAATTCAAATGGAATATATAAATGTGTAAATAGTCTTTCGCACTTCAAAATTCAACTTCAAGACGCATGATGCGTCTTTGCGGTGTGATGCCCAGTGGCATACTTTGACTAAATGCTGCAGTGACAAACTCCTGAAATTGTGCCACCTGAATCAAATGTGCCTGAAATGTGAATGAAATGTGAATGACCCCCACTCCTATATATGCCACTGGTGATACTCAGATTGTAGGTTTTTCAACCCATAAAAGTATGGTAAGCCTAACTATTGGCTTGATAGTTGCAATAAGTAGGCCTATACTATAAATTTGAAGAACAAACTTTTCTAATATTATTATGTATTTAGTAGCATTTTACTATTCATACGAGTAAATCCTACAATTACTACAAAGCCTACAATTACTACAAAGAGAAGTCTATAGTATTGTAATAATTATATTCCTTAATAATATTATGAATAAAATGGTTGTTCATTTCTGGAGGACGAATCACCTAATTGCAGACATCACAATAAAAAATAAAAGAGTATAGAGCAAATAGCAACATCTAAGCACCTACGTGTCACCACCTAGGTGTCGCCATTTATAATAAGCTAACACGGGATGAACACTGTCAAACTCTGTATTAAAAAAGTCAACCAAAGACTTTTCTGTCTTAAAAAAACTATACAATTTCGGGGTAAGCAAACAAATTGGTTTGGGAATTCATGATCTGACATCAAACAATTGTTAAATAGACTAACCATGAAAGCTAGTAAAATCACATAAACTAAAAAACAATTTTTGATTGATACATCATCTCTTCATCATAAACACCTAAGAACTCATTGATCAGGGCGATTTCTTTCCCTTAAAGTTAGGAGCAAAAGATGCAAATAAATTTTTGTTCCCCAGTCGGTAAGAATTTACCAGCTTGCTCCCCCATCTAAATGATCACTAATTAAGTCATTATTGTCACTTAGGGAGTTAATTTTGTATGTGAGGGCTGTTTTTTATGCCAGAGAAATACTTCAGATGTCTCATGTTTAAATTATTTTGTATTTTAGAATGATATCTTGGTTAAAAATATATTTATTTATGTGCTGAAAATTTATTTGGGTCAATAAAAGAATCTTATCTCATGCTAAGGTCTAGGCCTGGGCTTATATTTAAATACAAGAACAAGGCCTTTGCCTAAGTGCATAATGAGCCTTAAAATCATGTCATGACAATAACATTTTGAATCATTAATGCTTGCAAAGTAGGTCAAGTTAAAGGCGATGATTTATTTAAGGATAGTTTTCTCTGGTTATAGAGATGTTATACATTCAAAATGTAACAGATGTCGATGGTACTTTTTATATGTATGACACTATTATTACAAGGCCACCCATAATGATGTCAGGCTATTTGGGACACCCTGCCTCCCCCCTTCAATCATAAATTTGTAACATAATTTAGAGACCCTGACTATAGATTTTTTACCTCTAACCACCAAATGTGTGACATTATTTATGGATGGCCCCTACTCCAACATACTAGCGCAGTAGGACTGATAGAATTAAGATATTGTCAGTGTGGTGGGGGTGTGATGGGCTAAAAAAAGGAGCAGTTGGTGTTTTGGCAGAGGGAGATGGTGTTTTTGGATTTCAAGGAAGAATGTGGGGGAAATGAAATAAATAATATATATAATGATTGATTCTGTTTATAACCAACAGGCTTTTAATCTATAAATATAATGTTAACATTTCTTTAGTTACTAAATAAACAAAAATAAAAACATTTACAACACACACAAACACACCCCCATATTACTATTCTAAAAACTAATTACCATTTTTGTGCACTAGTAGCAGATTGTTTTTTGCTACATATTCATTAAAGGCTGCAAGTTGAATTGACTAGTTGATAATTCTTCCATTTCAGAGACTAGTAATGCTGCATTATTAGCACTGCACTGTTAACAAGCTATGGGAGAAGCAGCAGGGGCTGCAACTGCAGCCAGCGGTGCCCTTCCATCACCACAACTTTCTCAGCTCAATTTAACAAGTAACTGCCAAAACTTAACTTTTTTAGAAGAACACAGCTAACTGTAAATTACCATTACAAAATTTGTTTACCAAGTTTTTCTTGGAGAGGGTGTTGTTGGTAAAAGTCAAACTTTCATAAGTCTCTGTTATAATTTAACAAAACTGCCTTAACACAGTAATTTCTGTTGTTTGTTACTAAAGTAAGCAGAACTTTGTTAACTTAAAATGTTTATTAATTTTTTTAATTGTAAAAATAATCTATTTTTCGACTTTTATAATTTTGAAAATATGAAAGTAAATAAGAGACACTTTCTTTCTTTTTTTTTTTTTTATTGCAGTACTAAAAAAATAATTAACGGCTAATGGGCTAAATGTTAAATTGTGTAGAAATTTAAATAAATCTCTTGCATTGGTTTCCTTGTTTCTCAACTAGTCTCAGCTGCAAAACTTAATACGGCAGGGGGATTATTTTCATCAAAACCTGACCCATATTTAGAGCTTAGTGTGGATGGTCATTCGTCTCGGAAGACTGAAGTTTGTCGCAAAACTCTTGCACCAAAGTGGGATGAACAGTTTACAATGTAAGATTCCGTTACATTAGCTTGCAAAAAAAAAATCTTTATTACATTAGCTTGCTTAAACATGTATCTTAAGATTCTTAATCTCAATAGATGTTAAAATAAAGGTGTTTTATTCTTTTAAAATCTGTTAATTTTATTAAAACATCTGTAACCAAGTTATCCAGCCATAAGAAATTGTTTATTACACTGAATATGAATTTTTTCAAGATATGAATTATTTCTAAATTTCAAAAATAAAATTCAGCTATGAACTGTGTTCATATTTTTTTTTTGTTCTTCAATTTCTTCATCTTTATTAAATTTTTCCAGCCTCGCAACACCATACTCAAAAATAGACTTAAAAGTAATGAGTTCCAACAGTATAAGAACAGACACTGTGATCGGACAGGCTGTTTTGGATCTGCACCCACTATTAGAAAAAGAAAATGGCAAATGTGAGTTAATATGAATTTCATCAGTTAATTTTATTATTTTTATTTTTATCTGTTGTAAAACTATCTCAGTATGTTGTAAAACAATGTTGTCTTAAATTTTCTGAAAAAACATTTATCTTTTACTCCAACACAAATATATTCAAATTGTGTTATTTAAAAAAAAAATTTTTTCACTTCTGCAGTCAAAGATTTAACGAAAACAATAGAGTTGAAATCTGAAGGGAAAGGCAAGGCTGGTGACCTGACAATAACACTGAATGGTATGGATGTAAACATGAGACAGTACCCTAAGGAGGGGAGAAATGGTAAACACTTTTTAAAAAAGTCCTTAGTAGCCCAAACAAATTACAGTATTTGCAAGTGTATAGGATGCCACTGTGTATATGACACAACCCCCCCTTTTTTAGAGACATTTTTGAGGGACAAAAATTTCTACATTTTCGTCGCAAAAGACTCATCACATATTTTAGACATATTTTGAGGGGAAA
The DNA here is from genome assembly GCA_964033795.1 of Lymnaea stagnalis. Lineage (NCBI taxonomy): Eukaryota > Metazoa > Mollusca > Gastropoda > Lymnaeidae > Lymnaea > Lymnaea stagnalis. The sequence goes on from CAXITT010000147.1 coordinate 956,730, forward strand.
AAAAGTTTTTCCTATACACTGAAATACTGTAACAAAGTTGTGATCATGCTTGCATTATAAATAGAACCAACCACCACTGACCCTTGTCACATTATGTAGATTATCATATTGTATGAAACTGTATCAAGTTTGTTTTGTTTTGTGAAGAACAAAAATAACTGAGAATGGTATTTCCAAATTTCATTGAACAACTCAAAAATTCTTTTCCACAGGCCCCAGGCCAGTGAGTGGCATGCAGAATGGGTCAGCTGCAGCTGGGTCAGCCAACGGACCATCAGCTGTCACTCCTAAATCAAATCCTAGACCAGGTGAAGGTGGTCGAAGGCCAGCACCAAGAGCACCCGGGGCTCCAAACTCTCAAGGGAGAACTCCACCTCCCGTTCCTCCTCCTCCTGCTAATCCCAGCCCAGCATCCTCTCCTACGTCTGCAGGTTTGTTCAAATTCTGGTTTTTACAATTTTTTGTTTGTTTTATCAGTCTAATTAAAGAATATATTATTTTATTTCTCCTTATTTTTCATGCAACATAAATAATTACAGTACTCGCTCGTTCTAAAACTGACTTCTTTTGGAAATATTTCAGGGGAATAAGTGGGGCGGTCGCCTTTTGAGTGGGTCATAGGAGATTTGGATGGTTTTCTCCAGGACTATTGAATAATGAAATTGTTAGTGTAGATCACCGAGGTCCAGGTCTATCCTACCCTCTATAAGATTTTAATATAATAAAACATACATACTGGAAGTAGATGGCGCCAAGATGGCAAAGAGTAATGTAATAAAAGTAGATTACGTCATATGTGAGGTTGGACTTCTTATTTCATCCTTGATATTCTTTGGTATAGTTTACACTGCCATTTCATTTTTTGGGTTAGCCTTAAGAGCGGCTTGTAGACATTTCAAGCTTTTCCCGTCAAAATGTGGGGTGGTCTTATGAACCAATGGGTGAGTTTCTAAAGTAAGTATTTTGTATATTTTGTCTGCCCGCGTTCTAAAAAAACCCAGATATGTTATCGAAAGATTTGTGGGAAATCAAGTGAAGTATTGCAAAAATGCAAATTAGACCCCAAAAAAACACCTAAAAATTGAATTGAAGAAACTTCTATTGTAGTGTGTTGATAGTTTTTTTTACACTTTTAACATTTCATTTTTGCATTGTGACTAAAATTTTGCTCAACCCGTCAGTAACTTTCTCTACAACTTACAACAACCTCTTATTAACTTGCTCTACAACATATAATGTCTCACATTCAGCACCAACACCTACAACTACTGCTCCAAGGCCCCCCATCAGTACAGACACAAGCACATCAGCTCCAACGACTGGGACACCACCATCCGCAACTGCACCAATATCGACAGAACCTCTACCACCAGGGTAGGTGTTTTCAGAACTGTTTAATCTTACGATTGGCAAACAATGTACAATGTGAGATGTCTTTTAATGATTGTATGCAGAAAACCATCAGAACTACGATTTTAAGAGCCTGGATTGAAAATATATACATTCCTGTAGTTTTTTTCAATTTTAAAAAAAAAAAATTAAGTAAAAGGACATTTTTGGTTTGTAGTTTTAACTCGCATTTCCATTCTACATCCAGATTAAGAAATAGGATTGGTTGGGGACGTTTGCCTGGAAGTCCATAATAGAGCATATATTTATCTCGAATACTGTGTATTTTCACCAATGAATTTGCTAGATAGTACTCAGTAGCGGCTCCCCGTGTGAAATTCTAAAAAGTACACTTTGAAATAGCGAAAACATTAAAAAAAAAAAAAATGAAGGATTGGGTAAAATAACTATAGCATCTATGTACATCCCTAAGCACCATCTAATAACTGCTGTTTTACTCAAGTAGGTTAGCACCAGGACTGAAAGTTGTCACATTGGATTAAAGGTGGAAATAAAATTTTTTAATATTTCGCAACGGCCCTGTGAGGAAGCGGAAGCAATCCATATAGAAAAATGTGCAAACACCCCCCAGACTAGTAAAAGGAAAAATCATTGTGCCCCTTGCCTATGTGAAGTAAATGGGATATTATATTCTAATTCACTATTAAGGTCCATTATAAAGACGAGTTTGGCATCCCATGATTTTGGCGCCTGTTGCTCTTCACCACATTTTTTATTCTCATGGCCATGCCTGAAGAGATTTAGGAGATAGGGCGTTGCGGCGTATATTCTAGGAACTACTGGGCTCGCTGAATCGCCAGCTGTGAAAACCCATGTCACATTTTGTTTACTGTCATATCAGACCTTTCGTAATGTCAGATGCATCAAAGAAGCTGATGTCTGCATTCGTCACACATGGACTACTGCAATGCTCTTATGGTGGGTCTTCCAGCTAAGCTCCTATATAAAATTAAAAAAGCACAGAATAATGCGGCTCGCACTGTTTTTCGAAAACACAAATTCGACCATACTAAAATACTTCTGAGAGAGTTGCATTGGCTGCCGGTCTGCGCTCGCATAGAGTACAAAATTGCAACTCAGTGCTACCGCTGCTTGCATGACCTGGCACCGTCCTATCTCAAAGAGCTGCTGACGCCTTACGTACCCTCTAGACAATTCCGCTTATCTGATAGTGGCAAACTCTCGATACCACGTGTTCGCCTTGAGACTTACGAGGAGCGTACTTTCGTATTTGCTGGCCCAACAATTTGGAACACTTTTCCTGTCGCTTTCAGAAACAGCCAGTCACTGGAGTCTTTCAAAACTGATCTGAAGACATATCTATTTCGCAAACACCTGCTGGGAGGAAGTTGTCTATCTAGCTATTATCTTGTAGATGTGTAAGGGCCTGTGTTGTTTATGGTTGTTAGGTATGAAAGACTTATAATGGGTATTCTCGTATATAGTTTTTTGCAATGTTGTATTTTGTATTTCGATTTGGTAATTATAGATTGTTTTATTTCTCTTTTAATATACTAAACAATGTACCCCACTTTGAGCCTTTGGGGATGAAGCGTGATTTTCAAATAAACTTTATTATTATTATTATTATTATTATTATTATTATTAATATCATAAATATATAAAGATTATTGGATTTTGTTGGGTTTTTTGTGTGGGGGGGAGGGGGGGTTCAAAAGCTCATTTTAACGTAAGCAGGTGGGGGGGGGAGGTCGTCAAAAAAAATAACCCCATTTGGTTCCCAGACTCTTCTTCCTTTCACCCATTTACAGATTGTTAAAGTTATCTGACTATAATATTATTAGCGGGAAATAGGCTTAATGGATATTGATTTTTTTTTTTACCAGCTTTTCCTAAATCATAAATTTCAAATTACTTAGTTGGGTTCTAAATGATTTCATCATTTGTTAATTAAGTCTTATTTCAATAAATTTTATTTTAGCTGATCTAACCCCCAAGTTTGAACCACGTTAAATTTCACCAGTAACTTTATTTTTACCAGTGACTGATTGAGATGATTTGATCTGCACGTTCAACTAAATATTAATTGATATCTATAGCAGATACACATCTGCAAAACAAAGTGACAGTAGATTGCAATACAATCTTTGGTTTTCTACTTGTAGAAGTTAACTTTTTTTACCTCAGTTTAACTTGATCTCACTAGGCACTGCGATGCCTGCAGTTTTTGTATTCATTATATATATATATATATATATATATATATACTGTATGATTATTTATTCACTATTAAGATATTAAATAGTACAGTTATGTTACGATATTGTAGGATTTTAGGAGTTTGATGATAAACAGGTCTGTGTTTATTATCTTGCGGCTGACATATGGTGAGGCCAGGTGGCTTTGTTGTGAATATTCAGGTGGCTTTGTTGTGAATGTTCTGTTAAAAGATGATTCTCTACAAGCTAGGAAGAGTCATTTAACAGCTTTTTCAAGGATGATACTCACTATAACATCATGACATTTAGCGGTTATTTTCCACAGAGTAAAACTCAGTCAGAAATCATATGGCTGATTAATACAAATAATGAATTATAATGGACTGGACTATATCATCAACCATTTTGGCTAGCATGTAAAATTAGGGACTGATATCTACAGTCTGCAATCATTTATAGAATTTGAGTAATATAATCATATTCAGTGGATTGTTACCGACTATTTCCCATTGATATGCTCTTTGAATTGGAGCTGTATTACTATACATTTATTCAAGTATTCTATGTAAAGTTAATAACATAGCTAACCCAGACCCAATGAGAAAAAAAAAGTTTACAAGGAAATGTCATGAATGTCAGAAGCTACGTTGGTGTCAGAAGGTGACACTCACCAATTAGAATATTATTTGTTGATCAGACACATTCTTCCAATGAGAATGCTTTTTCTCATTAAAGACCTGCTTCACTTTTCTCTAGATTTTATGATGTTTAAATATTGCATAACAATGATTATAGATAGTAACAGTTAGTTGTACTAGAAAGATAAAGTTTAGGCTTTGTTTGATAGAAAGTACTAGCTATCTGTACGTAAATCACTCATACTTTTCTCATTTTAACTTCTTACCTGCAGTTGGGAAATGAGAACTGATCAACATGGTCGGGCATATTATGTGGATCATAATACAAGAACAACTACTTGGGAGAGACCACAGCCTTTGCCTAGAGGGTAAGGATTATGGCTATTCATTCTTTGTGTTTATGTTTGGAATCTTTAAAATGATAGTCTGAATCCACTACAACGGAACAAAAGATTATTTAAAAAGTAATTACCCTGTACTCAATTAAACAAATTTGTTGTTTGTTCTTAACAATAATTGTGCCATGCTAGAATTGCCCCACTGTTTGCTAGTGCACTGAATGCTTCTTAGCAAAACTGCAAGCATTTTCTCACTAAATGGTTCTTAAGCAAACAACTTTTTTTTTTGTGGACTAAATGTTTATGACGGTACACGTATCAATTTTTCCTGTAGGACATTCTTTTAAAGTAATGGATTTCAAATTTAACATGTTCCCTTTAAAAAAAAACAGATGGGAAAGGCGCACTGATACCCGTGGACGTGTGTACTACGTGGATCACAACACACGAACCACCACCTGGCAACGCCCAAACACAGAGTCACTGAACAACTATGCCAACTGGCAGGAATGGCGGGGCAATCGTACACTTGAACAGTTCGGACAGAGATTCCTCTATCCTCAGCAACCGGCTCCTACACAGGAGAATGATCCATTGGGGCCTTTACCTGAGGGTTGGGGTAGGTACACCACTGGCTTATTATTTAGTCTTAGGGTTAGTACAATTTTGTATTTTTACTAATATTTTGAAGGATTTGAAGCCATTCAATTTAAATTTGGAGTTTTTCAATAGGTCATATAATTTTTAAAAAAAACTTTATTCTTAAAAAACAGCAGCAAAGCATTAGAAAGCTGGAGGGCTGATTTCTCCCCAGCTGTGTTTTAAAATTTACTGAACACTAGCACATATAACCATATATGTTCCAGGCCGTCTGGCGCCACTGGGTCAGAGGTGACTGCCACAGTTTCTCATCCATTTTGTTTATTGGTGGATCACTTTAACATTTGTTTACCTCTGTGGGGGCCCCTGCCCTGTTGTTTGTATAAAAAATGCTCTCTTTACAAATGTGTTAAAGTTTTTGTCACACTCAAAAATATGCTGTGGTCCCCTGGGGGGGCCATATGGCTTTTCATTATTTAGCTCTGAAATTTTTATTTGCCTTTAAATTTAACAATTGTAAAAATTATTTAGTTTTGAAAATGTGTTTTCAGAAAAGAGAGTGGATGGTAACAACAGAGTGTATTTTGTAAATCATAGAAACAGAACGACACAGTGGGAGGACCCCAGAACACAAGGGTAATTTTAGAGAATTGATTTAGTGGATTCATTCATTCATTAATCTTTTAATATTTTATTACATCTATGTCTCAGACCCGAGACTCTAGATAAGGGGTTCTAAACTTTTTCTGTGGCATCACACTTTCTCTTGATTTCAAAATACTTCCCTTTCCCCCGTCTTAATATGAAAATATATTTTCCACACCCCTCATGATAAAAAAATTCTAAGAGGTGCAGGCCCCCCTGGTGGAGAACCTCTATTCAAGTTGATTGATTTAGTGTTTATTGTATTCAACAATTGTTCAAATGCAAAATAACATTCTACTTTTAAATGGCATTCTGCAATGCATACAAATAACTTCTCCCCACTTACCCACCCACCCCATTTTAAAAAAAAAGAATTATGCAAGAAGACCCACTGCCTGAGGGCTGGGAGATGAGATACACAGCCGATGGTGTCAGATACTTTGTAGACCACAACACTAGGACCACAACATTCCAAGATCCAAGAGGTGGACCTCAGAAAGGGTAAACAATATTTGGGATAGATGCTTTTGTATGATCTTGTGTATTCATTCTTTGTTGGTCATCCTTAACTGTCTCCAAGGTTAATATTTTTTTAATTCTTAGCAAAAAAATGAAGACGGGGCCCTTAGTAGATAAAAAAATAAGAGTGTCCTTTAATTAAATTGCATTTTTCAAAAAGACAATGACTATTGAATCTGTATGGAATGTTTTGTTTAACTTAACAGACATTTTTGAAAAAATTAATTGTGGCAAGTCATTATGCTGATGACATCAGTTGCTAAATGCTGCTGCTTTACTTGGCTACTTTGATTGACATATTATGAACTTCATCCAGTATTTCATCAATAATAAACTTCTGGATTTTATTCTGTTCTTCAGTCCAAAAGGTGCCTACGGGGTCCCCATACAATACGAGCGAAGTTTTAGGTGGAAACTTGGACAGTTCCGTTATCTATGTCACTCTAATGCTCTTCCCGGTCATGTAAAGATAACTGTATCAAGAGACAACTTGTTTGAAGATTCATTTGCTCAGGTAAGCATGATCTTTTTTGGTTTAAAAAGATCTGGGCTCTAAAAAAATAATTTCTACTGTTTTTTTTTTTTCCTTCTTAAAAAAGAGAAGGGTTGGATTTATTTTACATTGCAAAATTAAAACAATAATCTGAAAGATTCCTTCATTAATTTGACAAGTTGATCTACAGCAGAGGTCTGACAACTCCAGCAAAGATTCCTTCATTAATTTGACAAGTTGATCTACAGCAGAGGTCTGACAACTCCAGCAAAGATTCCTTCATTAATTTGACAAGTTCATCTACAGCAGAGGTCTGACAACTCCAGCAAAGATTCCTTCATTAATTTGACAAGTTCATCTACAGCAGAAGTCTGACAACTCCAGCAAAGATTCCTTCATTAATTTGACAAGTTGATCTACAGCAGAGGTCTGACAACTCCAGCAAAGATTCCTTCATTAATTTGACAAGTTGATCTACAGCAGAGCTCTGACAACTCCAGCAACGATTCCTTCATTAATTTGACAAGTTGATCTACAGCAGAGCTCTGACAACTCCAGCCTTTAGTACAGACACGATCTATCTTGTATTCCAGTTCTGCCCAACGCCCACCTAGTTTTTTATGATTGCATCAAGCGTAAATGAGTTGTTGCCATTTTTTTTCCCTTGTTACCGCTGCCCGCAACTCAAGCAGTGGCCCATTTTTATTTTTAGAATTAATGTCAGGCACTTGTATGAAAAAGAAGTGCCTGACCTGGGAGGTATGATGAATGTGTTGTTAACAAATTCACTCTCAGGCCTCAGTTTCATTCACCTCTCGCTGACTTTAAGGCAGGTGTTGCGCACCCGTGTGTGTACTGTGACTTTAAGGCATGTGTTGCGCACACGTGTGTGTACTGTGACTTTAAGGCATGTGTTGCGCACACGTGTTTGTACCGTGACTTTAAGGCAGGTGTTGCACACCCGTGTTTGTACTGTGACTTTAAGGCAGGTGTTGCGCACACGTGTGTGTACTGTGATTTTAAGGCAGGTGTTGCGCACCCGAGTGTGTACTGTGACTTTAAGGCAGGTGTTGCGCACCCGTGTGTGTACTGTGACTTTAAGGCAGGTGTTGTGCACACGTGTGTGTACTGTGACTTTAAGGCATGTGTTGCGCACCCGTGTGTGTACTGTGACTTTAAGGCAGGTGTTGCGCACCTGTGTGTGTACTGTGACTTTAAGGCATGTGTTGTGCACACGTGTATGTACTGTGACTTTAAGGCATGTGTTGCGCACACGTGTTTGTACTGTGACTTTAAGGCAGGTGTTGCGCACCCGTGTTTGTACTGTGACTTTAAGGCAGGTGTTGTGCACACGTGTGTGTACTGTGACTTTAAGGCATGTGTTGCGCACCCGAGTGTGTACTGTGATTTTAAGGCAGGTGTTGCGCATACATCCTTCTATTGCTTCTGCTCTTTAGGCATAGTAATTGTGGTTAGTGGGAGGGAACTTGATGCTGGTAATGTGACCATGAAATAAAATTGCAGAGTGCTCTAATAAGATGATTGTCTGCACTCCCATTCTTCATTCTTGGAATTGTTTCACACCTCACATGGTCACATTATCGGGATCGAGTTCCCTCCCAGTAACCACAATTACTATGCCTAAAGAGCAGAAGCAATAGAAGGATGACCTCAAATGTCGTGTCTGCTTCGTGACTGACAAATTATACTTTGTCCAACATGGCAACAAAGCCCAGTGTTTAGTTTCAACAGCACCAACAGCACATTCAAGCGGTCTGGCACCTTGTTTCTTCTGGTCTTGTGTGGCTTCTTGACCCTCTGAAATGGTCAAATAGTCCAAAAGGTTTGCAGACCTCCAATCTTAAGGATACCGTAAAAATCATTAGATTCTTTTTTCTTTAGTTGACCATTGATTTCAGTGCATCTTAAGCTTAATTAAACTTTAGGAGAAAAAAAAGGGGAGACCTTCATTCCAGTCATTTTCTTGGCATGTCTCTTGAAATGATAAGAAGCCGTGTTTATATAATAACATTTTTGTTTTCTTTTTCTCTATTTTATTTATTTCAATTGCGCTTTTTATAATCCTTATTGTAGGGTTGGATGTTGGATTATAAAGGATTTATGAAATGTTTTTTGTCGTGTATCTCTTTATATGAACAAAACAAATTTGTTAAAAGTCATGATATTTTGCTGCCTCTAGGTTGATCATGAATGTATTATGTCATTTTTATTGGTGTAAGAAAATTAAAGTCTTTTCTGTGCATGGTGCACATGACAGCTTTTCTCTTTACACAAGAACATTTTGCCAGCTTGACACCATGTGATTTTAAAAACCGCTGACGGTGGTGCCTCTGTTGGTACTAGTCATAAATGTGGTTATTTGATACTGCTTATTACTATTTTATGTGACCATTTCTTATCAGAGTCACTCATCAACATAGCTGTTCAATGTTATAAAAATAAGATGTGATAAGTAGTAGAATATTCTTAACAATGGGGCCTACATCTGCTAACAAAATTTAATTTAGTAATATGAAATGGAAGTTTAAAGTGCACATATTCCAAGGACAGTACATCTGTTCCACTATATTGGCTAGTTGGAGAGCATTGATTTTTCTTTGAACTGCTCATAGCCGATTGTCTTTTTGTTTTCGCTGCAGATCATGAGGTTGCAACCTTTTGACTTACGGAGGAGACTGTACATAATCTTTAAAGGGGAAGAAGGTCTTGACTATGGCGGCTTAGCAAGGTCAGATTTGTTGAAAGATAAACACCACTGAAATTTGTGATATTTTACTTCTTTAACTTTTAACAAATGAATATCTGCACATTCGTTGTAGTTTATTCATGTAATAAATATTTTTTTCAGAAATCGTTTTTTTTTTCATGTTAAATTTTGACCTTTACCTTGAGACAGTATTAAAATAGTGTTAAATGAAAAAAAAGATAATTTTAAAAAATTACATGTGAAATATAATTTTAAAAATATATTTTCCTGGATATAAAATTTGTCAAAGAACTGGTTAATAAAAGTATCCTGATCTATTTGTACACAATGAAAGCTCATGTCTTGGAGTTTCTTTATTTTGAAGAATATTGATTAGTAAAGAAATTAGTTGTATTGAAATTATTGATTGTTTGAGTGGATGGCATGAAGTTATGTTTAATGTCAGTGATGAAATTGGCGACAGATATTAAATCTTTGTGTAAAGAGTGACTTTGTGTTTTGAGTAAAATATAAAATTTTAGTAAGTTTAATTAAACCACGGCTAAGATAAAAATTCCTCCTTGATATTTCAGAGAGTGGTTTTTCCATGTTTCACATGATGTGCTCAACCCAATGTACTGTCTGTTTGAGTATGCCAGCAACAGCAACTACAGCTTGCAGATCAACCCGGCGTCCAGCATCAACCCAGACCACCTGCAGTACTTTAAGTTTATTGGCAGGTTTATTGCTATGGTGAGAATCGAACTTGTCATTGCAAGGCTTATAACTTTGAACTGGCCTGAAGTGTGTAACACATATTCTGTTTTGGAATCTCACTAGGGTTGAAACACATAGAATCCCCACAAACACATAAGATAATGAAGTGAGGGTTACAAATGTGCAATTATTTAACTCCATACTAATGCTAAAAAAAAATGTGTTTACTGAGTCAAGCAATATCTAGGCCAGATGGGCTATTCCCCTATTGCTTTTTCAACTGCTTTGTTTCTGGTTGTATTAAAAATTAGGTCATGGTATTAATAAAATTGGAATAAAGTCTGATCCTTGGTGGCTAGTTTTAAGGTTGCCGAATATTATTTGCTTGTTTATCCTGCTACATGATTTTGAAGTAGGTTAAATATATTCACATATAACTTAGAATATTTCTAGGCATTTTTATTTTATTTTTTTGTAATGATAAAAATTATTCTGTTCTTTGAAAAATATCAGATTGTTAACTTAAAATAGACATTAGGTTTATCAAAGATTAATGCTTCTGAGAAGAAGAATTGTTTAAGCGTAATCTCTTAATTCACCATGCCTATATGAACAATATCACATCATCATTGATGTATATTTCTATTCTACTGAATGAACTTTGTCATCTCACTAATGATCATATTTCTCTACCAATTAATGACATTGAAAGAACAAATAATGCAAGAAAGAATAACTTATACTTTATCTCCAAGGCTCTGTATCATGGCAAGTTTATCGACAGTGGCTTCACGCTGCCATTCTACAAAAGGATGTTGAGTAAAAAGCTGACCATCAAAGACCTTGAGACCATTGACTCTGAGTTCTACCAGTCACTACTTTGGGTCAAGTAAGTTGTTGTGTAGTTAAATCATCATTTTTTAAAATCCTACTGAGATGAATTTAATTAGGTTGTAGGAAATAGGGACGCCTGATCACCCCAGTTACAGAAACGTATAATATTTTGGAAACTTCCCTCGTCATATATTTCCCGTTGCTTTAAAAAAATATATTTTATAATTATTGCCATGTACTTTTATTTTTATATTTGGCTTTATTTATTTCAAAATTGTCATTAATTATTTTTTTTAATTTAGAACTCAGAAAAAATTAATATGTTAATAAATATGTCGGTTTCATTGATTTTTAAAAAATTTTAACCCTTGAACTGTGGTCGGCCGACAAAATCGGCCGATAAAAACACGGTCCTATAGCAACTTCCAATCCAATATTTAACCGAAATCATAGCCACTTCCTTTTATTAATAATTAAATCAACTTCCGGTTCAAGCTGTTTCTTGATAACTTAACAATAAGTACTTTTTGATCGGAATTTTATATCGCTGTTTTTTTAAAGCAAAAATGGCGGAAGCTACGGCCGGGCCTTCATTGCGAGAAATAATAGAAATATTTTTTAAAGCTTTTTAGGAGTGGATTTAAGTGATACTGATGATGATTTTAACATTCCCCATAACATCTCACTTCAGATTCTTCTTTTCGTGAATCTGATACTAGTCTTAGTGATACTGAAGTAGGCCTACTGAGGCTACTGTTTGATTTCGAGCCAGGCCCCGAGGTTGGGCAAGGACTGACTGAATTTTAGTCACAGAAGCTACAGATTATAGATCATAACTAATAAATGTTATGGTTTAACAACCCAAATCAGTTCCACAGTTTCTTTTTAAATGTTTACTGGTCAATAATAACTATTTTGCCTGAGATTTTGTATTTTGTACTTGGTTTTAGCAGTAGTCCCCAGTTTCTTATATAAATGACCTAAAATTACTAAAATTGCTTTCAGAGGTTTAATTGCAATCAAAACCTTAGCAAACTATACATTTTCTGAGAGATAAATCAATTGGCTACAACATTTAGATTTTGTTTTAAGTGTATTTATAAAATTAATGATGTTATGAGCACTTGAAAGCAAGACATTTTGTCAATTTTTATTTTCTTGAGAACTCCAAGGTCAAGGACACTGAGCAAAAATTTTTTACGGGGTGGGCAATATCACCAACTTTATCCCCATCCATTTACCTTTCTAAAAATATATAATTATTGGGGTCTTGCATCAATATTTCTACGTCATTTAATGCAATTTCAAAAGGCACCCAAAAAGCTCTGAAAAGCTCCACTCCACAGAATGATGCATGCCACAGTTCGAGGGTTAAAGTACTTATTAATATTAGGAATATTTGATAATGTAAACAAAACAAGCTCTTTTTTTTTACTAGGGAGAACAACATAGAAGACTGTGGCTTGGAGTTGTTTTTCTGTGCAGACTTTGAAATTCTAGGCAAGGTAGAACAGCACGACCTCAAGCCTGGTGGCAGTGACATTAAAGTGACTGAAGAAAACAAGGAGGAATATTTAAAGTGAGTTAAGGGACACATTGAAATTACATCCGGCAGCGGGTGGCATAGATGAAAATGTCTGCATCCAGGAGTAAGTAAAATGCTGATAGAAATCCCCAGGTTATGAGCGCTAACCAAAAAAATAGGTAGTGCTTTATGCCAGTGGTCATTACAGTGAACAAAATAATATTAAAACGGAAAGTACTTGGATTTTGAAGTTATCAGTTTCTCTATGTGCTGAAATGAAATTGTCCAGGGGTGACCGTTTGTTTTCTCTTTTTGGCTTGTTATGCAAAAAAAATTTTTGTAGCTGATCTAAGTTCATTTATCTCAAATTTAGATTTGTTCTATATTATTCCATGTAGGAAATGAAAACTAAATATCAAATATTTGGTCCTTACCTTTTAACAATGAATGATACTATGATTTTGGTGTTTTAAAATACAAGTTTATGAATACTTTTTTTTTTCTTTATAGTAAATGATTATTTTCTAGTTAATTCATACTGTTAGCCAACATAATGAAATTCAGCATACAAAAATTACAGCTTGTCTTAACAATTTAAAAGAGATACAGTTGTTTATTGAGATTAAAATATATTCCATTCCTAAGGGTCATGTTAACATGAAAAGAATAGTAAAGAAATAATCAAGCAATTAAAAATTCCTAGAATTCATCAAGTTGCCTAGGTTTTTACTTCCTTGACAGGGTACACATGTATTCTTGATATTTTACAACATCCCCACGCAGTCATAGTTTTGGGTATAATTTGTTATAAAATATAATTTGGTAATGGGAATGTTCAATATATCTGCTATAACAGGAGTAAAAGCATGTGTACATTTTAAAAATGCCAAATGTTTTTTATGTGTTATGTAGTAACATTCAGGTGCTTTGGGCTTGTTGTGGAGGTTTTTAACATTTCATGATTTCAATTAGTTTTTTTTGGTCTTTTTAAATAAATCCTTTATTTAGGAAGTTAGAATTAAATGAAAAATGTTTTCTTCTTAAGGGAAAAAAATGTTTTTAGAAAGTTAGAGCTAAAGTGAAAAGTGTTTTTGCCTTTAGGGAAAGAAATGTGTTTTTATCCCTGGATAATTATTCATTTTTTATTATATTTTTTAAGTTTGATGACTAACTGGCGGTTCACCCGAGGTGTTGAAGACCAAACAAAAGCTTTCCTGGATGGATTCAATGAGGTTGTGCCACTACAATGGTTGCAGTATTTTGATGAGAGAGAATTAGAGGTGATTATATTTAATATTATAAAGCTCTGTTCTGGATCTATCTGCAAGCCGTACTAGTTTATTCATATTATTTGTTTAGACTTCATTCTTTATTTTAGACTTTTTTTTAAGAAAAATTATTTGAGTCAGCCTAAATGCAAATAGAATATAATATTTAATTAGAAAAACATTTTTTTTTAATATTTTAGAAAAATTAAAAATTTTCACTGTAATAGTTGCTATTTATATAAATTTAACTAATAATGAACTTGTTTATTATTTCAAAAGTAAACATTGGCAAGGTTTCTACCATTTAGGGCACTATGCTTGTGACACTTTGAAACTATTTTGGTCACCATGCCATGTTTCAGTTGATGCTGTGTGGTATGCAAGAAATTGATGTTGATGACTGGGAAAGGTCTACCATTTACAGACATTATCAACGCAACAGTAAACAAGTAGTTTGGTTCTGGAAGGTCAGCATTCTCAGTGTTAAACAGTTTAGAGCTGATAAAGCTTATTCAAAAGCTAGAATCAATGCTTGGGAATTAATTTGAATCTTCTATAAATATTATTTGATAGACATGACAGAGCCTTAATGGTAGTTTGACATTAAAGTACAATATGTAGATGTGAGAAGCTGTTTTTAAATAATGTTGATCACTGGTTGTAAAAATTGCCTGACATGTACAAAGAAGTGGGAAAAAAAGATACCATCTTCTATTGCAGAAAATGAGCTTCAGGTGTTTAATTGATATCTACCAGGCTATTGATACTAAAGCTAGGAAAAGATTTTTTTTCTTTGTAGTAATCCTTTCATGTCATTAGAAAGACTCTTATCCCATTTTCACAAAACCACATCATTATGCTAGTATGCACTTCTGGCTTATGGAACTCTTGTCTTTTCTCTGTTGCTACATTTTTTCATTAAACGTGCATACAAAGAATATGAAAAAAATATGTAGAGCTCTTGACTGTATTGTTTGTGTTTAAATAATTCACAAAAGTCATCTTACCATGCTATATATAGGTTAACTCATTCAAATTTAACTTCTCCTCTCCTTAAGATGGTTAGAGAGATAGACAACGAAAAGAGGACAAGACTGTTGCAGTTTGTAACAGGTACCTGTCGCCTGCCTGTTGGGGGATTTGCGGAGCTTATGGGTAAGTCTGTAGGAAGCATTTAAAATGAAAAATAATAGCAAATGTCTTCGCAAATAGTCCTAAAATAACGAGTATTTGAAATAAATATATCACAAAATGCAACTAAATTAACACAACAACTTTATCCAATTAATATTCTAAAATTTGATTATATGACTCCATTTTTGTATTTTCTGAACTAAACTTAATCAAACAAATTTTTGGACTGTTATAGTTTTTTTTTAAAGTAATCAAAGCTGATTTAAGACTTTTGGAGAATGGCATTAAAATGAATAATTTATTTCTTCAGGGAGCAATGGGCCACAAAGATTCTGTATAGAAAAAGTAGGTAAAGAGACCTGGCTACCTCGCTCACACACCTGCTTTAACCGCCTTGATCTGCCACCATATCGCAGTTACGAACAGCTCGTGGAGAAATTAAACTATGCCATAGAGGAGACGGAAGGATTCGGCCAAGAATAAACTAAAAGGGGGAAGTCATGAAACACAGGTGAATGTTAAAATGAAGATGGAGCTAACATGCTAAATTCAAACTTCATTCTTGATTTGTAACTCTGGTATCAAACATCAAAAATAATAAAATAATAAATTTGATAAGGAATGGTTTCAACATTTTAAAATACAAAATAGCATGTAGTGTCACAGTGAGCTTAATGAAACCAGTAGAATGTTAAAACTTTTAGTAAAGGAGCAATGATCAATAATATCCATATAATAAGTAAGAGGGTTCCATTTTTTTCACAGGTTCAACATTTTCCTATTTTAATACAATCAGAATGTCATTGTAGGTTAATAAATCTATTGGTAAACATGTCTTAGATTGTGGTGATTTCAATTCTCATTTATCTTGTTTATTTCTAGTTGACTCATTCACTAAACATTGTTTCAAAACTAGCCTAATTTCTGGATCATAATTTGAAAATGATCACCAAAGATTTCTAAACAATGTTACTCATGATTGTTTTTTAAAAAAATGTTTTATTTATAATGACACCATATCAAAAAAAAGTGAATCTTTTTATGTATTTGTATAATAATTGTAGCCTATTCTGTACCAAGTGGCCCTTCTTGAATGTAGGCTTAGGATAAAACTATGAGCTTTTCCTCATCCTTTACATCAGGGGTGTCTGACCTTTAAAGGCAGTTGTAACAATCTTATTGATGGATTAGTATTTGTACGACATGTTTAATATATCACATTAAAAGCTTTTACAATAAATTCCATCTGGCATGGTAACAAAATGTAGTGTTACCTCAAAGTTAAATATCTGAAACATAAATAAGAACGCTGTATATATAAATATTTTTTTTTTTACTAAATTGTTTTCCAAGGCTGTAGTTCAGCAATGACTGACTCACCCACATGACATCCCCGTTTACATTGTTTGTTTGAGAAACGGTGGATATAAACTAGTATTTAAAAAAAATGGTAGGAAAGAATTTTTTGTTAAAAAATTTCTGTTTACTAATTGCACTTTTAAAAGAAATGAAATTGGCTACGTATATCATTATACTTTATTTTCATAATTTTATTTTCTGAAAGGAATGTGTTGCCATTGATGTTATTATCCCCTATGTTATGTAATTTGTGTTTAGCTGTTGACAAAATATGAGTGACTATTCTTGAGAAAAATACAGTAGTTCAACTGTTATTTAATGTGCCAGAGTTTTATTTGGGTATCGGACTGTCATAACATGATTGGCTCTTACAGGCCTTACTGAAACTTAAAGCAGCTGTGTTTTGAAATGCCTGCTCCTTATTGCTTATCTTTAAGAACAGCCAGTCTTTTAGTCTTTGCTATCTTCTTCAATAGACAGTATAGGGATCACTTTATTGTTTCTTTTTAAACCATTCTTATTTTTAAAAGAAAATTTTTTTAAGCGTAAGGAAAAACATGACACATTTTTGTTAGTCTAATTTTAATGTGTAAGGAAAACATGCAGCCCATTTTTTGTTATTCAGGAGAAAACAGTAACACATTTTTGGTAGTCTGGGTTTAATGTGTAAGTGAAAAAATAACCAATTTTTGTTGGGTCTAATTTGAATGATTCGGGGAAAGTGGTGCATTATATTATTCATCTCCTTAACTCAAGGCAAAGACAGTTATATTTAATAATAAATGTTAAATTCTATATTATTGTCCTAGAGATAAAAATTTGCATACAGCTGTAAGAAAATGGCAAATGTTTTTAAAAAAAATGTTTATTGCAAATCCCTGCAACCTCTTTCAGTACAGCTTCTCAACCAAGAAGATACCAGATACAAAATGTATTTCATCAACCCCATCTTATTAATTTTTAAAAAAATTACTGGTCCATCTTGGAACATTAATTTTATATGACATTCGGTTCCTTCAATAGCATGCACTAATTTTTTCGCCCGTTGTGATAAAATTATATTTTATGAGCACCTATAACTGATAGAAAAGGAGACTATATTGAATTTTTCAAAGAAATGCAAAGATATTAGGAATTTTATAACTGAACTGTCAAGCAATTAATACCCAGCTGTTAAAAAGTTTTAAAAAAAACCCCACACTTTTCATTTTTGCAACAAATTTTTTTTCATTCACATTTGATCTGGAGAAACAAAATTGTTGTGTTTTCAATATTAAGTATTGTTATGAGTGTATTATGTTAATATTTATTTTAGTCAAGTATATATTTTTTCACGGGAGTTAAGTTTTCCTAACAACACAAACCCGCGCCCCCCCCCCCCCCCCTCTTTTTTATTTATTATTTTTATTTATTTTAACAATTTTTTCACGGGAGTTAAGTTTTCCTAACAACACAAACACGCGCACCCCCCCCCCCTCTTTTTTATTTATTATTTTTATTTATTTTAACAATTTTTAACTTTAAACCAATGAATAATTATTTCAATGGAGTTAGGCTCCCATGGCTGGCTGAAACATAAACATAGCCAATTGTGACAACTCGTGCGATTTTGTTACTGACCTAATATTTCAAGGCCTGTAGTGTTGCGTCTTTTATTTTCAAGCCTAAAATATCTTTAAATAAGTAGTGGAACAAGACATGTTTAGTTCATGTCATGTAAAGTGAATGATCAGTGCAACTTACTCATGGCTTGAACGCAGTCCCTCAAATAGTACGCCCTTATTCCCTTTCATCTTTTGTGATAAATGTAGCTATTGATCTGTTGACTTTTTTTTAAGAATAAGAAATGATGGTTGTAAAAAAAAAACATGTTTTGTTGAATTGTTATAAAAATGTAAAGCTTTGTGTCTTGATGGGAAAATGGGCTGTTGAAAAAATCTGTGTCTTGATGGGATGTATTTGCTGTTGAAAAAATCTGTGTCTTGATGGGATGTATGGGCAGTTGGAAAAAATCAAGTGCAACAAGAAGAGACACAAAACTCTACTAGTAGTAACATCCATCTGCAAGGAAGGATGTTATTAACCAAATACGAACGGAACATTTAATAAATTTGGGATTTTCCCATGGATGTTAGATATACCTTGAAACCTAAATTGTATTTTAAAAATTTTAAATTGTTTGTAAATATAATTTTGAAAAGAAATCAAATAAATTTTTTGGAGCAGGAAGGAACTATATCTACAGTGTAGATAGAGAAGGATTAGCTCCTTTGAGCTTTCAAGGGTAGTTAGTGTGGTGAGAAAGTTGTGTGTGATGTGTCAGTCTAGCTGTTTAAAATAAGATCCCCATGAGATCATTTTGGTCATCTTCAAATGGGCAACTCGGAATTAATTCCACTCCTTGTTTTTTTTTAACACATTTTGTTTTTTCATCTTCTGGTCAGGTCAGGAAACTTAAATAATCTTGACTATAAATTTTTTTTAAAATTCTTTAAATTTATTTGAGGTGGTGTGATAAGAACGGATAAGATGTTGGGCAATTTTTGTTATTGTTGTAGTTCTAATGTCTTACCTATTTAATTTGCATCTGTTTGTAAGACGAAAGCCTGTGTGTATTCTAGAGTTATCAAACTGCAGTGATATCATTGGTATTTTACATATTTAAAAAAAAAGTTATAATGAGAATATTAATGTTTCAACAAAGATCAAAACTATTTTTTTTAAAATGAATGTTAATGGTATAGAGTTAGCTCATATTATATTGTTAGTTTGAGTGAAATGTGTCGTCAAAATGTTATGCACAGTTGATCCTTATTGGAGGTGATGTTTTTGTGTGTACCCATGAAGGTCACCATTTTATATTCAAGGAAAACAGACAACTTTAGTGATAAATATAATATTATACAATGATTTAGTTTCTTATTTATTTTTAGTGCAAATGTTTTCTGGGTGTAAAAAATCCCCCTGGGAGTTGACCACTTTGATAATGATCTCCTATCGCATAAGATTGAGAAACCCTGTTAGAATTAGACCCCCCTCAACACCCATTATGCAACAGTTTGCTCTTCATTTATCCATAACAGAAAACTAAGCTGTGATGAATTGAATCTTTGGCTATTTCTTATGTAATGTGAAGCTATTAAATGACATTGAAATAACTGAATGCAGTGTTCTTAATGATTGCTTTTTGGATAACATTTACTTCTCTATCAGTTATCAGGTAATATTTGGTAATATGTGATCCACATCTCTTGTAGCAGACCATAAATAGGTACACTTGATTTTTTTTTAGTGTTTCTATTTTATAAACCATATCATTATTGAAAATAAATTCTTGGATTTCTCATATTTTCACATTTTTCATGTTCTTCCTACACATACTATCAATAATAACATTTGAAAAGTTCTAATGAAGAAGAAACATTTTCAAAATGACGGGGATTGCATTTCATTAGCACTCACAGAAATCTTGATGTATTTTTTAAGAAATAATAATAAAAATGACTGGCCTCAGTAATGTATACAAAAATAGCCTTGACAGTTTTCCGGAATCATAAAGAGACTGAAACTAAAATTTAATGAACTCAGTTGTTATAGAAATATTGATGTCAAAAACTTGTCCAATATTTTCTTCAGCCCATTATTTGATACTCACCAGACAAGCAGCAAAGAATGATTGTTGATATACCCAGGTGTAAAACAAAATAACATATAAAACCAGAAATATTTATATTCTGAGAAGCGCTTCAGTTTTATTTGGGAAATACTATACACACATTGAACAAAGGGCCCCCAGTAACAAATACTTGATTACTTTTAATTGGTTTCAGGTTTGTGGGGAGTGGGGTATACCTCATAAAATACGAATGTCCTCCCGGCATTTTACCTACGGGTACTAGATAAGTTCAATGACAGCTTGGGACCCCAGCTTGATGGCTTGTAGGTTAAGTCTCTGGGCAGCCATGACCCCCCCCCCCACCCCTTTTCATAGCTGTGTCATTCCCATATATTTATGTAGCTGGACGGATTAAATTATATTTTTAACATTTGTGTTTGCAAATGACAGCTTGGGACCCCAGCTTGGTGGCTTGTAGGTTAAGTCTCTGGGCAGCCATGACCCCCCCCCCCCACCCCTTTTCATAGCTGTGTCATTCCCATATATTTATGTAGCTGGACGGATTAAATTATATTTTTAACATTTGTGTTTGCATGATAATCAACTGACAGATTTTTAATTAGTTTACCAATAAAATTAGACGTGGACAAACTTGTGCTAGAAATAAAAAAAAAAATTGATTAATCATTGATGTATATGCATGATTTTTAGACCTGGTCTGTTTTATAAATGTCTTAGGATAATGTAAGGCAGGCCAAGATGATCATAATCAATTATTTAAGTTGTATGTTTTCAGTAGTCATATTAAAGGGTGTGATGTTTTAATAATTGCAGAGTGTACTTAGATCTTTAAAAATGGAATATACATTTTTCATCATCTTAATTTTTTTGGTATCTAGTTGTGTTTAACATGCTGTGTATTTTTCCTGGGGTTGGTTCAAGCCTCTGAATGCTTTCAATGAGCAATCTGCTATAGATGGACATTGCAATGTAGACCTGTAGACATGAACCAATGGGACTTTTTAACTATCAAAGCGTGCAGTCAAAGTATAGGATGAATAGCAAGAACTGAGACATGCTCTAATGCAGTGGTCCCCACCCTAAGGGCTGCACTTTTCACAGGCTCTGTGGCCACTCGCTCCCATGCAACACTACTCCATCTACTACAACACCGTTTACATTTAAAACATAGGGGACGGCTCCCCAATGAAAATTCATTTTAAAAAGTGCTCAACTAGTCAAAAAGGTTGGGAACCTTTACTCTAATGCCTGGGGATATGTTGAAAACATTTTTTTAAAATATTAATTTACTTGTGATTATTTTGAAAGAATTGATCAGCTCCAATGACTTATTATGGTAAAGAGACTATGTGTTGATTGATGCAATCCACTATTTGATGTATATGGCCTACCAATGATGCTGTAGACTAGAGAGCTGGATGGGTTTCTTCTTTTTTTTAAACAACTTTTGTTTCATTTTATTACTTTTTAAAATGTAATCATTTACACGTAGATTAGGTGGACATATATGTGATTTGGTAATATGCTCTTATTAGTTTATTTTTAAATCTTCATATTTTGCTACTCATCATACAACCGATTTTGCCTGGAAATTTCAATATATCTGGCCACAAATTCATCCATTAAATTCTTGTCCTTGCCAGTTCAGCTGCTATATTTTTCAGTATTAAAAGAAAAAACAAAACAAAAAAAACATCAACTTATTTAGCAGTTTCTCTAAGGTGTGCACCAACAGTTGAAGGACAATTTAGATTTTAAGATTGAAAACATCTATTTCAGAAGAAAGAAATGTTTATCAATAGAAAGCTCTGAAAATTAGTAAAAATTATTTTTAAATAACTTTAATTCAATTTTAATTATTGAGGAAATAACTTTTCAATTCTGTTAAATGTTACCATGTCTTTTTTCTTCTCCTGCAAGTAATGAATTATGTTGTTGGGTCCCTCCCAGAAAAAGGTTGTGCACCACTGCTTCTATTTCACATTATGCTTTATGATAAGCTTGAACGAATATTTAAAAAATTTTGTTGTTTCTTTATTCACCTTCGACACGACATTTCATTGAAAATTGTTGCTTTGAAGATTATGATGGATAAGTGATATGTACAGTATGGTAGCAGGTTTCAAATGATGTTGAGGTGTATGTTGATATCGGAAGTACTTATCCGTGTTGTTGATGAAAGGTTATGGTTTAATTTCCTGATGATGCAAACACGTATTTCCTTTTAAGGACTATATTTTACGTCATGCAAAATACGTCCTACAGAATGGAGTGGGCTAGAATATTGACAGGTCACAGAGTAAGGGAATCTGTATCAGGAGGGTCAATCTTTGATCTAGAAATGGGGTCTAAGTGAATATTTGATTGTCAGCCAAAGACCCTCCCCTCCAGCTACTGGTAAAATACATCACTGCCAGAGGCAATTGTTCCCACAATCCACCAATCTTTGTTCCAGGCCATGTGATGTCCACACAAACCCACTTTTGTTATCAATAGGATTCTATATGCAAGTATTGATTGGTCCATAGCCCACAGCTTATTTCAGCAACACTTTATTGTAAGTAGAACTATTTCTGACCCAAGAGTCAACCACCTCCAGAGATCAGACGGCTTGGAGCAGTGGCGTAGTTAGGGTTTTCCCCCCCCCCCCAACCCAAGAGTCAACCACCTCCAGAGAACAGTCGGCCTGGAGCAGTGGCGTAGTTAGGGTTTACCCCCCCCCCCTGGACCAAATTTTGTTGCCACCCCCTCCAAAAACTCTGCCAGTTTCTGCGCCTCTGTATAAAGATTGGATGAATAGAAACAAGTCACCAAAATTATAACGTAAAATGAAGAGGTCCACATCCGGATATGTACCCAAAACACTTGATTCACGGCTACTTATAGTTTATGCCATCTCCGCTATTACATTGCTGGCCACGTGCCGCGAATCCGCCATCGTGTCCGTCAACTATAAAATGCGTATGTTGTTGTATGTGTTGGTGCTTGAATAAATGTTCCTATAAGTTATAAGTACAGAATTTAATATTAATGCAATGGACATCACACAAATGTTTCTACTGTTCTTAATATAGCCAAGCTAAAAATGATTTAACAAACAAAAAGATGTAAATACAATTAAAGAAAAATGTGTCTACAACAATCCTAGTGCTTTGTTGGTTTGTTTCTCAGCACTGCAGCTCTTCTCTGTTGTCTTACACAGTATTTGTTTGGAATCCTTTAGTGGAATTATTATTTTTTTTACCCAATCGTTTAAACAAATAATAGTTTGTAACTGTTGGAATGTATTTTACTTGATCCTTTAAGTTTACAACAGTTGAGTGGTCAAATTTCGGTTTTACTTATGAAAATATTTGTATGTTTACAAAAATTCAAAAACCAAACAAGAGATGGTGTTCAAATGTCCGTCAACGCCATCGAATGATTGGCCAAGGTTTCCCAACCATTTCCATCTTCTGAACCGTCTATGAATGTTGAATCTTAAAGAAGTCATAATGTAGTTTAAAATTGGAAGAAAACAATTGACTTGATGTAGATTATACTCGATTGTGATATGAAAGCGTTAAAAAAGTTAATGTCAAAAACATAAATATTTTTTGGGGTGGGTATGTGTTTATGGCTAGAACTGCAACGCTGTGTTTCATAGGCGCGCAAAATAAAATTCGCAGAAGTTTGCACTAATTGCGTTTCTTGAATGCACATTTTGTTAAGTAACTTCAGTAGATGGGAAGTTCGCGCAATGCGCCGTCATTGTTTGACGGGTTGTCTCCTTAGTACATGTACTATGAAATAATGCTTAACAAAACAACACCACTGTGATTTAAGATAGTTCTCTATTTATTTTGATGAGAGAATCCTGATTGCAAGGGACATTCCAACACTATCATTCCCCGAACTCAACGATAAATTAGTTATCTGTTCTGACACAAGGGCGCAAACGAGACGTATACCACCACTGTATCTTTATCTATACTGTGAAACACAACTGTCTTCTTCTTCTATATCTTAAGGGCCCACGATCAATTTATTGATCATTTGGGCTCCTATGCATGTAGATGGGATTTGCAATGTTTCTGTTACTGGTGTTGATGAGGAAATCATGCACTAGGGGTTTGAAGGCTTGAGGCAATAGACACAAATGTGTCTAGTGTTGTCGCCTCAACCGTTCCTTTTGAAAGATTGTTCCTGTCCCTGATTGTCTCTTTATCTATACCATGGTACACCACTGTATCTTTATCTATACTGTGGAACACCACTGTATGTTATTGCTTTTATTACAGTGGTCTTATATTGCGCTGTACCACAGCCTAGTGCTGGTCTAACCGCGCTGCGCACAACATAATCATGACATAAAAAAATAATTAGATATATATTTTTGGAATTAAGAAAGAGCTGTGTAGACACAAAAATATATATTCACCCCACCCATCCCAGCACTGTTTACATGTCAAGCCATGGACGGCACCCAGCAGCGTCGTTTAACAGTGCGCAATATGTATATCGTGGAACACCATTGTATCGCAATGACTGAGGGACTCCATAAAATATGATCGTGCTAATAGCAGGTTAGCTTCAGTTGTGGGGTGTTACAATATTCACTGGCGAATAGCATTGGGACACTGTTTGGGATTTTTTTTTAAAGTAGGAAGTCGGGTGATTTCGTTTTTAAGAAAGGATTTTAAAATCTCTTGTCTTTAGTGAGCTATTTGGTGAAGTCAGACTAGTTTTAGTGGATTTTTAATCCTGTGTTGTATAAGAATAAATATGTTTAATTCTCTTTTTCTTTAATTAAAAAAAAAAAGTCCCATTAGAATGAATATGCGACCTTTAGTGAGCCACTGATGACGTCACAACCTTATTGTATCCGAGTTCCCACAACTGGGTCGTAAGGCTTAGAGCCGCCCGGAGCAGGCCAACGATTTTACCGCCTTCTTCCCGGTAGAACTCTGCAGTTGGCCGGAAATGCCGTTCCTCCACATAAATAAAATTAGTGCCGCCCGGGGCGCTCCGCCCCTTCCGCACCCCTTCCTACGCCCATGAGTTCGCGTTACAGCATGGCTCCATTGTATTTAGTGTGAAATAAAGTTGACTTTTTGGTGTGATCATTCTCTGAAAGTCGCACCACAACATCACCAAATGCAGTATTTTCTGTGTAACAATGTCACTATCGCTACACGCTGGCGCCGATTTCACTAAATAAAATTCTCGATGACTGCGCCTGCTGATATGAGATACGTTCACGAAAGGACAAATTATATTTATTTTCGGAGAGATAAGGGCATAATGGGTTGGTGAGTATCGTTTCCTCTTTCATATCATGTGTGGTCGTCATGGTTTGGCTAAGTAAACAAGGATCGGTTGACGTCACCGTGAATTGAGAGGTAAGAAATTATTCAGAGTAAAAGTATACATTTTTATTTTAAAAACTATATTATAAGGGTCTGTTTTAATGAACCCTGCTTAACTTGCTGGAATCCAGTTTACAAACAACAAGCAGGATTTTGGCACCAAACCAACTTGGTAAAAGTAGGCGGTACCACGGGCAAGCTACTCTGCTATACAAGAATTCGAACTTAGCCCATTCTTAACAAATATCTCAAGTGCGTTTGGTGCGTTATATTTTATTTTTGCTTTAAGGAAATAGTTGGTGAAATAAATGTGCGCGGTGTAAAAGGGGATGGGACATAAGAATATTATAATAATTCAGGGGCGGTTGCTTACGGGACAAGGAGGGGGGGGGGTTAGCACTAATAGCACAATGTGGGAATCTTATAAAGTGCTTTACTTGCATGTATGTTTTTTTGTCAAGCAACTTTAATTGTTGGGAAAAGTCACACATTGCGGTTGCCATTGTCTGGCGGGCTGTAGCTAGTAAAGAAGATAAAAGGTAATCTATATTTACACACTATCGAGGGGAAAGAAAACTCGCCTATGGTTCTACCACTCCCCTGCCCTTCCCGCATTTTCACCTGCTTTGCACAGCACGCAAGGGCTAAACAGATAGCCTTTTAAACGTCATGTTTTTGCCATTAACCGGCTCAGAAATCCTGCCTTACGCCGCCAGCCCCTTAAACCGTCACGGTCCATTTACAAGGCCCATAAGCACGGCTCATGGCGCGCCTCATGGAAATGTTGAACATCTTGTGTAATGTGGCAAGTGCCTATCTATTAGTCACGGCAAAAATACCGGAATGCCCGCTGGACACAAAATAAAACTGTTTTAATGAGAAAGATGAGGAGTAAAAATGACATAGAGCAGTGGATCCAATACCGTCTGCGGGGGTGACCCTGACACATAAATGGGACACATTTTCGAGATTTCCGAGGCGTTTGTGTTATTTCACAAATAATTATATTTTATTTGGGGTCGTTCTCAAATTACGTCAGGCTTGGGGGGGGGGGGGGTTGTCAAAGATTCGTGACGTCATGTTTTTTTTTCCAAATCTAAATATTTTTAATTTGGAGAAATCTTTATTCAATTAATTTTTAAAAAAAACATTAATTTTGAAATTGCCTCAGGTATTACATGGACTATGAAACTCGGTCGCTCAAACCTTTTGCGCATATCGAAAAATGACGCAAAAACTGTTGTGGCCATTTTACATTCAGCTCAAGGAGGACTTTGTTGTTTCGCTCCACAGTTTTCTAATCATACTACATCTTAATCCATTATGGAAAAATGTTAAAGAATAAAAAAAAATCTTAGTTTAGATATAAAATTTTATGTATGTTTTAATTGTTTTTTGTTGTAACGTGACTCTAGGGGGAAGGGGGGGGGGGTAAAGAATTTGCGAGACTTTGTGACGGGGGAAGGGGCATAAAAATGTAATTTTTTGCGTGACGTAATTTACGAACGACCTCTTTGTAATTTGAACTTTATAATTTATTGTTGCGCGTGGTGACACTTCCTTGACCCATGCTGAGGCCAAGGTCCACATGCTGAGTGTTAAGCACTGACTTGTATTGGGAGAAATTAATCTCCTATTTTATTTTAATTGGCTCGTTGTAAGCAGTGCCTAACAAAGGACGATACCATAGAATCAACAATATTAAAGATACGACCCAAAACAGTTTCTAGTTACAATTAATTAAGATTTATTAAGTCTTAAGATAATTACAAAAGAAAAGAAAAATATAATTACAATCTTCAACTTACAGTATGGTAGATCTTGTACCGGTACACAGTTAACACAGTTAGAATAACGTGCCAATAAATAATGCGAAATAAACACAAATGAGCACACAAATACACAAAGAATATAACACGCCTCGTAATGTTAAGAAAATCTATCTGAAATATCCGTCTTCTCGTCCGTGCCTGTCAATCCCTTATATAGGTGGGTCTACCGACGCCTAAGCCCTGCCTTCGATAAGCTACATGGCATTTCTAGAACAATCCCATTCATTCTACAAAATACTATTTGGAACAGATTAATTATTTTTAGTGGTTGGCGGCATAAACACAAATAGATCAAAAGACTACGCCACACCCCTTTGTGAACACAGCGTCTCATGCGGGGTCAATCAGAGGGCACGCACGAGAAATATTATGTAAACAAGCTCTCTATAACACTGAGAATCAAAATACAATTACATTATTCTTACGGTACACAGACAAATAGATCGTAAGAAACAATTGAAGGCTTAGCGAGAGTATTGGAAGAGATTCTAGGAAGTCCAATTCAACTATGAATTTCAAAACATGAAATACTGACCATGTCCATGACTTTGGGAACTTAATATCAGCTGCTTGTATTTGTTCTCTAAGCCTTTGTATTTATTTTAAAAAGTTAGTCTTCAGATAACTCATCCTAGAAAGATTTCAATTTTGGAACGGACACCAATAAATATTCTTCACTTGCTGATAGTAGACTCCTGGGTTGAACAGCCCCAAACATATCTGCTACTTCCTTAACCGCTGATCCGATCTGGAGTTCAGAATGAAAGCGATCAACACACTCCAGCATCTCCCAACTGTTTGCTTTTGGCAGAGAGAGGGTCCAGCATCTATTAATTGTTCTCCTTCAATTCTCTTCTTAACCTTAATCTCTCTTGGTGTGATTTTTAAAAGGTCTTTTCAATAGCATATTCTACAACGTGATAGTGATTCTCGTTCAGAAACAATCTTAATTTAAGGCCTTTAGGTTGGTCACCACTTTGTAAAGACTAAAGCCTTTAGTCTGCAGATACGGCTGTGGAAAGTTAACTTCCTCAAAAATATCAGATAAAAGTGAAATCACCGACAGCATGTAAAAGATCTTGTGATCTACCTCTGGTAACCTAATTTCACTAAGGATCACATAGAGCTTCAATCGCCGCCACAGATTCCTCAAACTCGTCTTTCACTGTTTTAACAGCAACATGATGAGCACTCCAACGCGTTGTTGACATTCTTTTCACCGACATTCCAGTGTGTTCAATTAGAAAATTCCATCGCTGAGGGGATGCAGCAAAGAAGGAAAATATTCTCTCAGGATTACATAAAAATGTAATACGTAAATATTTTTGGCTAAAGAGCGAATGGTCCACACACCCATTTAAAACTGATTTCTTCTTAATTCTTTTCAGAATGGCCTGAACACCGCCATGGACTCCAGACATTGTGGCAGCATTATCGTAACCTTGACCTCTACACAGTATTATATTTAGCCTAGCACGTTTTGGAGTTGTACGAATATCAGAACTGAGTTGTCTTCCCTTAAAAGGTACAAATCCAAGAAACACGTTCCTCTCTTCAACTTTCCCATTGTTGATTTTTACATATCTGATCACGTCAAACATCTGCTCAGTATGTGATATATCAGGTGTACTGTCAAACATAATTTAAAAAAAAAAAACTTGCAGCATTTATATCCATGATAAGAATGACATAATTTGCAAGGACATTTATAAATTCATTTTGGGTTTCTGGTGAAAGGTAAGATGAAGGTGCTTTTACTGTAGATGTAATCCTCTTTAGTCTCCTTGGATGATCTTTTAGCACTGGTCATACTAAGATAGCATCTCGACCATTTCAAGAAAAATTCATCCTCGTTGTGGCCACGAAATGTCAGATTTTGCTTTGCAAGAAACAGTGTGATATCCAGCAACCTGTGCAGAATATCCCTCTACTTGACCTTCCCCCTGTCCGTCACAGCAATACTTTCGGTATCATTTGTTTTGTGCAATCAAAGTCCTGCTGCCAATGTTTTTAATTTTTCATGATTTTTTAAATTTTGGGCTCAGTTTCCACCACTTATCAAACGCAGTAACAAATTCGGATTTTATTCTGTAGCATTAGCAGCAAACAATCTGCAGCAAAAATAACACAGTTTCTTACTAACGAGGGATTAAATCATCCACAGCCGAATTATTTTCTTGCCATTTTGCATCATCCTGTAGAGCCATTATTTGGTTAGCTGGGGCACACCTCCTTTGGGTTTCGCATCTTGCCTTGTCACTACGCTGAGTGTTCCGGCCTTGTCACTACGCTGAGTGTTCCGGCCTTGTCACTACGCTGAATGTTCCAGCCTTGTCACTACGCTGAATGTTCCAGCCTTGTCACTACGCTGAGTGTTCCGGCCTTGTCACTACGCTGAGTGTTCCGGCCTTGTCACTACGCTGAGCGTTCCTGCCCTGTCACTACGCTGAGTGTTCCGGCCCTTTCACTACGCTGAG